>JAYESA010000172.1:73520-392691 GCA_036927795.1 Iris macrosiphon
AGCACAATACAGGGAATGACAACTTAGGAAATAGAGTATGATACTGCGACATATCAGCCAACAGGGACTATATTGGCAATACAGGGGAGATAAGAGTACGATAGTGCAATATATCAGCCAGTTAATTTATAAGCCAAGCCCGAGTTCCTAGCAGGTTTCTAGTCCTACACCAAACAACCCAAGCCCGTCTGGCTATATAACCATACATCTATTCATCTGCCTTAAATCTAGACTGGACGTGGACGAAATCCCTAAACTAAAATTACTTACCTCTCCTCTTGGGTCTCAACAGCAACGATGCCCTATCGAAAAATTGACAGGCATAACAACAGCCGGTGAGGGCACAAGACCTCACAGTCGATCATTTGGTCTCTCTTGTTTCTCCGATAAAGCATCTTTCTTCTATGACTACCTCTCTCATGCTCTAGCGACGAGATCTTTCTTTGATCTTCCTATCCCTGTCAACAAACTCTTTCCCCAGGCATCTCCCTCATCTCTCTTTTGCTCTCTGTGCTCATTCTATCTCTATTTCATCTTAGCTTAGCATAGTAGATTCTCAAGTAATCTCTAATTAGTTTAAGTTTAATATTAATTGTTCCATTAAAAATCAGTTTGATTATGGTTATATTTGCTGGATTATAATTTGACAATAGTTTGAGTTTCACATTGATCTGATCAGATCAGATGGTGTTTAGCTTAAAATCTGCTCAGTTACAGCAATACATTTCCAATTTATGCAGTATGAATCTAAGAACTAACTTCCATTTTTAGCATTTAAATATCATTGTCAAAAATGTATGTCATTTTAATCATAGTTTGCAATATCGGCTGATACCAATACGATACGACCGATACCAATACGGTTTGGCATGTCCCAATCCGATATCCGATACTGACCGATACCGACATTGAGGATCTCTTTTCTGGTCAATCCGGCAAAGAAAATTGAATAAAAAAGACCAATCAGCAATGGTATAAACGCATAGTAAGGTTGTAAAAGCATTTAAAAGAAAAATCATCTATCGCATGTAAACCAATCGACAATGGTAACTACTATTTCATTCAATTTCAAAACTGCTAAGAAACAACACCGAAAATACTTTAAATTATGCCTAAATGTATAAAATATATATTCTAAAATGTTAATAATTTGTTAATAATCATTTGCGTTCCGATACCAAAAAATCCGATACTCTGATCTGAAACTGCCGATACCGTCGATATTGCCGATACCGATACTCATAGGAATGGTCTGATACCGATTGCGATACGATACTACGAACCTTGGCATTAATATGCTATCTTATGTTACAACTAATAAATTATGAGATTCACAGTTAACTCATAATTTCATAAAACAAAATATTGAATTACAGGTATTAGACTTGTCCTTTGTTGTTTTATTACTATCTCCTTTTGCAGTTTATCATGCTCTTGATACACACATTTCACAAGTGATTTTTTATTGAGTCTTGTACAAACAACAACAACGCCCTTTATCCCAAAGTTTTGGGGTCAAAACATTTGAGTCATTTTCTTCCATTTAGCTCACTTAAGGGCTGTATGCTGAAAAGTTCATGTTCAGTCCATACCATTTCTAGATACTGTTTGACAATCACTAAGTCTCCTATCGTAGATAACAAGTTCAAATAGTTCCAGAGGACGTGGTCCTTAAATGAAGGATATGGGTTGGATTTTTGTTAATATTACAAAGGACAGGTATTTAGACTTGTCCTTTGTTGTTTTATTACTCTCTCCTTTTGCAGTTTGTCATGCTCTTGATACACACATTTCACAAGTGATTTTTTATTGAGTCTTGTACAAACAACAACAACGTCCTTTATTCCAAAGTTTTTGGGTCAACATTTGAGTCATTTTCTTCCATTTAGCTCACTTAAGGGCTATATGATGTAATATTAACAAAAATCCAACCCATATCCTTCATTTAAGGACCACATCCTCTGGAACTATTTGAGCTTGTTATCTACAATAGGAGACTTAGTGATTGTCAAACAGTATCTAGAAATGGTATGGACTGAACATAAACTTTTCAGACTGTACACTTTCAGATGATTTTGTGATCAAGCTTCAAATGCAACCATGGTAGTCAAAACTGCACCTCGCTAGGCGAGGCTCATTTCTCCAGGCGGGCCTTTCAGTAAGGCACAACCAAGAAAAGACACGTCTTTTTTTTACAAAACATGGAGATAGCCTTGACATCATACAAGTGGGAGGGAGGTAGCTATTTCCACGGTTGGCTACAGTTGAACTTAAAAACTAAAATATACTAAATGTATAGTAGGAAGAACACAAATTCTTGTTAGTTTTGTTGACCGTTGTTGCTGCTATGCTGATTCACTTGATTATGTTTTAACATATTTTTTTGTTTTAATATGTTATTTGGTTTTATTTCTTACATTACTAATGTATGTATGTATGTATGTATGTATGTATATTTTCACAAAAAATTCTATGACTACATATTTGAAACTTCTAATGATCTAATCTCTAAAGGTAATGTGATTAGAATAAACTGCCAATAGTAATTGAAGTATGATTATTTTTTTTTTCATAGAGTTTCTTTTGAGTGTTAAAATATGCATCAAACACCTCTACTCAGTTGTATTCATGTTCCTGCATCTTGATTATTTAAGCTACAAAGAATTGATGAACTCCTCCATGAGGATTTTATATGAGAAATATTGGTACTAGAAGCATGGCACATGACATTTCAGACTACTTATAGTTCTGTAGGAACATACAAGGGTTATGTAAGAGGCGAAGTCATATTTTTATACATTGTCCCTCTCATTACAAAATAACAATTCCTGAGAATGAAGTATCTGTATAGATTTATAATTGTGCACATTCAGTAGAGAATGCATACCCTACTAACAAGAAGGGGGGGGGGGGGGGGGGGGGGGGTACCGCAGATCGGCCCGCGGCCGACGTGCCCCCCTCCCCCCAATTCGCCCACACCCACCCACCCCCTGCACCCATCAGGGCCCACCCGCGCAAAATCCGGGGCCCCCTCCAATGGGGGGCCGACGCATGGCGGCAGGCTGGCCCGCGCGCGGTCCAAGCAGCAGCACCCAACATACAAACTCTTCTAAAGAATACACAACAGCAAACTGAAATAATGACCATAACACCAAAGAATTTGAAAATGTTGAAACCATAACTAGAGGGGGAAGAAACTGTGCCCAAATTGAGGACTAAACATTGCAAATAAGTTAGTTATCACTTTCAAATATCCAGGTAATGAAGGCTAGCAAACCTTCTCTACTCATCAAGTTAGACGCACTTCTCATGGTAAAACTGCATATTTAGTAGTTAAAATGGTTAGTGAGATTGAACTTATATGTGAAGTGGCACAATATGAGGACTCAACACCATGTTGTATATAAAATAATAAACAAATCAAAATGAACTGTTAGAAGTTATGTTGTATGGGGCGGGACGGGTGGGTATAAATTTAGGCGGTGTGGGGTCAAGGCGCTCTAAGAGTACCTCCCTATTATACATTAGGTAAATTGTCTCTCTCCTGCCAAAAACTCATATTAAATTAATCAAATTAAAAGTGTTGAACTTGATGGCTTGTTATTTTGAAGATGAAGTGAAGAACTTGACGAGGCATGAGATGATGGAGAAGTAGAGAATACTCTCATGGTCGTATGAGGAGATGATGGAGAAGGAAGCCCAACAGTTGGTTCTTTGGATTATTAAAATTTGAGTCTCTAGCATATTACATAATTATATTTAAGTCAATGGCCCTATCCATTTGTAATTCCTTAGTAACAACTAACAAGTCCAACTGATTATAAAAAAAAAACACCAAGCCCAGGCCTGGATGGATCTTTCAGGTGCCAAAGGCGTGGGGCAGGACATCCTATATAAAAACGTCTTTTTGGTGTCCCGACGGCGCCTTGAACAACATAGGTTGAGTTATTAGACAAATGTGTCTATACTTGGTAGTTTTATGTACTTCTTCAGTCCCTTATCTGTTATGTACTAACGAGGAAGGTTCTCCTCCTGTAAGTATGTACTCAAACTATCTCAATAAGCCATATGATTGAGTTGAGCCTCCTACTGAACTCAACATAGTATTAAAGCACTAGCTCTCTACCTACCATTAAAATATCCACACCAAAACCCTAGCCCTAGCTCATCCCCAACCCTAACCAAACACTAACCCCAACCCTAACCAAACACTAATCCCAACCCTAACCAAACAGTAACTTTATAGTCGCCCCTCATCTTGCAATCTTCTCCATCTTCCAGCTACCAATCTTCTCCATCTATAACCCAACCACCCTAATCAACACTCAAGCTTGGCTCTGGCATTACAGCACCCCTGCAAACCCCAACCAGCCTTCCCATACCCATTTTGAAGTCAGAACGTCAATTTATTTGCAAAACCACTAGTCTCGATCAGGTTTTCAGCCTTATGTAACAAACTGGGCATACATCACACATATACTCCAGCTTGAGGGGTAGGGTTAGGTTCTTAAACTTAGTGTCTATAGTCGGTAGTTCTCACTGTGGACTCAACTCCAACCTTGGTTATGTCCTAATGTGGACGGCTCTGTTCTCCTAAAATATATACTCAAATCATACCCTAACCCTATAGCCCTAACTAAAAATCACTTCTCACCTCAGTCGATAACAACTCCCATCTTATCCATTCCCTGGCCACCCATATTCTCCATCCAACCCAGCAACCCCAAATCACCACCCGAGCTCCAGCTCCCATCTTCTCAATCCTCTAGCCACCCATATTCTCCATCCAACCCAGCATCCCAAATCACCAACCGAGCTCATCATAGTGCACCCGCAAACCTCAACCAGTCGTCTCGACCCGAATACCTATTTGGAGACCATATTGTCGATTTGTTTATGAATCCTCTTATCAGATTTTCAACCTTACTTAACAAGCAGTGCACACATGACATATATACTCCAGTTTGGGAGGGAGAGTTAAGAGTTAACAGACTGTGACTATACTTAGTAGTTCTACATACTCTTGTAGTCCCGCATTGGTTATGTAGTAACGAGGAAGGCCCCCGTCTAATGAACACTTACACGTACCATCTCAATAAACCATCCCATTCAATTGAGCATCCTACTCAATAGCAAAGTTAAAGAGAATAAAAATTATTATTATTTATTACTAGAGAAGGATGTGCACAATTAAAGGTACACAAAACAAGCAAGAAGAAGCACGACAAGAAATAGGGATTACATGCTAAAGGAAAACTATTAGTTTTCTATATTATAATAAGGGAGCTCAGATATATTAGTACAAAATGACCAAACAATTTAACATGCTCCATAACCCTACAACTTAAGAGTTAGCTATACATTTTTTTTTCTCTCCACCAGCTGCAAGTACATGTCCTTATGTGCGACTATGTGAGCAGTGCACATGATTCAATGAAAATAATGCCTTTACCTGGATCACATCATCAAGCTTTGCATCAGGAACATGACAAGAAGCTTGCAACTTTGTTTCCATGCTCTGTATGGTGTTTGAACATCGCAAATCTGCCTCTAGAAAAGCATTCCTTTTGTAGTCCTACACCAAAATGCAGTCACAATTGACTCTTTCAGGTCAAATCCAAATACATCACATTTCTGAAGAACAAGATGCGTATTGTAAATGAGTGATAAAGAAGTTCAAAATAAATAAAAGAGTACACGTCATCAGTAGATATGAAAATTAAGAACTTGTTGGTAGGACTGCATTCGGAATGGATAGGGATCGGATATGGGTATTACCATATCCATATTTGTTTTTTAATAACAAATATTGATATGGATATTGTTAATAAATAAAAATCAATAACCATATTTGGAAGAAAAATAAAAGACCCGGTTCCGGATCGGATATAATAAGAAACTGATATGAATAAAGTGAATATCAAGATGGTCGGATATAATAAGGATTTGGACAAACCGAAGTTTGGATTCTTAGAAGTGAAGATTTTATATAGGTTTTGTTACGTATCAATTAAATTATGTTTAAGTATTGATGTATTAATTAACTTTAAAAATAATAGGTTTAGTCAAGAATATACTATATAGTGCTCCCTAATGTTATAAGTGTGGATATGTTCAAGGTTGTGAAAAGCGCTAGGCGCTAGTCGGACGGGAATCCGCCGCCTAGTGCCTAGTCCGCCCAGATGGCCTCCTAGATCTAGGCGGTTAAAAAAACCTACTGAAAATTATAGAAAATGTCTATAAAACCCCAAAACATGCATAGTCGGGTGTCAAAGGGACTAGGCGGTCGCCTATGCGGGTATCAGACGAGAATCTGACGCCTAGTGCCTAGGCTTATAACAGAGGATATATTAGTATAATTTGTATATTTATATAGGTACCCAGATATCCGAATCCAGAAAGTTGAGTCGAATCTACATCCGTACCGGATAAACTAAATTTGGATCTAAATAAATTATCCTGATTTGGATCCAACCAGATCTGAAATAATAGATCCAATATATGGTTATGATTTATTCGAATCTGGACCAAACCGGAATATCCGGCTCCAAATGCACCCCTACTTATTGGCTATTTAAGCAACTTGAGAATAGTGTGTGAATGGACTGAGTTGAAGTCGGCCAATCTTGGACACAAGGTGAGATAACCCTTAAATACATATGTGGTTGTGGCAACATACGCAATGCCCAAAGTCAAGGTAGAGTACCTTGAGAACAGGAAAAAAAAAAACATAGATGGAAAATGAGGAAAGTGATGAAAAAAGTATGTGGCATTTGTGTAGGGGTGGGTGTACTAGGGGGTTGGGGTGTAGGGAGGTCAGTATGACTTACGAAATCTGAAAACAAAAAAGGAAACGAAGGGGATGTTTGTGTGTGGTTTCTCTCTTTTAGGTGGGGGTAGGAGAGTGATGTATGTGTGTCGGGGGGCGTGGGGGGAGGGGGGTTTCTCGGGCGCGAACGGGCATAGAGCAGCGAAAGAAGAGGGATTCAGCAATAAAGAAAAGATACATACAAAGGAAAGAGGTAATTTAAAAGAAAAGTAAACAACGATGACCTTTAACAAGTAGTGAATCTTTACTGCTCGGAGAGGCAATTAGGTAATAGGAGAGTAAAGATAGTACTAACATCACATATACCTTCAACTCTTTCTATAGTACTAACATCACCTATGCCTTCAACTCTCTCTTTTAAGACGAAAAAATCGACAAGAAGATTAATGACTCATTATGATAATTTAACCCAGCATCAAGTGGTTATGATTTTTTTTACTACTACTATTTTTTTTTGCTCAACAAGTTACATGTGTAACATGTCACACAGATGAGAGTTGAAACCATTAGCTGTGATCTATACAGATTTGACTTGTATTAAGAAAGGCCACGTTGATGGATGCTTCCAGCCCTAGTATAAAAAAACCGGTTATTAGTTACTTATTGTATACTAATATTAATAAATTTAAGCACTTTGTAAACTATTCCCGAATAAATTATTATCATATTAGTTAACTAATTATTATATTTATAATTAAATAATATTTCTATTAATTATAAAGAAAACTTAAGAATCAATAATGCTAAATTAATATATATATATATATATATATCAGTGTAGTCAAATAGTCACAGGGGTAGCGCCTCAGGGCACTCCAGGCGGGGCGCAATTCTTAAGGCGCACCTAAGGCGCGCCTTTTCCAAGCGTCTTGAAATAGTTAAGGCGCGCCTAGACGCGCCTTGAAAATCTTGTGAAAAAAATAACATGTTTAGACTATTTTTTGAACTGTTGTACTATTTTTAGACTTTTTTAACTGTTGTACATTTTTTTACTGTTCTCTCTCTCACTCACTCAATTCAAAGTGATTGCAACATAAACATGACGGAATTTGAAGCACACATGTTTATCAATGTAGAAATCCGATGTGAATATATATATATATATATATATATATATATATATTATTTTTGCGTCTCGCGTCGCTCGGACATGCGCCTTGCGCCTTTGACTACCTTGATATATATATAATTCTTAGGATAATTAATTAACTCTAAGGATCAAAGAATATGTTAAATAATTGATATTAATACTTAATCATCAATTTAGCAAGATATTAATTAGTTTTTACTATTTATCAATATTATGAGGCACTTTTTCACCTCCTTCGTACTTAGCCTATTCAAACACACTTTGGAAGATGGGGGTAGACAAAGAAGTGCATGAACTGATGAAAGTCACAAGTATTTGGCTATACGCAAGACTTGTATCTGCACTTCTCCCCCTACCTCACACATCCTTCAATCCAAACATGCCCTTAAATGTAAAACAAGTTTCACAACCTTCCTACCTACCTCGCACCTCCTTCAATCCAAACAAGCCATTAAATGTAAAACAAGTCTCAGAACCGTACGATCCAGGTATAAGAAACCTCACCATCTATCAGCCGCTAAGCAATAAGATCACACTTGCACTACAATTGATGCATACATTTGCCGTAAAAATTGCTACCCAGTGTTCTCATGTGAATTTTATCACTAATCACATAAAATTGTCCATTAATCCAGATGCAATTATTTAGAGTTGGCATCTTCTTGCTGTCACAAAACTTGGGATGAGACTTGTTGTTGTTGATGTATCCTGTGTCACAAAATAGCATTTACAGAAAGAAAATATAACATCGACTTCATGAATCAACAACTATACGGAAATTAGAGTGGATTGTACATCACAGATTTGTTTGAATGAACAGTTAAAATATTTTTAATAAATTATGATATAAATAGGTAGCCTGAAGAAGTGAGAAATCAAAAAAGAACAGTTTTCATCCTTACCTCAAACGCCTTCCGGGAGAAACGGTGGAGGAGCTTTTCATAATTTTGCCGTGCTGAACCAGCCCCAACGGCACCAGAATTAAAAACAGCAAACGCCTTCTGGACAGCATCTTCATGTGCTTCCGTTAGACAAACCTAAATATGTGAAGTTACGAAAAAGCAGATTGAAAACAGTTCAGATACATCTAGAAAATAACATTAACATACAACACTTACCTCCTCTGCCGGCTTGCTGCGGTCAAAGGACAGAGTGTAAACCTCAGTAGCAGCATCATAAGCCCTACGACATTCTGCTTCTTCAACACTCTGCATAAGTAAATAGCATCAGAACAATGAAGTGCTATAAGTTTTGAAAAGTGAATCCCATCTTTCATTTTGCCAAGTCATTGGTGGCCTACTTAGAGACATGAATGCCCTAACGGACTTATATATATATATATATATATATATATATATATATATATATATATATTTGCTTTACATAAAAGAAATATTACTTTTAAATCTTTGGTACACTTTGAATTTTCGTGGAATTGGTCATAAGAAAATTCATGTAGAATGCTTCGTTTTTAGAAACAACTATTCCCTAGATACCTGCATTGTGGTATTTCAAGGTTGGATCAAATTGAAAAAGACCTATAGTAAAAGATTTATCAATAGTTAATGTTAAACCAATACATAGCCAAAGAGTTGATGTGGTTCCAACAAAAGAAAATTGTTTTAGCTATTGAACAACAAAATGGGTTTTATAATTTATTACATTCTCCCAAAAAAGGGGTCCTGTCAATAATTCCATCAATGTTGTAACCATTAAAACAACATTCAATACTTAGTAGGTGCAGAGCTAAGTCGTTAGTATCTTATGATATGGTACGACATACTTACCGTTTTGTTACGTATCGCATGATTCGATACGATACATATAGGCTGATAGGTAGTATTGATCCTTTTTACTTGAGTCATGTAATGTATAATTAAGAGTATGGATTTTGGAACTAGATAGACTTGTAAAGACGAAACAAATAAAAAAATTATGCTAAAATTATATTAAATTATGTTCTAAAGTGGATTTAGAAGTATAGAACTAATCTCCTATAGTTATTGTTTCCTACAATACACGATACGATAAGTGATACACGATATGATACGCAATCAAATCGATACAAGATACATAAGTTGACAACAAAGGTGCAGAGTATTTTAAATACAGGAAAAGTAGCACTTGAGGTAATATTTCCAAAGGAGTTGCAGATAGATCCCCTAGTTCACCGATAGTTAATAGTTCCGAAATCGCCAAGACTACAGTAAATTCAATAGTACCTAGAGTTACTAGTGAAAAAATATATCATCATGCCATGTGAGTTCCACATAATAACTAGGCCACATTTCTTTAGTCAATTTAGCTCTTAAAACAGGATCCTTCGAGTCATGTTTCTTTGCTACTAGAATAGGCGAATTCTTTTGAATCCATCAACCAAATGAACTGCAAATGACAAGTATCATCTGGTTCAAACAAGAATCAAAGGAATACAACAAGGTGACTAGAGGCGACCACCTAGATGCCTGAAGTGCCATGTCGCGTAGGCATCACATATGTGGGCGTCTGAGTAGTGAGGAGGGCGCCTTCTCATTTGAAGTAGTCGCCTTAGTCCGCTTCAGACCGCGTTGACACGTCTTAATTGAAATTTGACCCACGTCTGAAGTTGGAAAGCAACCCAAGCCCATATACTTCTTTATATATATATATATATATATATATATATATATATATATATATATATTCATTTGAAGTAGTCGCCTAGTGGTAGAGGGGAGGCATGGGATCCGGGAGGTTGGGAGTTCGAGCCCCAGTGGGGGCGTGGAAAGAATTAATTACCCTGGACCAATGTGTCCCTTTCCAAAAAAAAAAAATAATAATAATAATAATATATATATATATATATATATATATATATATATATATATATATATATATATATATATAAGAGAAGTAATTGTTGCATTTCCACTCCCATCTCCCTCTTGGATTTGTCCTATCTCAGACACCTACGGCCAATTTCCATCTTCGATTCTGGCGCCTATTACCATCAGCTTGCTATTGGATACTATAGCCCGGAGAGACCTTTTTGCAACTTAATTAAACATTTTCAGTTCAAAGGAGATGAAACACATTATAGAGCAACAAACCTATCTCACCTAGCTTACCCTACTTTCAAGTCATGCGATAAGAGACTAAGGTGAAAACTTAATAATCTAAATATCAATGTCATGTAACTTGCTGCATCGCACATTCTTAGAAGGCAGAATTGACTTTGTTTACCATACATCAGGTAATTAGACCCAAATTACAACAAGAAACCCGCTCATAAACCACAAGCTTGTCTCAACGTACTACACCCCCTTTTTAGTCTTGAGGCGCTTGCCAAGGTCTTTTGGTCCTTGCCACCTTGCACCACTTCAACAATTTTGCAGTGCATAAGAAAATACTTCATACATATCCACACATAAATATGACCCCATATAAAGAAAAGGTTGCCCCATATTCCATTTTCGGAGTTAAGAGAAGAGTACATGAGGAGACGAGCATTGCGTAGATAAACTACCTTGAATCCTCTTCATGGTTAGTATAGAAATGCAACCTAGTTTGCATCAAGCCTTTTAAGGCGGCACGAGACGATGAGGCAGCAAAAAGCCTAAAAAGACATAGGTAGGACCCAAGGCAGCGAACCATATGCCTCAAGACAAAAAGTTTGGGTTGTGTAATAGGTAGGTTAGGAGAAACATGTAGTTACTAAAAACATTTTGAGGCCTTGTGCAAGGTTCCCAATATGAGATAACAGACCTACGTCGGTTGGGTGATTGCCATATTTAAAATAGGATACTGAGCAATATACCAAACATATGGGAAGATATGATCTCATGGTGGTATAGCATAATAACTCATTTCATAGATGACATATATGGAAGAAGAAAAATAGAGTATAAATATAATAGAATTAGTCTTTAGCTTACTTAAAATAAGGCTCTGTCTACACATACATATTGTAACTTTCTAAGTCATACTAAACACTAATGAAACATACATATTATAAACGAGTTATTTTTTGTGATCGAATTAAAACCAAATGATCTAGCCAATACTTAGGTAGACTGACATATCATCTAGTTTGTTTGATATATCGGTCGATTAGACGACATATCGGCTTGTTTGACCTAGATATTGCATATATGGGACTTGACCAGCTTTTGCAAAAGTTAGTCATATCATATCGACCCCCACCCCCTTTCGAAAATGGTATCATGACCAGTATACAAGCGATATGATCGATATCCGAAAGAGAGACCCCAAGTCATCAACAACTATCTCGTATACGTGAGAGGCATCAAAAAGAGAAAATAAATATGAGTCTCAAAATAGGGCAGAGAGGAAAGATCTTACTTTCTCTTAATATGAGTCTCAAATTATGGCAAACATAACTCATAAGATGATCGTTCTCCTCTCTAGAGACTCAAATTAGGGGGAAATAGGATTATTTCTTACTTATTTAATTCGTATTTCATTTCTCTTGGACCTGGACAGGCTGGAATCTTGTTTTAGTAAGTGATTTGTTTAAACTTTAAGGTCAAGATGCTAGATAGTTGAGGCGGACCGAGGCGGCTCGAGAGGGACTCCTCATAACCAACCTGCCTAAACACAGAGGATGGCCAAGGCACCTAGACAGACGCTTTGCTCGGAATGCTATTTGGTACAATATAAATATTTTACAACATATCCAAAATCTACTAGAAGTTATTTTTAACTTAATCACGTCCTTAATAGTTAATAATGGAAAGAAAAAAGAAAAAAGCTTCAACGCTCCGCAAGACAAGAGAGTCATCATTGTGGGGAGTGTCAAGAGCATCCAACGCAAAGCGACCTTTCATTCCCTTGCTTCTCGGTATGGATATTAATATATAATTGTAAGAAATGCCTTTATCTTACTCGAAAATTTTCTTGTATGGCCCTGCGATGCCCTCTCGTGAAAACCATTAAAGGAATGAACTTTTAAAATGGAAAGAGGCAGATGCTTTAATAGCATTTCAAATTCATCTAAATGTCACTTCTTCGCGTTGCAACCATCTCCAGGACGATATAGTCCCTGGTTTTCCCTTATTAATGAGTGAAAGATTTGTCCATGGATGTAGGTCAGTTGAAAGCTTCTACAATAGAACTAATTCGAGAGGGCTTGGTAGTCTTAAGAAAGGTTCATGTGGGGCATTCTATTTCTTTAGAATAAGGAAGAGAAATAGTATTACAATTCATCTCTTCATGCTAATAGAAGAGCGGATCCACACGTCAGAATGCAGCAAGTACTTGAGGAATTTGGGGATGTGCCCCACGAGTTAGTTGCCCAAGGGTTGGTGTGGCTAGGAGGGCAGTGTACTACAGGATCAAGTTTGAGCTTGGAGCCAAAGCTGCGAGCATTCCTGTTGTTGGGTTTAATCATGCACGGGAGGCTTTTGAATTTGAAGGATGATAAGGAGCTTGCAACCTGGGCTTCTGCTTAACAAGATTGATAATATTGATATAGTAAACAGTTTCATAACAATATCCAGTTTCCCCAGAACTAATATGTCAACGCAAGAGATTAGTCACTCTCTTCAGACGAAAGCTGTTTAGGAACAAATCATCAAAGACAAGCCCTACGTAAAGAACCAACCTGCCATGATGAACATATAGTAGGCACCGCACCATTATTGATGGCATCCAAGAACGACTGTGTAATACCAGCGAGAATAGGGCCTGTCATAACAGTAGATCCTACTTGCTTAGGCCTGGTTCGATCAAAGACAAATTTTGCCAATGCATCCAAGCCTGCTCTGAATTCCGGTCGCAATCTATCCAACTGCATAAGAGTGTAACAATTTTAATTAGATTGTCAACGGGCTAATAGAGAACTCGTGATAAATTCGAGAGAAAAGTAACATAGGCTTACAGAAATTTGATCAAGGCGTTGTAGATCATTTTCATTGTTCAAAGGGCGCACAAGTGTAAAACACTCTCTATCAGGGAAGAGTGCCCGGATTGACTCGCGAATCTGTTATCATACTTTGAATTAGCAAGACATCATAAAACGATACAGTTATAAACAATAGTGACAGGATATGCCGATGATACACCAATGAGAAAGCTGCCAGTACTACTTTGACCAAATTGAAGCACTTGACTAAAGTGGGAAACAGGTATTCCCAGTGTTCCAAAAGCGGAAGCGGATTAGATGGCAGAAAGAAAATGGACTGATTAAGTGGATTAAGTAGGCAGGAGATGAAGCATATTTTCCAAGTAGTCATGTAATTGTGATTAAGCATCTTCTTAATCTGATTAAGAGGTAAACAGCTCCAAACTGGTGCATAATGAACACTCACTATTTTACCTCATTCTTCGCAGATATATCTCGAGCTGCACCCTGCATCGGCCTCAACGCTAACTCTAGATAATCACGTGGAGTAATTCTCCGGTTATCCTCAACTAAGTCCAAATAGAAGTCCTGCGATAACAAGTCACATCACATGTTATTGACAGTAATAGTGCCATATGCGGCAAACAACAAAGACTGAGTAGTATAGTAGTTATTAGTTAAAATATAAATCGCCAAAGGAAAATTGAATGATTCACCCTTAAAAGCCAAACAAAGACTGGAGAAAATTGAGCAAGTTCAGATGCAGTTGTCTTGCCGCCAGAGGCTCTAACACGAATATGTTTCGTCATTTCTGTGACTAGGGATAGACGATCAAGAGCAGCTTCATCTATACCACCCATCTGACACCAAGAGTGAAAGAAACCAATATGTTAATAAGCAGTAGTAGGAAATAGATAATCATTGACAAAGCAAAATCTGTGAAGAAATGCACCTGGCTAGAAAAATATTATGCAGCACATGAATTTTTTGAAGAGTAATACAGAATCTTACCTAGTTAGAAAATGTCGTACCTGATTATAAATGAACATGCTTGACAACAGCACAGCCAAAGAGAATATCTGGGTGCTGTATGTGCCCTGTAAAGAGGAACACAGAAAACCCCTATTTAAGTAGGACGGCAAAATTCTATGTTACAACAGTTCTTACTAAGAAATTATGGACTTTTTTTTTCAAAAAAGAACAAATTACTGAAGTGGTGCACGGGTGCAAATACGATACAACACGATAAGAATACAAACACTGCAACACAGACACGTCATCTTAATTTTGGTGTGTCATGGTGTATTTTGGAGTGTCCATGTCGTGTCCAATAAGTATCCAAAACAGACCTGATAGGATCCGGTGCCGTTTGCAGTATTTGTGCTTCCTAGGAAGTAGCATTACTTGAAACAGAACCTATAGAACACTTAATGGAAAAGAACTTATGAAGATTTGACAACTGCAAAATAGATCTTTAATGTGCTTCACAAAACATGACATATCACCCTGAAATAAAGAACAAGGTCTTCTCCAGTAGATAGAGGCAGTATATTAATTTAAAGAAATTAAGTCTCGGTACCTATATCATAATTGGGATTGCCATTCCTTTTCATTCTTTGACTTAATGTGTCTTTGAGATGAATTCAACTCCCTGTAGCAAACTGTATCATCTTACATCTTCGCCTAGACTATTTGTAGGCTAAGGGAACTTGGAGGTGCTCCTTGGTTGCAGAGCTTAAATTGCATATCCAAATGGTAGGTCATTTAGCCTCCCTAAGTTCTACGGCATGGCCTTCTCATGCTAATAGCTACTTTGGCTAGAGATTTGCCACCAATATAGAGGGTTGATGTTAACAACCAGTAATAAAAACTTTGTCAAATCCATTATGGAGCTTGCTTATGATCCATACCTAACCTCATTCTGATGGGAGAAGGCTTCGATGATGATCTATATCAAAATTCCACCTTTAGAATAATTACATATGAACGTTCGATGTGAATGGGAAAATTTACATAACTAGTTAATAATAAATCAGTAACGCTGAAAACTGACAAACATCAGCACTCACTTTGAGGGTAACAGTTAAAACGTTTTCGAACTCCGAAGTTGCATAAAAATGTTTCCTCTTTAACATGAAGCGGCACAACAATAAAGAGAGGTCATTGCGCAAAATTGCTCAGGATCCAAGCATCATTTCACAAAATAAATCACCATAACAAGCAATTTAATAAATCACCATAACAAGCAATTTAGAGGTATGATTGTCACCCTCCAAACTCAAATCATCGGCTACAATTCTCAATACTCGATAACAAATAACTGTTCACAACTCTTACATCTCTCCTTGTACAGCAGCCCAACCCTACCAACTAAGAAAGCAAATAAACCAACCCAGAGCCAACTACAAAAAAAGTTAAGAAACTAAACAAACCCTAAACCAAATAGGAAACTAAATATCCTAAAAATCAGGATATGACAGTGGATGCCAGAAATTATTGAAATCCACAACCTACGGTACCATGTCAGAGTAAAGCGCAAGGTAACTGCTCCTTCACGTTTCAACTGAATTTCAGGGTGGTTCAACACAGCTTGAGGCAGTTCGCACAAGGATTGCATGGATTACACCAGCATCAGACCCCCCTAGTTGGAAAATTTATCCTGAAATTTGGATCTCCCTAGTAGTCCACGCTGAACTATAACCGTCTTGTAAAGTCTCATCTTCACTACAATATCCAATCAACAAGTAATCACCATCAAAACTGGAAGCATTCTGCATATCTCGCTATCAACATTAGCACGCTAATTCTGGAAACTCAAATTAGGCAAAGATTCTTCGGAAAAAAATGTAGCCCATGCATCCTCCCAAACTGGTAAAGATCATTCTCACCATCAAGGAACTTGCCAACAGATTGCTTTGTTTCTTTTCTAATTTCTGCAAGATCAGCATCAACTATACAATAGTCATATAAAACCAATCAGTTCAGAGTGAACTTTTCATGTTAAATGAAGTTCTCGTCTCCCAATTGGCAAGTACATCTTTGTGGTCCCACATTTTCAAAAAAAAATTAACAAAAGCTCCAAAAACACAATCTTCCTCACGAACTCCACAAGCAGCAATCCACCACAAAATCTGTCCTCCAAATCTTCATCACATAGAAAAGTAGAAGAATCTGAACCCGAGAGAGAGAGAGACAGAGAGAGAGAGAGAGAGAGAGATGACAGAATCAACCATATAAAATCGCCCGTGTGTGCAGATACCAAGTAAACTTGAGCTTAAATAGACAAGATCTACAGGATATCTTTTGGTAGGAGAAAGATGAAATGTTCTGTCCACCACAATTCTGGTGGTACCTTGGTCTTCCATAAATTTATGCATAGAGACTTTATCTGCTGTATCCACCAGATATCCCTAAATGTAAAAAGTCCCTTACAATCCATCTCCACCATATTTTCTTCCTTCAACAAAACCTCCAACAAGAACAGCAATTTCTTATACATGACAACAGTGACTTACTGAGTAAACTTAGGAACATCGAGCCATCTACTATTCTTACGACAGTCCCAATCATGGACATAAGTAAGAATGATGATTGCGTGGAACCTTAAGCTCATGCCAAGTCAAATAGTCTTGGTCAGAAGATTGTGAATCTGGATTCCTGAAGTACTTCTAAAGGACGTGCCTTTTGCTAGTATTCAACTATTCGTAACGGCATGGTAACCAATCTCGATATCATAACTGAACATTATGCTTCTGGGAAGGGACCACTCTTTGTTTCACATGAGACTTCAGATCCCTTGTCATGTGTTTAGCCATTTTTGATTATCTATGTTGAAGTGTCTCAAGCAGATGCAGTATATATGGTTCAGTCCACTACAGTTGTTGCATAAGAAGCCAGGATCCTCCCAAATTGGGGGACTAGTTGGAGGACTAGGCAAACTTATGCATGAAAAATCAGGACCTTCTAGTAGAGGACTAAGCAAACTTAACTGACAACTTCTAAGTATCAAGGTTATAAAAGTAATATACATATATAATACAAATAGTCCCTTCAGTTTTTATAAACAGAGTAAATGAAGTAAAAGCAATTGTATTTAACTAGCAAAGCTATTATATGCACTAGGTAACAATACATGCATCAGGACATCGGACTTTCAAGTACCCACTCTGATATGGCTGCTTCTAGTACCCTTATGTATGTCATGTGAAAGTAGAATGAGATACTATAAAGTAGGTGTGTGACATCATACATACTAGAAACTACGCATATCGACTGAAACTTTAATTGAGAATTTGACTTCAACATAATATAGCGATGTCTAAAAAGTAAAAAGTTAAAAAATAACAAAACAGTAAGAAGCAAAATGGTTCAAGTCTGACCGTTTGATCATAGGCATCAATTCCTTCACTGTCCAACAGAAGAAGATTGTATTCTGTTCCATCAAGAGATATTCTCTTTATTGGAGCACTCCACATCCAAAGCCCCTTGGTGCATGGTCGATGCGTGGAAGCTACTTGAAATCCGCTGCTTCTTCCTAGAAGCTGTCAGACATTCAGAAGAAGTCATTAAACTTTTAACAATAAGATGCCTAACTTGACAAATTAGTACCAAAAAACTTGTCATGGTATGATAGCAGAAACAGGATCAACCTCTAGCACTTGACAAAGATGCAGATTTATAATCAAAGAAGTGTCTGGCATATGACACGAATGTGTTGGTTCTGCCCTAGTTTGTTTTCGGGGCCTTCGGGTCGCGTCTCTGGTGTCTGACACGACACTATATCTGGTTTTGGTGTGTCCTAGTGTTATTTAGTTGCGTTTGTGCCTACAAACAATTGAGAGAAAGGGGAGGGGGGGAGTGGACCTGGTTGAGGATGAAGCTCTTCCCCTGGCGAGCGCGGCCGCAGACGGAGACGACGCCGATGGGGCCCTTGACAAGCTGGAGCGCGGCGACAGCCTCCGGGTCCATGCGGAACGTCCCCTTCTCGTCGCAGTACACCAGACGGAGGGGCCTCGCGGGGCCCACCGACGTCAGAGGCCCGGTCCCGTCGGCCATGGAGGCGGATGGGGAGGAGGTGACGGACCTAGGGCTGGGGCCCCGGCCCGGGCCCGGATCCTTGCTGGAGGATCCGCGAAACCCTAACATGTTCATCATCTTCTCTCTCTCTCTCTCTCTCTCTCTCTCTCTCTCTTTGCTTTTTGAAATTTCTCAAAAGAAATGGGGAGGTTTAAAAAGTTGGGGGAAGAGGGGCGGGATGCGCGTGGGTCGGCGGGAGGGGTCAATTCCCATTTGTTAGACACCAGCCTGCTATTCGAGCCGGGTCGAGTCTTGCTAGACCCGGAACCCGATTTCTACTTCCGGACATGATCTCTGATCATCTTTACAAAAAAGTGTGGATTTTTTCTGTAGTCATTATATTTTTTTGCTTAGGCTAGTCAAAATTTTTTTTTTTTATTTACAAATTTGTCATCGAAAAAAGTTGTTTCAGTCTAGTCCAAATTTTTTTTCAGAACTGTCACAATGTTGATAGTCCTATACCTTTCTATTGAAAGGACTGTCAATGTTGACAGTCCTTTCAATAGAAAGGTATTAGACTGTCAACATTGTAACAGTCCTAAAAGAAGAAGGAGAAGAAGAAAAAAAAGCAGCAACGACGACAACGAGGGGGCGGACGACGGGGTGCCCATTCTCCATTCTCCTTCCTCGAAGAAGAAGAAGCAGCGGCGGCGGCGAAAGGACGGACGACGGAGTGCTCCTTCTCCCTCCTCCTCCATTCTCCTTCTTCTTCTCCTTCTTCCTAAATATATAGGACTGTCACTGTCACGCCCAGTCCCAAAATATCGAGGGACTGGACACGTGGCAATGGTCAGCAGCACGCACCGATGGATAACCCAATTTAATGGAACCACCAGGGCGTACTTAAGCTGTAAAGAAGGTCTACTACAACAAGTCACACTAATCTCATCCATAAAGATAAAGAAATAAACTGCATAATGAAATGGAAATAAATAGCAACAACAAGTCAGTCAGAGAAACAATCTGGCTTATGTCTGAATACACTGGCTCAATAGGCCAGGAACAAAAGAGATAAACATGAAATAAATACTGAGTACGGGAACAGGTACTCAGGAGAAGTCTTCGGCAGTCACATCGTCTTCAGGGTTCAGTTCTGCTCCAGCAATAGCTTCAGCTCCGGTCCCGTACACCTCGGGATACTGCTTCTCAGCTAAACCTGGGGACATCATCCATTCCAGGTCCTCAGTGGACATAGCAAGGCACAAAATAAAACAAGCCAAATAAATGCAGTGCAAATAAATAAATGAAACAGCAGGGTAAACTATGTAACCATCTATGTGATATGCAAATGAGAGCAACACTAGTACTCAGGCTGAGACCGCTACAAGCTCTGTGTCGGGGAGCCGGTAGCAGTAATAACACGTAAAGGGTCTAGCTCTGCTGGAGAGTCTACAACCTCACAATAATAGTAGATATATATATATAACAGCCTGTAGCCTGTGTGTCTCTCCCCACCCAATGTAATCATGCAAACCATGACCATAACGTCTCATGTCCATGTCAGCGGGATTATAACTAATGCAACAAGTCATACTGTCTATAAATAAATATTTCTGTCAAGTCCTGCATCCTATACAGAATCACCATGAATATCTCAGAAAGATTCTGTCCATGTATAGTGTCAAGTGTCCTGGGTTGTAGGGTACTTGATAGGTCAAGTACAAGAGTAAAGGGTATCGTAAATCCATCTCTAAATGACGAACCCAACACCGCGTACGGTGTTGGCACCCGACTATGATCGGACACTAGGTACGTCATACGTTTCCTAGGTTAAGCAGTTTAAACAAGTTTATATGAATTTACACAAGAGATCCAGCAAAATATTATCACAGAAAATATGAAAATAAAGACTGCAAGTTGGCAAGGTGCACTTGCCTGATGTTTGGATTCCACTTAGATCCTGTTCTCGGAAATTTCCAGAGATGTCTCCGAAAGCTGAAATAAACAGTACCATCACGCTCAGAAGGTGTTAAACAGCTAGGAACGCCTATCCTTGGGTCCAATTTGGAGACAAGGACAAAAACGATAATTTTGGGCCAAAACGGGGTCCACCGGTGGGTCCGCTTTGCACCGAAAAATGTGTCAGGGTCAACGGTCTCAAAATTCACCAAACTTAGTGTCAACAGACCAGGAACGCTGATACGAACCCAACGGAACTTTCAGATTTGAATTCCGATGAGCCGATCCGAAATCGCCCGTCGAGCGGGACCTGTGGGGCCCACGACACGCGATTTCGTCAACGTTCTCAGAATCGAACCAAACTTGACCCACAGGAACAGCGTATCGCTACGAGTCCGATGGCGCAAGTTTCGTCTCGATCCGACGTGTGTGCACGAAGTTATGATGAATTGCAAAAAAGTCGGATACGGGACGATGTCCGCGGATACGCGTTGATTTCGGTGTGCACGCACACCCGAATCCACTTCCGCGAAATCCCACACGTCCGTATCGACGGCGCGCACGTATCTGTGAAGACCGCACGCGACCAAGTCGTCCCGTTTGGCGGGGCGTACTCAGTTCCGGGGTGAAACAGGGTCTGGTTTTTCCTGTTTTTTGATCGCGGTGTGCGATCACCACAGGACGCGATGCCCCGAGCGGTTTGTCCGGACACCGAGAGGGTCATACAGGCTTCGCAACGCAATTTACAGAATCGAAATCGGAGGTACAGGGTGCAAGATACGAGTACCTGAACGAGGCCCTTCGAAACTAGGATTTTTTGTGTCCGATACGCGTCCCGTGTCCTGGACGCTGTGTCAGCCGTGTCCGCGTGTCCGACAGCGAGTCCGGCCTAGGGCTCCAGGGCCGTTGAACCGCGGTGGCCGGGGGGGACGTCGGTGGCTGCGGGGCTCGGGTGAGGGCGGTGGAGTCCGGTTGCGAGGGGGAAGAGGGAGGAGGAGGAGGAGGTGCTGGAGGGTTCTGGAGAGGAGGAGGCGCTGGAGACGTGGCGCTGGTCGGCGGGAAGGAGGTCGGCGGTCGGCGAGGGGGATCCGACTGCTAGGGTTCCGGCGGGGGATTTGGCTAGGGGAGGTGGGAGTGAGGGCGGAGGAGAAGAAGAGTGGGGGTTTTATAGGGGGTGCCGGGACGGATGTGGCCGGGCGAGGCGGGGCTGAGGTCGACGTGGCCAGCTCCGGCGGAGGCGGCGAAACCAGGGCGGCGGCGCGGAGGAATCGGTCACCGGTGATCGGGGGGGGGGGGGGAAGAGAAGGGGACCGGGTCGGGCGCGGGTTCCGGGTTGGGCGGACCCGCCCGACCCGCTAGGGTGGCTGGGCTGGGCTGCTGGGCTCGACCCACTAGGCCGGACCGGGCCCAAAACAATAATAAATAATAATAATAATAATAATAATAATAATAATAATAATAATAATAATAAAACAATTAATTAATTACCTTAAATAGTTTTTAGGCATTAAAAAATAGGCCTGAGGCCCAATAAAATCCAGAAAAAATTTTCTAAGTCCGGTTTTCTATTTTACACCATAAAATCATATTTTCATTACATTTTAATATTAGTTATTAGCAATTAAAAATCATACAATCACCACAACACTTTTGTAAATTCCTGAAAATTGCAGAAAAATCCCCAAAAGATTGATTTTAAAAATCTGAAAATTTTAGGGTGTTTACAGTCACAATGTTGACAGACTGTCAACATTGTGACAATCCTAAAAGAAGAAGGAGAAGAAGGAGAAAAAGAAAAAGAAGAAGAAGAAGAAGAAGAAGAAGAAGAAGAAGCAGCGGCGGCGACGACGAGGGGGCGGGGAACGGGGTGCTCCTCCTCCCTCCTACTCCATTCTCCATTCTCCTCCTCCTCCTCCATTCTCCTTCCTCCTCCATTCTCCTCCTTCCTCCTCCTCCTTCCGCCGTTGCCTCATCCGACGACGACATTAGTAGGGTTAGGATTTGGGTTTAGGAAGGGGGGATTGAACTGTCCTGAGTAATTTTTTGGCTGTCCTGAGTAAAAATTACAAAAATCTGGGTTGTTCCTAAAGTAATGGGTTGTCCTAAGCAAAATCCGTAGTGCCTATAGAAAAAACCAAAGTATGGGTTACAACTTGATACTCTCAACTATTTCAAATATTCAACTTAATATTCTCAACTTTGGTAGGTACTAACTTAATATTATTTCTCAACTAATATTTTCAATTTAGTACACTTTGGCGTCATAACGTTAATTTTAACGTTAAAAAAATTAGAAATAAATAAATTCCTAAACTACCCTCCCCCACTCCCACCGCTGCCACCACCCTCCTCCTCCACCGCGCACCACCCCTCTCCCGTCGCACTTTTCCCGTGCGCCACCCCTCCCCCGCTGTGCTTCTCCCATGCGCACCATGACGGCGGATGCTGCTGCTCGCAGTTGTGCGTTCCCCTCGTTCGGTTGCCGACGTCGGAGAAAGAGGAGAGGGCTGCCGGAGAGAGAGGGAGGTTTGAAAAGGATATTTTTGTCATTCTATATTTCGGTTAACATCGTTAGGAGGAAGGATATAGAGTTGTAATTTAGCCAAAAAAATATTACCACTTAGAGCATCATTAGTATTTGGGACTCTCCAATATAATTTGGGGTCCAACTTTTTAAAAAAAAAGGTAAATGTATAATCGGTTGGTTTTGTATGAGAATAGTAGGAAATTATAAAGTGAGCTCCGGTCCCAAAGATTATGTAGTCAAAAATTTATGTGAGAAAAAATAATGTAAAATCTAGAATATAGAAAGTTGAGTTCCAAATTAAAACTTACTATTATACAAAATAGGTTCCTACAATCTAGAATATAGAAATTGGGAGATCCAACCTATAGTTCCCATGGGTGGGATGGGACCGAAAATCTGAAAATTGTGACTAGGGATGGAACTTACTGTTCTAAAAAAATAAATTTAGGTTGAGACCGAATTTTTTTAATCTAGAAATGGGACCGGAGATGAGCCTTACTGAGGATGCTCTTAGTACCAAAATTTTATGGGTTATTTACTTTTAGAATATAGTACAATATTCAAAGTTTTTGTTTAAATTTTCGTATATTCTAGAAAATATTTTTAAATCGTCTTGATGGTTGATTTTGACTAACCGTTAGATTTTATTTAGCTCTCCATAATATTCGAAACTTACGTTTAATTTTAGGGTATCGTATAATATTCAAATTTTACGTTTATGTCTTAAATTTTGACAGTCATCCAAGTCAACTAACAAAGCTCAAACATATATGAAAACATAAATACAAAAAAAATGATAAGTTTATAACAAAATGCTTACAACCATTTTTAAACCCCCCCCCCCCCCCCCCCCCCCCTCCCACTATATGGGTCCCACCCGGCCCTCTCTCTCCCAATGGAGATCGGCCATGTGACGGTTGTAAGTATTTGGTTGTAGGTATAGCAAAGTATTTACATAATTACATAAAATATAAAAAAATTGTTTTAATATGAGCCATATAATATGCATAAAATTGAAAGTATTTATATAATTACACAAGTTTTATTTAGGTTTGGACTGAAAGCGAAATCCAAAACCGAAATTGAATATAAAAAAATTAGTAATTTTAAAATAGAAACCGGAGCGAAATCTCTTATTCCGATTTATTTTCGGTCCAAAACCGAATACTTTTGTACGATCGTCTTCCAGAAAACAAAATCACGTCAGAATTATAGGAGGCTGCACGGACACTGGATTATTATTGTACACGCGGTTCTTCTGCTGCCCATCCTTGGCAGCAGCAGCAGCAGCTCTTCCTTGTCGGAAATTATGCAGTGGAGCGGAATTGGTATCGAGGAAGTGCAGTACGAGCACAGTGAACACCGAGCAGGCGAACATCGGGATCGGGCCGAATATCCACATGAGCAATGTGGTGGCGAAGTAGAGCGCCCTGAGGCCGAGGGACCAGAAGTTGCTCCCCCTGAGGACTGCGGCCTGGACGTAGGCGACCGGGACGTCGGAGTCGAGCGTGCTCATGAGGTACGTGGCCTGGACGAAGTATCTAGCGGAGTGGATGAAGCAGGTGAAGGCGGCGAGGAAGCAGACGAGGAGGGATATGTACTTCACGGAGGCGGTGGACTGGCTGGTGTCCCCGTAGATCGCGCCGGTCATGAACACTTTGGAGGTGCTCCCGAGCCACGTGCCGATGAGGGAGCTCAGCGAGATGGAGACCGAGGCTAGGCTGCTCGACTCCGACATGTTGCTCGATATCACGCTCACCGCCAACCCCGTCTCGTCTGGACTCGCCTGCATGCATAATATATATACTAGTAAATAAAATATTTTTTCTTCCTTTATAATATTATTGGAAAATAATTTAAATATTTAAATGTATTTGAATTGAAATTTATTTTACATATTTATATTTTAACTAAAATTTGTTAAAAATTTAATAATATTTTAAATATAATTTGTTATGAATATATTTCTAGTCTTATAATGAGACCTCAAAACTGCTCAAAATTGAGCTGTCTAAACAATATGTAAAGACTCTACTAATTATTATTTTTTAAATAATTTATTTTTTACTATCTAATATTATTTATTTACAATTAAACAATTCTAACTCATGGCTAAGGTGGGAGATCTTTTTCTTAGTTGCTTGAGTTCGATTCATAGGAACGACAATATTTATAATAATTTTATATTTAAATTTTTTAACAATTTTTTTACACACGTGCTTAAATTTTTTAAACAATAATTCTATGCATGTGCAATGCACGTATACGTTACTAGTGTGAATAAAAGAAAGGGTATTCAGTTAGGCGGAAGAAAAGAGAAAAAACTTAAAATTATAATATTTTTATTTTTTTAAATTAAATGGTAGAGGATTTACAAACGACTTGGATGACTAAATTTTGAGTCATTTTCAAGCCGTATTATAATCGTAGAGATATCTATAAATATGAACATCGCTTCAATTTTTTAATATGGGATGATGTGTTAGCCTATCTGCAATTGGGATTTCTAAAATTGAGTTTGTATTCTACTTAGCATTGTACTTCTATCATAGTTAGCAGAGTTTCTATCAAATATATATATATATATATATATATATATATATATATATATATATATATATTCTTAATTTCTATTATACATGTCATAAATAAAAATATTAA
This sequence comes from Iris macrosiphon, assembly GCA_036927795.1. NCBI lineage: Eukaryota > Viridiplantae > Streptophyta > Magnoliopsida > Asparagales > Iridaceae > Iris > Iris macrosiphon. Next base: position 99,445 of record JAYESA010000172.1, read on the forward strand.
TTTAATGATTTAGTGAAAGTTTATATTGTCCAATATTGTTTCTATGATGTTAAAATCCTCATAAAAAAAAAATCTCATCCTATATCAACATCCTATATCAACATCGCGTAGGATAAAAAATGGAATATGAATTATTGTTGCAAGAAAAAAAAAATATTTCTAAAAATGAGTTATATCATAGTGATTAAGGAAATAGAAACCCCACATTGGTGGCCTTAAGGTTATAATACAATACACTCAGAACGCATACAATACATGGCAATTTTTTCTGAACCCGACAAAGATGGGTTTGGAGATTTAAAACTGGGAACGAGATGGGAATGGGGTTTAGAAAAAAAAATCGGTTGAATTTGAGACCGAGTATGGATATAGTACTCCTCATTATGATAAATTTTCATCCCGATTACCTTTTTTTATGTGGCCCGGCATTTCACACGAGACTTTTTTTGCATGCTGCATTGCACGTCTTGTGGGTCCACTACCCCAACTCCCACCATTAATAATTAAAAGAATAATACGTCATCGTGGCTCGATCTACTGATCTGCCATCATCCAGCCGGGATCTTATACCTCTCCTCGGTAACCACAAGTGTCACTCGAGTTCGTTTCGACCCCGATTACTATATACCTATATATGTGCAATCCATTGGTATTAGTTAGACATTAATATCTCTTTTAATTACACGCTTGCCAATTCATATATAAGAAATTGAAATTAAAATATTTTTTTAAGTTTATATTCTATAGAAAAAAATTATTAATGTACGGGAGACGGAAACGGAGAAAACCGAATCCAAAAGTGTTAACGGGACGGGAGCAGAAACACAAAGTGCATTGTCAGGACCAATCCTGAGTTCGTGGGGACCCTAGACGAACTTCCAAAATGCCTCCTCCCATATATAATATAATTTTTCTTTTAAAAAAACTGGAAAAAGTAAATAAAAAACTATACTCCACCAAGAACCTATGATCTCTAGTGTACAAATCTATCATAATAATCACCACACTACAATTATCTTATTTTAAAAGAGGTCATAGCACATATTAGTTCTATTTTAGATACAAAATTATTAGTATATATATATGATTTTTTGGGTCCTTCTGATTCGTGGATCCTGAACGATCATCCTGACTGTCCTGGACCAGAATCGATCCTTTGTATTGTTTAACGAGAACGAAAATAAAAGTAAAAAATGAATTCGACCAAAACGGAGACAAAAATTTAAACACTATTCGAACACGGAAATGATTATTCAAAAACAGAAATGGGAGGTATAGCTTCGGATCCCTCCTACCCGTGCCATTGACCCTACTCAGAATGCACGTACTATGGATGAGAGCTGCTGGATTCATATATACATGTATGTATTTTTAATATAGAAATGCTTAATAAAACAAAATTTGAAGTTTTGGTCCAATGCTAGCTAGCTAGCTAGTTATAAAGTAAACAACTCTGCTTTACGGTCCAAAAGCTGAACCGAAATCCAACAACTGCCACATGTCCGATCATGATTGATCGATTTTTTTTACCTACATATATATAGGAGAAACTTATATCATTATTTTTTATCCGGCCAATCAGAATCGAACATGTGGCAGTACGGTTTTGATTTTCGCTTCAGCCATCGATGTAAACTCGGGCTCAAGTTGAAAGCCTGAAATTACCTTGAGCAATCGCTCGACCCACGCCCTCATATTATGGTTCTCGTAGCCGACTACGGTGGTGTGCGGGAACTTGAGGATTCGATAGAGGAGGAAGAGATGGTAGCCGAACATGATGGCGAGGCCGGAAGGGACCAGCACCAAGTCGATCGATCCCTTGTCCAGCACCATGATCGCTCCTCCGCGCTCGCTAGCTCAGCACCTGCCAATTTCCTGTCTTCACATTATGTGGCAAGGGATAAAGAGTGGAAGAAGGAGATGGATATATAGACTTAATTCCTCTAAATAATCCCTTCATATATATATATTTTTGAGAAATATATGTTATTTTTTTCCAATACATGATTGTATGTGAGAAGTATGTTTTAGTTTACTTGCATGAAATAGAGGGGTTTGCTTGCACTCAAAATCAATGTGAGAAAGATAATTTCAGAGCAATCCAGAGCGTGCAAATTAAGTTGTACGTATAATCAAATTAAGCAGATATTAAAATGTGCAAATTGCATTGTTCTGACGAAAACTTGCACGCATTGAATTGTCTCTGTCAAATTTGGCTTAAGATTTGAGTGCATCAGTGGCCTAAAGTTGGCAGTCCAACACAAGTGCGCAAATGGGTGCTGCGAGTATGGGCTAGCTGCAACTTGTTTAACTTGTAATTTTTATTTTATTTTTATTTTTATTTTTATTTTTTTGATTTTCTGGCACAACGCACGGAATTCGACGTAACGTTCGAAATTTTTGTGCACACTGTATTACATGTCTTTGGGCCCACCGTTTTTTTAACTCCCACCATTTATAAATGAAAGGAATAATACGCCCCCGTGGCTCGATTCACTGATCTTCTACTACCAAGCCGGGATCTTATACCTCTTCTCGGTAACCATAAGGGTCACTCGAATTTGGTTATTTGATAGGCTAAATTAAAACTTGTTAACTTCAACTATTCCAAATGGTCAACTTAATACCCTCAAATTTGATAGATACCAACTTAATATCATCTCTCAACTAATATTTTTAACTTGGTACCCATCGTCACCCTAACCGTTAGTTTTAACGTTAAAAAAATTAAAATTATTTTTCAAACTACCCTCCCCCCATCCCCTCCAACCCAAACCCTACCGCAGCCACCCCCTCCCCGGCCCGACGCGTGCCACGGCCCTCCCCTGCCGCTCGCCGCGGGGGGCGGCGCCTCCGTCACCGTCCACGTGTATGCGCCTCCACCGCATGCTGCCTCCGCGACGCACGCGTCTCCGTCGCGAGCCGCTCTCCCGTGCGCGAGCGCCTCTGCCGCGTGCCACCGTCTCGTGCACGCGCCTTAGACGTGAGCCCCCTCCACCCCCATCCCCCCCCCCCTCGCCCTCCGCCTCCCCAGCGCCTCTGCCGCACGACGCCCCTGCGCGCATCTTCCGGCGGCTACTGCTCGCGGTTGTGAGAGCCCCCCTTCGGTTGCCGACGTCGAAGAAAGAGGGACTGCCGGAAAGAGAGGAGGGAGAGAGTTGAAAAGGGTATTTTTGTCATTCTCTAGTTCAGTTAACGCTGTTAGGTGGAAGGGTATCAAGTTGATGCCTATAAAAGTTGAGGGTATCAAGTTGTAATTTAGCCTATTTGATGTCTTTTTTTTTAATTAGTACTATTCCTTCCAATTTTTTAAAAGTAGGCATTTTTTTTGGAGGGTAACACTAATTATATTTAGCATGTTATAAAGAATTGAAAATAGATATGATTATAAATTGGAAGATAAATATAAATAACTTTTGATAATATGATGATTTTGGTTTGGAAAGAAAGATTTGAAGAGTGTGTTAGAAACCAGCCTCGCTGTACTAGCGTGAGCCTGAACTATCCTCAGCAGCAATTTTCTTGTTAAATACGTATAAATTAATCCAGTCAAGAGTTCCAAGCTCTTAGATTACTGAATAAAGAAGAAATTAGAAGGTGTGTATTGTACATTAAATTTAGTTCATGATCAATTGGTAAAAAATCATGAACAGTATTGGGCGGAAGATCATTAATTAGTTAAAATGGGTGTTCGTTTTAATGACTTTTCCTTTTTAAATAGCAGTTTTTTTTTCTTTTTCTTTCAATAATATCATATCTCAACCTAGCTAATTCTACCCAAACTATATCTGAACCTTCCCTCAAAAGCACCCGAGCCCTACCCTTATAAGAACCACCATTAGAATATGATGTTGTGATATGTTAAAATTCATATTGTCTAGTTTTCTAATATGATAGTAATTCAGAAAAGTGAGGTCAAAAATGTCATATTCTGTAATTTTATTTATGACTCCCAACACTTAAATTCTATATTTTCTGTTAATTAACTCTCTCCTGAGTAAAGAGAGTTAATTAACAAGAGAGGGACAAAAAAAAGTTAGACATATATGCTTATGTGTTTTAATATGGATCTTTCCCCCCCTCCCCCTCAAAATATTGATAAAAGTTCAAAAATAAAATAAAAAATCAAGTTTAATTCAGGTTCGTCCCTATCTCTAGAATATATATTGGTTACATATTTATCATGGTTTCTGTATTACAGAATTTGAAGTTCCTCTTGAAATTACATCAGTAAAATTGGTTATATTTTGGTTTCATGATATGATTATTATTATTATTTTAATTTGCTTGGGTGTTCGACTCCTGTCCAACGCAAGTCATGGTTTCGTCCCTGTCTCTACTTCCCTCTTTATTCTGTTAGAAATTTGTTGCATCTCAAATTTCATAAATATTTCTTCATTATGTGGCCCATATTCCATATCCTGGTTAAATTAGGTAAGTGCTGAATAATAAATGTTTAGTTAATTTAGAAGATTTCTACCATTTACAACTTTGATGGACAGTTGTAACTTTTGGTGAATGGTTGCACCTTTGATGAAAGGTTGCATGAATAGAAAAATTCGTTCCCTCTCTCTGCATATATATATGAACCCAAATTCCATCATTAGGGTAATATTAAGAAACATAATTCATAAAAAAATAGGTCAAGAGAGAGAAGATGAATTTCACATTAATATCTATGGATTCTGGTATATTTTTATATATAAATTATAGTGACTAATTATATGATCAAGATCCTATATCGATTTACATGTTTTAAGTTTACATGTTCGAATTAAAAATTATGTTTACATGATCTTAATAGAGAACTATTAGAAATTTGATGCATTTTGAATGTCATAAATATTTATTCATGATGTGGCCCATATTCCATATCCTGGTTAAATTAGGTAAGTGCTGAATAATAAAATTTTGGTTAATTTAGAAGTTTCCTATCATTTGCAACTTTGATAGACGGTTGCAACTTTTGGTGAATAGTTGTACCTTTGATGAAAGGTTGCATGAATAGAAAAATTCATTCCCTCTCTCTGCCTATATATATGAACCCAAATTCCATCATTAGGATCATCTTAAGAAACACAATTTATAAAAAATAGGCCAAGAGAGAGAAGATGAATTTCACATCAATATCTATGGATTCTGGTATATTTTTATATATGAATTATAGTGACTAATTATATGATCAAGATCCTATATCGATTTATATGTTTTAAGTTTACATGTTCGAATTAAGAATTATGTTTACATGTGGTATCAGAGCATCGTTAGAACATATATTTAGTTTTATGTATAGAATAATTTAGAAGGAAATTGCTTGTGTTGAATGGGTTCCCATTAACTATGAGACTACTGATGATTACAATTAAGATCCTAAAGTTGATTCACAAAGTGTCAAACACGGTGCTGTGAAGTTTCGATTTTTTTTAAAGGTTGTATAGAATATTTGTTGTTGTTGTTGTTGTTGTTGTTGTTGTTTGTATAAATAATATGCTGAAGTCTGTAAACCTCCTCTTCCCATTTCTACCAACATCAAAAGTTGATTCTGAAGTTTCCATCTATGTTTATATATAAGAGAAGTCTGGTGTTGTATTAATTTGATACTAGACTTCTTCTTCATTTGGTGTCAGAAGTGGGACCAGTAACACTTTTGTTCTTTTTAAACTGATGTTCATTAATATAATTTTTTCGGACCATTAACATTAAATAGAGTCTGACAAAAGATAGAAGATGCCAAGGAACCATGATGTACAAGATTTTTTTTCATCTAATTTACATGATTTGTCTTCTCTGTAATAATTAATCGGCATGTTCCAATACATTAAATATTGATGGACGACATTATTCATAATCGGCATAATCTTTTATAAATCTTAATAGAGAGAGAGAGAGTCGTTTCTGGCTAGTTCAATTTAAACTAGTTATTAATGTCGATTGTAGAAATATTAATGATTAGAATAATTGTAGATATATTCTGTATATAGTTTGAACTTCAATATTCATATTATATTGAATTGATAATCACCACAGTGATTTCAATTATGTACATGCATACTATTATCATTGTATGACATTCATATTATTAGTTGATGTTCACCACATTGGACACAAATTATGTATTGAATGTTCGACTAAGTAATATCATCGTTGGTTTATTTACTTACATTATGTGTTACCCAAAGGTAGACCATACATTATTAGTAAAATAAACATTAAGGTAGTTGATTATTTCTGTAATTAAGCAAGTATAGGATATTCACAGATACGATGCTTCTTTCATTATTAGTTTTGATCACTCATTTATGAATAAATCTTGGTCATATTTGTTTAATATAGTGTTTATAACTCAAAGATTAATTGAAGTAAACTTGTTTCTGTAATGTAGTACAAATTCCTGTTCAACTTAATAATTTTGCCAACTCCGTTCCCAAACTAGATGGGACTAACTACTCAGAGTGGAAAGAGCATGTGAAATTTTATTTTGGGGTTCTTGACATTGATTCAGCACTTGTTGTGGACATGCCTGCTGATCTTACGGCTTCGTCCATAGCGGCTGAGGCTAAGTATTCCTTAGCCGTCTCGATTTCTTTAAGCTAAGTATTCCACAGCGGCTGAGGCTAAGGTTTTTTTACACATGGACTAGAACCAACAAATTGATCTTCCATTAAAGAAATCGAGACGGCTAAGGAATACTTATCTATAATTACTGAACGCTTTAAGATCGCTGATAAAGCAGTTGCTGGAAAACTTATGGCTGAACTTACGACAACCCGTTTTGATGCCTCCAAAACCATGCAACAACATGTACTTGACATGACTAATCTGGCTGCAAAATTAGGTAAATTGGACATGACAGTGGTTGATTAATTTCTAGTCCAATTTATCCTAAACTCATGGCCTCAGCAATATGGTCCTTTTTAAATTCATTATAACACGATTAAAGATACGTGGAATGTGAATGAATTAACCAATAGGCTAGTTCAGGAAGAGGCTCGAATTAAGCAGCAGAATGGTCATGTTGCTCAAGCATATTATATAGTTCATGGAAATGGTAAGAACAAATTCAAAAAGAGAAACTGGAAGGGCATTAAGAATGGTCCATCCAATGAGACAGATCGACCCGCATCAAAGAAAGCTAAGAAAGATGATAAATGTCACTTTTGTAAAAAGGTTGGACACATTCAGAAAGATTGCTTGAAACGCAAAGCTTGGTTCGAAAAGATGGGTAAGCTTTTGGCTTTTGTATGTTTCAAATCAAATTTTGTTGAAGCACCTTCTAATACTTGGTGGATTGATTATGGTTCTAATGTTCATGTTTAAAACTCGATGCAGGGATTCCTTACAACCCGGATCACAAATCCAAATAAAGACTACCTTTACATGGGAAATAGAGTGAAAGCTCCACTAGAAGTGAAAGCTCCAGTAGAAGCCATTGGCACTTTTCGTTTAGTATTGGATTCTGGTTTTTATTTAGATTTAGAGCAAACTCTTTATGTTCCTTCAGTTTCTCAAAATTTAATCTTCATGTCTAAACTTGATAAGACTGGCTTCTCGTTAAAAATAGGTAGTAGCTATTTTATTTTGTACAAGAATAATGATTCTATAGGTTCAAGATTTTTAGTCAATGGCTTATATCAAATAAATCTTGATAATTCCTTTTCTGAATCTCTTCTTTTCACCTTGCATCCTAATGTTGGTTTGAAACGTAGTATGACGAATGAAAGATCTTCTTTCCTGTGGCATAAAAGACTTGGTCATATATCCAGAGAAAGAGTTAATTTATTAGTAAAAAATAATATTCTTTCGTGTCTTGATTTTACTGACTTTGGTATTTGTGTGGATTGTATTAAGGGCAAATAAACCAAGCATACCAAGAAAGGAGCCACATGAAGCATTGATCTTCTTGAAATAATACATACAGACATTTGTGGACCGTTCGATATTCCATCCATTGGAGGAAAAAATATTTTATCACCTTTATTGACGATTTTTTACGTTGCATGATAAATCTCAATCGATAAATGTTGTAGAAATTTATATTACTGAAGTTAAGAGATAATTAGGTAAAAAGGCGAAAATTATTATATCTGATAGAGGTGGTGAGTATTATGAAAAATATGATGAACCAGGACAACGTCTTGGTCCTTTTGCTAAACTCTAAGAAAAATTAGGAGTTTGTGCTCAGTACACAATGTCGGGTTCTCCTTGGCAGAATGGTGTAGCAGAAAGATGCAATCGTACACTTATGGAAATGGTTAGGAGTATGATGAGTAATTCCAATTTACCCATATCATTGTGGATGCATGCTCTTAGGACTGCTGTGTATATATATCTTGAATCGGATTTCCAGTAAAGTTGTTCCTAAGACACATTTTGAAATGTGGAAATGATGGAAACCAAGTTTAGGACATTTGCTAAGTATGGGCCTGCCCAGCGAGGCACGTATTTATAACCCACAAGAAAGAAACTTGATCCAAAAAGCATAAGTGGTTATTTTATTGGATATCCAGAAAAGTCAAAAGGGTATAAGTTTTACTGTCCTAATTATAATACGAAAATTGTAGAAACTGGTAATGCTAAATTTATTAAGAATGGTGAAGTCAGTGGGAGTGATAAAATTAAAGAAGTGATTACTAAAAAAAATCGGATACCAATTCCCTCACCACAAATTTTGAATGACATAGTTCTACCTAACATTGTTGATCCAATTAACAACATATAACAAAATGTCAAGGATCACGAACTCCATAATGAGGCTGTCATCATTGAACCGAATATAAATACAGCACCAAAAGTGACATTAAGAAGGTCCCAAAGACCCAAGAAATCAGCTATTTCAGATAATTATGTGTTGTACAAGAATGTGAATTTAACATAGGGACGAGCAAAGATTCGACTACGTATACACAAGCCATTAAATGCGAAGATTCTGAAAAATGGATCGATGCCATGTTTGATGAGATGAAACCTATGACCGATAATAAAGTTTGGGAGTTAGTCGAATTACCAGAAGGATATAAGAAAGTCAGTTGTAAGTGGATCTTTAAGACCAAATATGACTCTCTTGGTAATATCGAACGACGAAAAGATAGACTTGTAGCCAAAGGTTTTACTCAAGAAGAGGGTGTTGATTTCAATGAAACCTTGTCTCTAGTTTCTAAGAAGGATTCTTTACTGATCATTATGGCATTAGTAGCTCATTTTGATTTAGAGTTGTATCAAATGGATGTAAAAACGACTTTTTTGAATAGGAGTTTTGAAAAAAAAGTCTACATGACTCAACCAAAAGGCTTCATCACAGATGTCAAGAAAAACATGAAGGTCAATATATGGATTAAAACAAGCTTCATGACAATGGTATATTAAGTTCCACAATACCATTAGTTCCTTTGGGTTTACTGAAAATATTGTTGATTAGTGTATATACCTGAAGATCGGTAGGAGTAAGTTTGCATTTTTTGTTCTATATATTGATAATATATTAATTGCCAACAGTAACCTTAATTTATTTCGGAAACTAAGCATTTTCTTTTTCAAAATTTTGAAAGGAAAGATATGGGAGATGCATCATACGTGATCGAAATATAAATATTTCGTGAAAATCACGTAGATTTTTTGGATTTGTCTCAGAATGCACATATCACAAAAAGTTTTGGAAAAATTTAATATGGCATTTTGCGATCCTAATGGTGTTACAATTCAGAAGGGGGATAAGTTCGGCTTAAGTCAGTGTCCTCAAACTGAATTGGAACGTGAACGAATGAATTTTTTTTCTTATGCTTCTCTTGTAGGAAGTTTGATGTATGTACAAGTTTGCACTAGGCTAGACATTAGCTTTGTCGTCGTTATACTGGGACGTTATCAAAGCAATCCAGGAATTGATCATTGAAAAGCTGCTAGAAATTGCTGAGGCACTTACAGGGAACAAATGAGCATATGCTTACATTTAGACATACTGATCATCTTGAAGTGATTGGTTACAAAGACTCAGATTTTGGTGGATGTGTGGATACTAGAAAAAATACTTTTGATTTTGTGTTTGTATTAGCTGGAGGTGCTGTATCGTGGAAGAGTGCCAAACAAACCATTATCGCTTAATCCACCATGGAGGCTGAATTTGTAGCATGCTTTGAGGCTACAATTCAAGGATTATGGTTGCAAAATTTTATTTCAGGGCTTAGAGTTATGGAATCTATTGTTAGACCACTGAAATTTTATTGTGATAATGCCGCAAAAGTATTCTTTTCAAAGAATGATAGGTATTCTAAGGAAATAAAGCATGGAGATGAAATATCTGTCATTGAAGGAAGAAATTCAGAATAAGCGAGTGTCAATTGAACATATTAAAACGGATGCTAATATAGCAGATCCACTAACTAAAGGGTTACCACCCAAGACATTTAAGCAACATACTGACAAGATGAGCCTTGAGAGTAAACAATAGCCTTTTCTTATTTGTGGATTGTTATGTGCTTGTATTTTGACATTTTTTAAGAATTCATTATTGAAAATTCTTAATTTTTCTGTTTCCATTGTTTATGTACATGTTATGTGAATGGATGAATGATAACAGAAATAGTCTTTTCATTAAGACATTAAGGGAACATTATGATTGCTTCGTTGTACAAACTTGGTTAAGTAGATTATTGGTATGTGGTACATGGAAGGGACCATGTTCTTTAATTAATATGGAACCGCTATGACTCTCATCAATGATTCAATTAACTAAGGTAATTAAGACAAACATTCTAAGTATATTATTTCAGCATTTATGCGCGACTTATGATTCCTATATGAAACCATAAATATGATTGTCATATAGACCAAGTGGGAGACTGTTAGAAATTTGATGCATCTAGAATTTCATAAACATTTCTTCATTATGTGGCCCATATTCCATATCCTGGTTAAATTAGGTAAGTGCTGAATAATAAAAGTTTGGTTAATTTAGAAGATTCCTACCATTTGCAACTTTGATGGACGGTTGCAACTTTTGGTGAATGGTTGCACCTTTGATGAAATATTGCATGAATAGAAAATTTCTCTCTCTACCTATATATATGAACCCAAATTCCATCATTAAGGTCATCTTAAGAAACACAATTCATAAAAAATAGGCCAAGAGAGAGAAGACGAATTTCACATCAATATCTATGGATTCTAGTATGTTTTTATATATGAATTATAGTGACTAATTATATGATCAAGATCCTATATCGATTTACATGTTTTAACTTTACATGTTCGAATTAAGAATTATGTTTACATATTCATACTACCACTCTACTTAATTAACCTCCTTTTTTTTCCTGACAATCGATTAATAGTTCTTTTCATAATTTTTATAAGATATATCAATTTCTATGTAGACATAATTATTAGTATATTCTTTTAAGTTAAAAAAAATTTGATTAATAGTTCTCTTCATAACTTTTATAAGATATATCAATTTCTATGTAGACGTAATTATTAGTATATTCTTTTAAGTTAAAAAAAGATAGTAGTCACTAAACATGGTTTCAGAGGAATCACTAGTTTGGCGTGATAATTCAAACCTAGGAGAACCATTATATTTTCATAATTTTTTTGGATAAATATCAGTAACTTCTCAAAAAAATATAAAGTCACTAGTCTTTATAAAAAAAAATAGTGAAAAAAGATATGGTCCTCCTAAATTTGGATCACTCTATAAAAGAAATAGTGAAAATATATATGGTTCTCCTAGGTTTAATTATCATATAAAGACCAAACTAGAACTATTAATTATGTCTATATAGAAATTATTGATTGGTTGATTTTCTATTTCTCAACTTTCTAATCTTAAATTTTAAATCATATCTAAAACATACTAAAATTCTAAATATATTTCATTGTATTATAGAAAAAAATATTTAACTAAAGAATGGACACAATTAAAAGATAAAAAGTATATTAAATGAGTACGAATATGAAACAAAGGTGGCACTTCACCCTAAAAACATACTAAAATTCTATCGAGAATAAGGGAGGTGAGATGGCACATCACCCTAAAAACAAAGGTGGCGGTGACGTGGCACAATATCAACCACACAAACGAGGGGAGGGGGTTAAGTGCAAATTGTCAATTATGAAATGTGTGGTTGAGATTGTGCCACGTCACCGCCACCCTTGTTTTTAGAGTGAGGTGCCATCTCACCTCCCTTATTCTCTCTCTCTCTATATATATATATATATATATATATATATATATATATATATATATATATATATATATATATATATATATATATGTAAAAAAAAAAAATTATTAAAGATATTACTAAATGATGTCAATGACAAACAACGCGGATAACCAGTATTAAATATAGTAAACTAAATATCTACCTGACCAAAAAAAATTTCAGGAATATAAAAATCCTTGGTATTATTGCAATCCATGGTTTTGATGGCAAATAGGTCTGGCAATGGGCTGTACTCGCTTGGCAGGATCTGAACCCATCAACTCTCTTACGCCTTCACGAAGCTTTTTTAAAATGAATAACTTCTAAACGTACACCTGAACAAGGATCATAGGCCTGGGTTTGTTTGGCTTGAAAAGTTTTCATTTGAAATAAACAAATTTTAGTAAGGTAAATTTAGAACAGTTTTATTGTAAATCATTTTTACAACTAGGGTATTATTACCAGGGTCTACCGGGATAAGCTCGACAAGACTTCATATCCTTATTTTTGGCAAACAAAAAAATAAAAAAATTCAGAACTGCAAAAAGTACGAGTATAAATCGACATAAACATTCGAGTTAGATTTAATTTGTGTTTAGTACGTTTCATATGAACAAATTCGTCACTAAAAGTTCGACATGTATTTAATTTTATTCCTAATAAACAAACAAACAACTCATTAAACACAGATTCATAAGTCCACATTTTCACCCATCTCACAAAATGATCATTGATGCTAGCAAAAAGACTGTTGAATTTCATTCATGATTAACTAAATAGGTTGCATGTGAGATTTTTTTTTTGAATAGACATTTTTTTTTAAAATTATGTCTGACTGATTAAAAGCAGCAAAGCTGCAAGAGTTAATGAAAGATTGTTGGATTTCTTTCTTGGTTAATTAAATAGGTTGTATTGCCAGCCACATTTTTTTGTGCCAAATTTTGTACTTTAATTATACGTACGGAACGGGTTTAAAACGCTACACCCTTAAAATTCGCATATTAATTTGAATATTTCAAAAGTATTTAAGTATTATACGTTTCTGAAAGATACAAAAAAAATCGCGTATTATACGCGTTTTATTCGGATATTGCTAATAAGACTTCAGACTTGGACAACCTTCCAAATCATTTGCCCAATAGGACGACCTTCCAAATCATTTGATTTTATTATGGTCAATACCGTCCAAACCCAACTTAAACTTTTATATATATATTTTTCAATAATGATCAAGGAACAACTAAAATTAGTTCTACCTAAAACAAACCAGTCTCCCTGCCCGGCCATGATTATTAGTTCATATTTATAGTTCACTCTGGATACAGGAGAGAGAGGCACGGTGAGAGTGTGCACATCTTGAACCACTCCATATCGTTCCTACTCGTGACATTGAAATGTAAATTTTAGAATTATTTACATTAACTTCTTTCAATAATATCATATCTCAACCTAGCCAACGGTGGAACCATCATTTCATTCCGTGGATACAATCAATTTTTTTTTTTTTTTACTGTGGGTGGTTAGTTTGATAGTCTTTTACATAAAACATAAAACATAAAGGAGGTCATTCTAATATAAAAAAAAAAAATAGTTTAGTTACTTTTAAAATAAAAAAAATCTGTATAATAAAAATAAAATATAGAAAAATGTCAAAGTAAATAACCCGTATATTTTATTTGAGAAGCTGACAGTGTCAGAATAGTTGGGTACACTTGCGGTCCCTAAATCCGGGTAGAGAGGATCCAAAGCTTATAGTTTATGAAATCTCCTGCTTCTGTCGAGTTCCAGCTGTCTGAAAGGACTAACAAATTAATCTGGGGTTAGTGACTTCCAAGAAGCAGAAATTCCGAGTTACTTGGGAACTGAACAACCATATAAAATGCCCTCCATCCGAAGTTCCAATTTCAGAGTTTCCAATTCCTGGAAACCACAGCATTGTAGTCCTCATTGATGGCACCGAGCCCCACATCCTTCATGATTAACAACTCAAGACAGGACTAATTTGTCCATTACTCTGTGAGTGTTTTCCGCAAAAGAACACACTGAACCTCATTTTAGGAGAAGTAAGTAATAAGGCTGTTTGGTTTCCGGATATAGAAAGTGAAGCGGAAGCTGTTCTTTTTTCTTTTTTCTTTTTTTTCCTTCTTTCTCCACTTCACGTGGTTGCTTCAGAGGAGAAATTTGAAAAATAGGGTAAAGTAACATGAGCAGGAGATCGTGTCGGCCGAGAAATTAGGATTTTGACATTCGAATAGAATTTGCGGATTTTGGTTCTCTCAAGTGAAAATTTTACTATTAAATTACTAATTTTGATCAATTATTGTATTGACTAATTTATTTTAATAATTTATTGTCTTAATAATTGTTTAGTAATTAAAAATTAATAAGAATCAGAAAAATTAACAAATCATATCATTTTTCAACTTATCACTTTGCTAAAAACCAAACGCAGGAGGTCAAACTATCCAAACAATAAAATTTTGAATTTTTTACTTCTAATTTTTACTTGCGTACGCAAAAGATTAATTAATTCGACATACTTCGTAGAACCAAACATACAGAATAACTATTTCGGAGGTTGCTGGGTCCAATTTGAAACATTTGTTATTGTTGATTTGAATTTAGCTTCTTTAGATTTGGATGTGAATTAGATTTTTTTTGTTTATTTATATTATTTTTTTTGATTAGTAGTGATAGAATTATTTTATTTAGTAACACTGCTATATTAGTCCAATATTATTTGTCCCTCCAGTCGTATACTTAACATAAGCTTGACGAACTTTTAGTGATTTGAGTTCCGCATGAGTGGTTTACGAATGCTAGATTTTTTTGCAGAGATTGTTTTTTTCGAAAATGATCATTTTAACAAAACTTCTGACTCACGGAGGGTGCTTGAACGAAAATTCCGGCTCTACAGAAATTGTACAAGGCTGTTGCTTGAATGAATTTTATGTTTTAACCGTTCCTTAATTATTCATAGAAATTTGGAGATAATGGTCAGTAACCGTTCATTATTCGTAAAATTTATCTCCGAATTAAGTGAGTGACCTGTTAGGGTAAATATATTTGCTGCGAGAGGAGAGAGAGAGAGAAGAGTTAGCAGCACCCAAAGAAAATCAACGAAGTGTTGTTCATCCGTCCGTTCATCTTATTTGAGATCCACAATGAGGATGACAAGAAGTGTTACAGGAGTTTTATTTTTTGAACTTGCTGGTTCATGGAAGCAGATCGACGGAAATGATCAAATCTTGCTTTGAACAACGGTGATCTTTATCACCCCAGTGAATATATGTTCTCTGAGTTTTCTTCCTCTGTTTTTTCTCGTTGTTGTAGCAATTGAAATTGCAAAGTTTCAATTGTTTTATGTTTCGAGCAATTTGTTGTTGCAAACTTTCTGTTCCAAGAAGATAGTTTATAATTTTTATTTTCGTACACGTTGTTGTCAGATGACAGTCACTGGCTATACTTGGGATAGCAATTTTGGAGATTTGAGTCATTGGGTCAATTTGAGACATTTGCTATGGTTGATTTATATTTTTTTTTTTATCTTATTTAGATTTGGATATCAGCTAAAAATTATTTTGTTTATCTAGATTGATTGTTTGTTATTAGTGATATAATTCTCTTACTTCATGTTATATATATATAGAGATATATATATATAGGTTGGGAATGCAGTGTCATCTGAACTGTTAAGGCCATCGTAACTCCACCTTAAGAAGAGTATAAAGTCATCCAAATCAGCTACGTAATCTTAAACTCTGATACCACTTGCCAGAGTAGGTCCATGACGTGTGATGTTGAACTGATTCTCATGTATCAAATGAATCAATACCAATTATCTACACCTCATGATCTCACTTTCTACATCTCATCATCATACTTCATGTCCGATGTGATACTAAATTATCAAATCCACTTGTCACCAACTTTTCAGGACTCAATCGAAAACGAGATACAATTCAACAATATATATAGCACTACAAAATTTTAGGAATTATGAAGAGTGATAAATTTTTATCGATTTGAGTGAGTGATTCTCATTCGGTTTTTAGTTCTTCTTTCTTATGCTTCCAACAACCTCGTTTGTATGCTTTGTATTTAATTTGTTAATTGCAAGAACGATAGTCTAGAGTTTATTTTTGTTCACCAACGAAAATTATGGTGTTTGTTCATCCGTCACAAAAAAATTGATATTTATCAAATTAAAGGTGAAAAGTACTTTGATAGATGAACATAACTATTTTTAAAATAATTTTATGTTGGTTGAACATATATATATATATATATATATATATATATATATATATTTATTGTGAAAGGTAAACAAATAATATAGTTTTGTTGGCTGAATCAATAGTATATTTGTTGCTAGATTCAATTACTTATTGTCTCACAATTAATTTTTTCAATAAATATATAACATTGTTTATTTGTATAGCCTTCTTTTTTCATAGGTTGCCTTTTTCTGTCTTGTCCTGTATGAAGTAGTTGCATTTTGTGTCAGGTTTTTTAGATAATAGTTCCTTAAATTTTCCTGATATCCATATATTGAAGTTCATTAGATGCGGCGATCCAGAGTTTAAATGCAACGAGATGGTCCATCTAACACTACGGCGGCATTAGTCCTAATTCAATGCACCTCTTTTAACCCCACCAATTATTTGACCCGTTATTTGTTTTTTTCCTTTTGGTTTGTGTGAAGAACACTTTTTAAGTATATATCTCTTTCTCCTTAGCAACAACAAAACAAAGTTGTCTTATATGGTTGTATTGAGTTTTATTCATCCACAAAAACTAAAATATATGTTCATCATCCAATCAAATATTGCTACGTAATATTTTTATACAATCTAAAATCATTTTGGAAACAGTTTTGTGAACATTCAAAGTGTTCTTGACTTCTATTTTGACACGTTGCAACATTTAATTAGAGGATAAACACATATCCTATCTTTGGTGGGTGAACAAAAATGAATTCTTATAGGATTTGGTAATTCATGTATAATTTGGGATTTCATAGGTTAATGTATACTATTATAATTAATATTAACAATAATATGTCAGTGATGTCACTACAATACTGCCGCACAATAAAAAAATAGCTTGAAAGGACTGTTTAAAAAAAAGCTAATAAATTGACATGTGTCGCACGTAAAATAAATATTTTTATGATAATGTTGAAAAAAAATTAAATGTTCAAATATTTAAATATATTTGAATTAATATTTGTTAAAAAGTTTAAATATTTTTGATATTTTTTCGTTAAATTAATTTTTAAATTTATTTTAGGGCCGAAGAAATAAGAAAAAGTTGGTTATTTTATCATATTTTTTTAAATAAATAATTAAAGATTTTCCAACGGTAATAGTAGAGATTAATAGCATTACTCGTCCTAGATGCATGGGATTTTATTTTAAATGTATATGAAAGAAATCAAACTCAAAACCTTTAAAACCAACTAAGCCAGACATAAACATTATGCATAACATATTCTCGGAATATTACTTTCTCACCACTCTTTCTTGCTTATAACTGGGAATATATATGTCATACATGGCAGACGGAGTCCAGAAGGTTACAAATGATTTGGCATTTGTAATGTATCCCCACTAATAACTAATCCAATGTACATGAAATCAAACCGAAGATGCATGAAAATTTATCTGTAACTACTAGTGAACTTATATGCTAGCAGTCACATTCACGTGATTACACATAAAACTTTTTTTTTTTCTGTAATATTATTAAAAAGTTAAATAAATATTTAAATTATATTAGAATATTTTAAATATGATTGTAATATATTTTAATTATTATTTGTTATAAATATATTTTTAGAATTTTTTATATGTGTTTAGTTAGATAGTATCATGTAGTTACTCTAGATATAATTTAAATTTTGAATATATTTTATGATTTGTTACATGTTCAAGAAAGATTTAAGAATTTATATTTTTTTTTAACTACGTGAGAAGATAACATATATGGTAGTTAATTTTTTTAATATTTCTTATATTAGTAACCGAGGGTTTACATACTACTAGAACTATTCATTTTTAAGTCGTGTCTAATCCGCATTTGTTGGGAATCAAATCTGCTGAAGGGGGGACAGAGTTTGGTCCGAACTCGGTCCCTGGCCGAGTTCGGACAGAACTCGGTGTGGTGTTCCAGAACCTTTGAACCGAACTCGGTCCGAGTTCGGTGTCGGCGGCGACTGCTCGAATTTTGAAATTTTTATGTTATATTTTGGACCGTTGGATGCTAGTGGACGGCTGGATCTTATGGTTGGCTATTTTTAGGGTTTTCTAACCTTAAAATAGGTTTCTCATCCTATAAATATGGAGGAGGGTGGAGGCACAAAGGAGAAGCACAAGTTGGAGATTCGGAGTGCTCGTCCACAGAAAATCTAAGAAAAAGTCCGTGCTTTGCTCTTAGGACTTCACCATCCAAGACCGAAGGAATAAGGGGATCTAATCGAGAAGTCGTCAACTTCGGTTAGGGAGATTGCTACGTGTTGGTGAGTGATTTCAATTGTAATATTCTGCTTTTCTTCTCAAAGGGTTTGAACATTAGTTTTTTACAATCTTTTAATTTCATCTGAGTTATAAAGATTGAGATTTGTCCAGGTGACATAGTCACCGTCATATACTTGTCTTCATATGTGCTAGATGTTCGTAGATTGGTTGGTTATCTCAGGTGGGTTGGCAAACGCTTCCGCAACGCACCCAACACGTGGTATCAGAGCGCACGTGTTCCCAACAGTACTATAACAGTGGAGAAGATGGAAATTTAAATTAGATTAAAATATTTTTAATATGATATGAATATATTTTAATTATGATTTATTATAAATATATTTTTAGAATTTTGATATTTGTTAGTTATATAATACTATGTAATTGGTTTAAATATTGAATATATTTTATGATTTGTTATATGTTCAGTAGTTATAATAATTTAAGGTTTTTTATTTTTTATTAATTACGTGAAAAGATAACATATGCAATAGTTAATTTGTATTTTTTTCTATATTAATAATTAAGGATATATATGACGTAGATAACTTTTTTTTTAGTCATCTAAGCAACATTATAATAGCATAGATGTTACACCAATAAAGATGTAGATATGCTACACGACACAGAAAACAAACATCTTCAGGTAATTGCTTATAAATAATGGGTTATTTAGTTTTAGAGACTCGTATAATATTAAAAATTTATATGTTTGGATCTCCATATTGTTCGAAAGATAATTTGGGTCATGTCATAACATCTAACTTGGTTATTTAGTTTTGCATGATGGGGGTTGTGTGGCTTAGATTATTAAGTTTTAGCATGACTAATCGAGAATAAGACTTGTGAAACTATTGTTTGCTTCTATCTTAATTTCAGTAGGCACACAACAATCTGTGAATCGAGTTGCAAGCATTCAACAAGACGACTGGGACGAAAAACACGACGAAACATGATGCCCGTGAAGTCGTTCCCATTAAAATTGCCGCCATGAACGTTTTGTGGCTGCTGAGATCAGGATAATACATTCTTGATTGGTCATGACAAAACTAAATAATCCAAGTTACACAATTCTCACAAATTTTAAATTAGTTTTAGGGTTATGTATAATATTCAAAATTTTAGTTTATATCTCCATTATGAATGGTCAGCTAAGTCAACTGTTATGATGAAACTCAAACCCTATTATAGACAATATAGAAATCTAAATATAAATTTCCAATAATATTATGGATGACCTTGAAACTAAGTAACCCTATAAACAAACATGCAAATTCGTGTACCTAACATGTGAGAACATAAATAGATGCAAAGAAAGCAAGGAGGTGGATGACGAAAAGGAGAAGCAATTATTTATTTATTTTTCTATATTAATAATTAAGAATATATATATATATATATATATATATATATATATATATATATATATATATATATATATAAAACTTATTTTTGACTTGTTTCTAAGCAACATTATAATAGTAGATATATTATACCAATACAGATGTAGATATACTACACAACACCGAAAACAAACATCTTTAGGTAGTTACTTATAAATAATGGGTTATTTAGTTTTAGAGGTTCGTATAATATTAAAAATTTACGTTTGGGTCTCCATATTGTCCGAAAGAAAATTTCGGTCATGTCATAACAGCTAACTTGACTTACCGTCCGAAATGGAGACATAGATGCAAGTTTTGAATATTATACGAGATCATAAGTCTAAACGAAAATATGTGAGAGTTGTGTGACTTGGTTATTTAGTTTTGCATGATGAAGATTGTGTTGCTTGAATTATTTAGTTTTATCATGACTAATCGAGAATAAGACCTGTGAAACTATTGTTTGCTTCTATCTTGATTTCAGTAGCCACACAACTATTCGTGACTCTTGAGTTACAAGCATTCAACAATTGCGTCTGAGGCGAAAAACACGACGAAACATGATGCCCATGAGGTCGTCCCCATTAAAATTGCTATCATGAACGTTTTGTGGCCGTTGTGATCGGGATATAAGTACATAACTGTGTCATAAGTCTTATTCTCGATTGGTCATGACAAAACTAAATAATCCAAGTTAGACAATCTTCACAAATTTTTATTTAGTTTTAGGATTATGTATACTATTAAAAAATTTAAGTTTAGGCCTCTATTATGCACGATCAATCAAGTCAACCGTTACGATGAAATTTAAATTCTATTCTAGATAATATAGAAATCTAAATGTAAATTTCATTATGGATGGCATCGAAACTAAATAACCCTATAAACAAACATGCAATTTTGTGTTCCTAACATGTGAGAGAGAACATAAATAGATGCCAAGAAAGCAAGGAGGAGGATGCCGAAAAGGAGAAGCAGAAAATGTCACTCTCCTCCCTATCAATGATGTACAGGGCCTATATATAGACAGCTGAGCTAAGGGCCTGTTCTCTCTAGTTACTGACCCCCACAGTCTTTATAGTCCAAGACCTACTTCTCACCTAACGTACCTCAGGATAACCTTAACAAAACCCCCCTCACCCCCGGATTAACCGGAGGAGACACTACAGACATCCATCCATACTCAATTCCTCCCTCTTGTTTTTTTTTTTTCCTACTCAACAACCACCACCATTTCTTTAAAATCACACTCAACAAAAGATTAGTATCATTATAAATGGTGACCCTAAAATTTATTTCCTCCATTTAACCCACAATAAGTTAAGAAAGAGACGAAGAATCCACAAACTTCATCATAGAATTTTATCATATATTTATAAAAAAAATTGAGTTGCAATGCATTTTATTTATCCATATTCAAGATACATTTCACAGAATTACCATAATGTATGATATTTTTTATTTTTGACGAAAATTATCTCAAACTAATCGTCAACTCTTTTGACCAAAATTTTTGGACGAAAATATCTCCCATCATACATGACAGAGGTGGGGGGGGGGGGGGGGGGGGGGGTGGAGGGGGAGGGGGGTGTCATACATTATAGTAGTAGTACACGTTGAATATGAGAAAATAAAGTTGAGTGCAACTCAAATTTTCTCTATAGTTATTAAGGACTGGAGTAACGGTTATGAGATATATTTAAAGTATCGGTTATGCGCTGTTACAAGGACTCCAATTTTGGATAATATTAAGTAGGAATTTTTAAATCAATATAATCCATTATTGTTAATTCATTAACGAACGTTTCTGTAAATTTTTTCAAAACAATAAAATTACCTATATGCGCATATATAAACACAAGTCCTTTCGAAGAAAGATTATATTATTGTCCTCCCAAACAATAGTTTATACACTCATATAACTTGCAAGAATAAAATGGTTTGACAAGTAGTAAATCATAAATGTTGAGAGCAAATCATTCAATACCACATCAAATGGACCGATTTTTTTTATGACAATCATTCACTACAACTGACAACAAAATTTAAAAATACTAACATTTTGGAGGAAGTAGTAGTCAGATGGGACCTCAAGTGAAACAAATATGAGAACAAAAAGAAAAGTTATTAGTAGTTATAGTTATATTTTTTTATAGTAATATAAACATAAAAGAAAAATAGAAACCAAAAAAATATTTTTATTTGAAGTGTTTATAAAGACAATAAAATTTACACTACACTAATTTTGAAGGATTTTTTAACCGACCTAAACCAGCGACTAAAAAAAAATTACCATACAAGATTTATTTTAAACATCTCATAAATGACCGACTATATTTTTTTAAATTGATAAAAATATTATTGACAAGCATATCTTAAGATTTTTGACTCGTTAGAGTTATAATTGATACACACAATATATATATATATATATATATATATATATATATATAAAAGTGATCGGAAGTTTCATTTTTGGAGTCCCGTCGAAGTTCTACTCTTCCAAATCGTTAGATCGAGCGGAATCCCACGCGGATCCCACACGGACACTCCGATCCGACATGCGAGGGGGTACATGACTTTAACATGACTTCCGCGACGGAATTTTTAATCCATCTTCACACACACAAAAAAAATATATATATATATAGTCTCTGTACAGTTCTCTTATGCCATTTCCATCACTCTTTTAACTCTCCTGCTATGTATTCTTGGGATATTAGCCCACATATGCCTCCTTCCTACCAACCAACCAACCAACAGAACCATTTCAGGACCCCCATATATTCATCCTCTCTAGCTAAAAGAGGCCCCATTTTGGGAAGCACAGTCAATAACCTCTCTGGCCAACACAACACCTACTCCTCCTATAGTAGCTAG
Organism: Iris macrosiphon; assembly: GCA_036927795.1. NCBI lineage: Eukaryota > Viridiplantae > Streptophyta > Magnoliopsida > Asparagales > Iridaceae > Iris > Iris macrosiphon. Next base: position 122,425 of record JAYESA010000172.1, read on the forward strand.
CATTGAGGGGAGAGAGAGAGAGAGAGAGAGAGAGAGAGAGAGAGAGTGTGATTTGGAAGAGGATTGGAAATCCAAGGTTGAGAGATGATTGGCATAGATAGGTCTCTCCAAAAGGTAAAGATGAGAATATGATTGCTTGGTTTAACATCTGCTTTCTCTCTCTCTCTCTCTCTCTCTCTCTCTCTCTCACACTTGATGCTGGTGTGCTTTCCTTTTTTACACCACTCGAAAAGCTACAAATGGGGTGAGTGGAGAGCTCATGAAATGATGATCAGAGGTGAACTAGGGGTCTCTATCTCTATCTCTAGGATGGCATTTATCGGCAGAAAAGTTTCTTGGTGCAAAAGTTTGGTGAAATTCGATAAAGTAATACAAGTTTTAAATTCAAGATATTTTCAACTTGTTTGAAAATCATTTCAATCAATCATTATTTTTTATTTCACAACAACGCAAGTAATTAGATATAAATAATTGTTAGAATAGTGAGCACAAACAACCAACAAATTATCTTAATATCTAAATTTAAAAAAATTAGCATAAATACTAACCACTTAAGCAACACTTAAAAAAATATCACTCAACGTCTTAAAACAAACAAATATTCTTAAAACAAACAAATATTCTTGAGACTTATTATTTCATAATCTATATAAAATATTTGTGCTCTGAATTTGTTTCCATAATTGTAAAAATATAATTTTTATGACTACCATATGCATCAATATAACCACCATTAATTTAAGCTAATACAATTTCACGGACTTACCAAGATTTAGAATATTCATTATTCAATATATATTTCGATGATCTCTATACATATCATATACAATGTGTTATGAAATATAGAAAATGATTATCTAATTTTACCAATTATCTTATTTTTAACTCATGCAATAGTATTTAATGAATGACTTTATTCTGTAATAACTTGTGTAACTACCTGTCAGGTCCCAGTACCAGAATACGGAGACGGATACGACTTGTTATTCCGTACAAGGTACTATACGTCGTACGACGATCACGGTTGTTAACTAGACAAGGGGTGTATGCTACTATCAAGTCGCTTAGGTCACATGAACATCTTTGTCTCAATCAATCAAACAAGAAACAATAAACATACAACATATATGATAAAGCAATAAGGCGTCCCAAACGTTTTCTAAAAATATTTCGGAGACCAGTTGTGCAAAATAAGAAGCTGGCAGAGTATCAAAAGTACATGACAGTGATCAACTGCAGTATGATTTAATACAATCATGTAAGAAGACTAATGTCCAGACGTGCCGGCTAACAGGTGCCGGTGGCTTGTAAACCCCCTGATTTTTCTAGATTTTCAAAACTGGATTTTTCACAATTTTCTGGAATTTTCTGGGAATTTTCTGTAATTTAAAAACAGGATTTTAATTATTCAATAATTTTTAAATGATAATAAATGATATTAAAATATTATGGAAATAATATTTTTGGGTGTAAAATGAAAAACTGGACTTAGGACAATTTTTCTAGAATTTATTGGGCCCCGGACCTATTTTTAAAACACCTAAAAGTATTTATTTATTTAATTAATTATTTAATTATAATTACTGATTTTATTATTATTATTATTATTGTTATTATTATTATTATTTCTAACCTAGCCCGCGGCCCGACCCATTACCCAGCCCGTGGCCCGCTGGACCCGGCCCACCCGGCCCAGCCCCGGCCTAGCGGGTCGGGCGGGTCGGCCAGACCCGCTAGCCCGTGAACCCGACCCGCTTCTCCCCCTCTCCCCTACGACCCGCGCTCCGCTCGGCCACGCGCCTCGCCGCCCGCGCGTTCCGGCCGCCCCGCCCGCTCCGCTCGGCCCACGCCCCCGCGAGCTCCGCCTCCCCCGCCACGTCGCCGCCTTGCCCGGCCCAGTCCCGCCGCCCGCAGCCTATAAATTCCCCTCCCTTTCCCCCTCCGGCAACCCCAATCCCTCCACCACCACGCCGCCACCGCCTCCCGCCTCGCCGCCTCCCGCCTCGCCGCCTCGCCGCCGACGCCTCACCGCCCTCGCCCCCTCCTCCGGCCAGCAGCTGCCGCCGCCCCTCCTTCCTCCTCCGTCAGCCGCAGCAAGCAGCCGCAGCTCGGGCAGCTCCCCGAGCCGCCTCCGGCCGCCGCAGCGCCGACGAGCCCGGCCGCCGCCTCGTCGCGCTGCCCCCGGCCCCCTCCGCCTCAGCCTGGCCGCCCAGTCGCCGCCCTCCGCCGCATAGCCACCGGAGCCCTAACCCTAACCCTAATTCTTGCCCTGTATCCGACACGTGTCGGACACGATTCCGACCTCGGTTTTTGGGTCCCGTTCAGGTGCGTGTATCTTCTTGCTCGTAGCTCTGTTTTCGATTCCATAAATTGCGTTGCGAAGCCTGTATGACCCTCTCGGTGCCCGGATAAACCGTTCGGGGCATCGCGTCCTGTGGTGATCGCACACCGCGATCCAAAAACAGAAAAAATCAGACCCTGTTTCACCCCGGAACTGAGTACGCCCCGCCAAACGGAACGACTTGGTCGCGTGTCACAGATACGTGCGCGTCGTCGATACGGACGTGTGAGATTTCGCAGAAGTCGATTCGGGTTTGCGTGCACACCGGGATCAACGCGTATCCGCGGACATCGTCCCATATTCGTACTTTCTGGAACGTGTCCTAACTTTGTGTACACACGTCGGATCGAGACGAAACTTGCGCCATCGAACTCGTAGCAATACGATGGTCCTGTGGGTCAAGTTTGGTTCGATTCTGAGAACGTTGACGAAATCGCGTGTCGTGGGCCCCACAGGCCCTGCTCGACGGGCGATTTTGTGATCGGCTCATCGAAATCCAATTCTGTAAGTTCCCTTGGGTTCGTATCATCGTTCCTGACATGTTGACACTAAGTTTGGTGAATTTGGAGACCTTTGACCCTGACACATTTTTTGGTGCAAAGCGGGCCCACCTGTGGACCCCGTTCTGACCCGAAATTACCGTTTTTGCCCTTGTCTTCAAATTGGACTCAAGGACAGGCATTTCTAGCTGATTGATATTTTCTGGATCTGATGGTGATGTTTGTTTCAGCAACCGGAGTACCGCCTGCAAATTCAACTGAAGTCAGAGCCGAAATCAGAGCCGGAACCGCAGGCAAGTGTACCTTGCCAAAACTTGCAGCTTTGCTACTTACTTTCCTTGACTAGTTATACATCAGTGGGCAAGTAAAGCTTGCCAAATCTCAGATATGTCTGGTTATGATATTTTACTTAGATTCATATGTAAACTTGTTTAACTGCTCAACCCAGGACACCTGACACTATTCATGTGACGGAATTGCCTGAGATATACCTGGTGATTCCGTATAGGTTACATTTTCATGACATATACAGTTTACATGCTTAGATTCTATCCTGACTCATTACATTAGTTCAAACTTGCGTGACTTGTACCTGATATTTTCTGGAACTGTGACGTGAGATTACATGGGGTGGGAAGAGTATTATCATATCAAGGCTGAATATATTATAATATAAATACTATTATCTGGCGGTGCCTTAGACTCTGATACAGAGCTTTGGTACCTTACGGGCCCTTCGAGAAAATACTGCTATGGTTTCTTCGACACTGATCCTGTAGTAGTCTCAGCCTGAGTATGACTAAAACTCTCACTTGCATATCACTTAGCTGGTTTATATATTTACCCTGCTGTTTCATTATTGCTGCACTGTATATATTTTGGCTTGTATTTTCTGTACCTTGTTATGTCCCCTGAGGACCTAGAATGGACTATGTCCCCAGGTATAGCCGCAGAGATCTACCCCGAGGTGTACGGTACAGGAGCACTCCTTGGAGCAGAACCAGGAGCAGAGGACGAGCTCGCACCAGAGGACTTCTCCTGAGCATTGGTGGTGTATAGTCAGTTATTTCTGTTTCTGTTTCTATTTTCAGTTTCTTTATTTCCGTCTATTTGCATTTGATGTAACAGACTTGTGCTCGGATTGTTCACCGAGACACTTTTATTGAGATTTGATAGTTATTTCTATTTGCATTATTCTGGCATTTAATCTGTATTTTTATTCTGTGGATGAGATTAGAAATACCTGGGACTTGTAACATTTCACTGCTAGACTACAGCTTAAGCATGCCCTGATGGATCCATTAAATTGGGTTGTCCATCGATGCGTGCTGCTGGCCATTGCCCACGTGCTCAGTCCCTCGGCATTTTGGGACTGGGGCGTGACATAGTTTTTGTGGTGGCCCATGCAGGTCTTCGACTAAATTGTTCGGTTTCAACTTAGGGACCGAACAGGCCTGCAATAAGATAGGATAAGTTTTAGGATCTCATCCACTTGCTTGAATCGTTTTTGATATCTGTATCGTACTCGAACTAATTTGAACTTGCATCTTGCCATGATTCCTGTGCGCCTCTTATTGGTTATTTTGGATACAGGGAAATGGACCCACAAGAATGCAACGAAACTCCCGCCGGAACACCACAAGCTACAGGTGTCACCTATGACGACGAAGTGACACCAGTCGGAGGAGTTCCATCAACTCAACAGAGCCAGCAGGCAGGTCAACCTACCTCCAGATTCTGGCGTGATGACATCCCACCTCCGCCGCAGTTCGTTCCACCAGCGCCCGTATTCCCACAAGGACAGCTGATTGACGGGCAACAGATATTTCAACTGATCTACGCGATGATGCAAGCCCAGCAACAAGTCCAATACGAGGCTCAGCGTCGTGAGGTTGAATTCTTGAGGAGCAGCATCGTAACTGCACTAGAGCAGGCCAACCTACCAGCTCGACGGCCATCGACAGGCTCAATCACTGATTTTCGTCAACTGAAGCCCCGCACTTTTTCTGGAAAAGAGGAGCCCACAGAAGTTCATGAGTGGCTCACCAATATTCGGCATCAACTTGAAGCAGCTGAGCTTCCCCGAGAACGTTGGATGACTGCCGTCAGAATGCAATTGACGGACAATGCTCATCACTGGTGGCTATCCGAGGAGACGCGACTCGGACCAGACCGAGTCACTTGGGAGGAGTTCTCCAGGCTCTTCCAAGAGATGTACATTCCTGCCATCGCTCGATCAGAACTGCGGGACAGGTTCAATCGTCTCACTCAGGACTCTATGACGGTGGAAGAATACAACGCAGAATTTATTCGTCTGAGCCGCTTCGCCCCCACCCTGATCCCGACAGAGGAAGAGAAGGCCGATAAATTCTTCAACGGACTGAACATTGAGCTACAGAAACTAATTGGGTCCATCGCACCAACATCATACTCGGACGTACTTGCTGTGGCTTGATGCATGGAGCGCGTCACCAAGAGAGAGACCAGTCTGAAGCGGCCCTCCACATCCGCACCAACCAGAGCAGCACAAGAGGAGTCTGCAAAGCGTCAACAAATAAGCCCGCCACCAAGAGCAGCACCAAAAGTCTTCTACCTTCCTACTTGTTACCACTGCGGCAAGATAGGCCATGTCGAGAAGGAGTGTAGACGTAAACTCGGACTATGCTTAGGCTGCGGATCCAGACAACATGCAGTAAGAGACTGTCCTGAGCGTAGAGATGGAGCACCAAGGGCGAACCAGCAAACTCCACCAGCGCCTCGAGCAGCACCCTACCAGCAAGCTCAGTAGCAGCAGAGGAATCTACCTCAAGGACGAGGGCAAGCTTACGCGATGACTTTGGAGGACGCTGATGCGAGTAAGTGATTCATAGTTATCCGCTTTTAGTCTTGTTATAGTTCGTGCCTATTGGTTCGTGACCTCAGCCCCAACCTAGTGAATTGCAACTTGTTAATAATAACCTGGTTTTCATAAAAGTTGTAGTTTTCTTGCTTTAACTAGATTTTCTCTGGAAGTGCATAACTTTCATTGTTAGGGAAACGGTATTTCCCTGAGTATCTTGTGATGTGTTTTCAACGATCCTTGCGACCGCGTCATCTCTGTTGGCCGGTTATTCCTTAATTGTGAGGACACAATCCTCTTAAGGGGGGTAGATTGTAAACCCCCTGATTTTTCAAGATTTTCAAAACTGGATTTTTCACAATTTTCTGGAATTTTCTGGGAATTTTCTGTAATTTAAAAATAGGATTTTAATTATTCAATAATTTTTAAATAATAATAAATGATATTAAAATATTATAAAAATAATATTTTTGGGTGTAAAATGAAAAACTGGACTTAGGACAATTTTTCTGGAATTTATTGGGCCCCGGACCTATTTTTAAAACACCTAAAAGTATTTATTTAATTAATTATTTATTTAATTATAATTACTGATATTATTATTATTATTATTGTTATTATTATTATTATTTCTAACCTAGCCCGCGGCCCGGCCCATTACCCAGCCCGCGGCCCGCTGGACCCGGCCCAGCCCCGGCCTAGCGGGTCGGGCGGGTCGGCCAGACCCGCTAGCCCGTGAACCCGACCCGCTTCCCCCACGACCCGCGCTCCGCTTGGCCACGCGCCTCGCCGCCCACGCGTTCCGGCCGCCCCGCCCGCTCCGCTCGGCCCACGCCCCCGCGAGCTCCGCCTCCCCCGCCACGTCGCCGCTTTGTCCGGCCCCGTCCCGCCGCCCGCAGCCTATAAATTCCCCTCCCTTTCCCCCTTCGGCAACCCCAATCCCTCCACCACCACGCCGCCACCGCCTCCCGCCTCGTCGCCTCCCGCCTCGCCACCGATGCCTCACCGCCCTCGCCCCCTCCTCCGGCCAGCAGCTGCCGCCGCCCCTCCTTCCTCCTCCGTCAGCCGCAGCAAGCAGCCGCAGCTCGGGCAGCTCCCCGAGCCGCCTCCGGCCGCCGCAGAGCCGACGAGCCCGGCCGCCGCCTCGCCGCGCTGCCCCCGGCCCCCTCCGCCTCAGCCTGGCCGCCCAGCCGCCGCCCTCCGCCGCATAGCCACCGGAGCCCTAACCCTAACCCTAATTCTTGCCCTGTATCCGACACGTGTCGGACACGTGTCGGACAATATTTTGACCCCGGTTTTCGGGTCCCGTTCAGGTGCGTGTATCTTCTTGCTCGTAGCTCTGTTTTCGATTCCGTAAATTGCGTTGCGAAGCCTGTATGACCCTCTCGGTGCCCGGATAAACCGTTCGGGGCATCGCGTCCTGTGGTGATCGCACACCGCGATCCAAAAACAGGAAAAACCAGACCCTGTTTTACCCCGGAACTGAGTACGCCCCGCCAAACGGGACGACTTGGTCGCGTGTCACAGATACGTGCGCGTCGTCGATACGGACGTGTGGAATTTCGCAGAAGTCGATTCGGGTGTGTGTGCACACCGGGATCAACGCGTATCCGCGGACATCGCCCCGTATCCGTACTTTCTGGAATGTGCCCTAACTTTGTGTACACACGTCGGATCGAGACGAAACTTGCGCCATCGGACTCGTAGCAATACGATGGTCCTGTGGGTCATGTTTGGTTCGATTCTGAGAACGTTGACGAAATCACGTGTCGTGGGCCCCACAGGCCCCGCTCGACGGGCGATTTTGTGATCGGCTCATCGGAATCCAATTCTGGAAGTTCCGTTGGGTTTGTATCATCGTTCCTGACCTGTTGACACTAAGTTTGGTGAATTTGGAGACCTTTGACCCTGACACGTTTTTCGGTGCAAAGCGGGCCCACCTGTGGACCCAGTTCTGACCCGAAATTGCCGTTTTTGCCCTTGTCTCCAAATTGGACTCAAGGACAGACGTTTCTAGCTGATTGATATTTTTTGGATCTGATGGTGATGTTTGTTTCAGCAACCGGAGTACCGCCTGCAAATCCAACTGAAGTCAGAGCCGAAATCAGAGCCGGAATCGCAGGCAAGTGTACCTTGCCAAAACTTGCAGCTTTGCTACTTACTTTTCTTGACTAGTTATACATCAGTGGGCAAGTAAAGCTTGCCAAATCTCAGATATGTCTGGTTATGATATTTTACTTAGATTCATATGTAAACTTGTTTAACTGCTCAACCCAGGACACCTGACACTATTTATGTGACGGAATTGCCTGAGATATACCTGGTGATTCCGTATAGGTTACATTTTTATGACATATACAGTTTACATGCTTAGATTTTATCCTGACTCATTGTATTAGTTTAAACTTGCGTGACTTGTACCTGATATTTTCTGGAACTGTGACGTGAGATTACATGGGGTGGGGAGAGTATTATCATATCAAGGCTGAATATATTATAATATAAATACTATTATCTGGCGGTGCCTTAGACTCTGATACAGAGCTTTGGTACCTTACGGGCCCTTCGAGAAAATACTGCTATGGTTTCTTCGACACTGATCCTGTAGTAGTCTCAGCCTGAGTATGACTAAAACTCTCACTTGCATATCACTTAGCTGGTTTATATATTTACCCTGCTGTTTCATTATTGCTGCACTGCATATATTTTGGCTTATATTTTCTGTACCTTGTTATGTCCCCTGAGGACCTGGAATGGACTATGTCCCCAGGTATAGCCGCAGAGATCTACCCCGAGGTGTACGGTACAGGAGCACTCCTTGGAGCAGAACCAGGAGCAGAGGACGAGCTCGCACCAGAGGACTTCTCCTGAGCATTGGTGGTGTATAGTCAGTTATTTCTGTTTCTGTTTCTATTTCCAGTTCCTTTATTTCCGTCTATTTGTATTTGATGTAACAGACTTGTGCTCGGATTGTTCACCGAGACACTTTTATTGAGATTTGATAGTTATTTCTATTTGCATTATTCTGGCATTTAATCTGTGTTTTTATTCTGTGGATGAGATTAGAAATACCTGGGACTTGTAACATTTCACTGCTAGACTACAGCTTAAGCATGCCCTGATGGATCCATTAAATTGGGTTGTCCATCGGTGCGTGCTGCTGGCCATTGCCACGTGTCCAGTCCCTCGATATTTTGGGACTGGGGCGTGACATGGCTAAACGCCAAAAATAAGAAAATATACAATGACGAGCAGGGAAGAAAAAAAATCCACTCGTTATCCTCTACGACCATGTTCCTGGTACGTGCCATGGGTCGGGGTAAAGTGTAATGCTCCGCAACCGCACGGTGCATTGCGCCGAGTCGGATTTAAATGAGGCAATTGTTGGTTACATTTAGAATTGTTGGATTTGGGGGCAAGTATTAATTTAAATTGGTTTCATGTGCAGATTGCGAACGTCGAGCTATAGATTCAGTGTGTTTGTTCGGAGCAAGTGTAAGGATAGCAGGATTGGAGCGATAATGTCGTCTTCCTTAGTCCGATCAGTCGGATGATTGGGAGAGCACGACCTGCTCGCAAGGTCATACAAATTGAGTAGATCGTGCTTTGCATCGGACCACGGATTCAAGGAATCGACCATATCGACAAGGCATAGTGCTTAGCAGATTCAACTTGGTGAGTGGGATATGTCCCTTCTCCTCTACTCCTTCATGCCTAATAATATGGAACACACGTAATGGCTTGGACACTTAGAACTGGAATATTGGAATCACCACACGGTGGCGTGCTTAGAGTGTAAACACCCTGATTTTATTATTTTTAATTATGAGATTAAGAGAAATTTTTCTGTATTTTAGCTAATTAGAATAAATGTTATTCATAGATTAATAATGATGTGTATTTAATTTATTATTATTATAGTGCAAAAAATATATTTTTGGGTGTAAAACTATTATTAGAGTAATGTATAAATTTTTTGAAATTTATTGAGGTACAAAACTATTTTTAGATGGCTATATATATATATATATATATATAATTTAATTAAACCAACCCAAACCAAACCGAGTTAAACCAAACCAAACCAACCAAACCCTAGCCCATACCCGAATCCCTAAATCCGGCTACCCAAACCCAAAACCAAACCCACCCGAACCCGTTACTGTAGCCCTGCTACAGTAACTGATCAGCCCCGTTCGATTCCTCTCCCAAAACCGACGCCGACCCATCCCCTTCCTCTCCCAGTAACCCCTTCACACCCCCTATATATAACACCACCACCCTCAGAGCAACCACCATCATCTCCCCTACCATTCCAGATCATCGCCGACCGCTGAAGACCACCGGACCGCCGCGCGCCACCGCCGAAGTCAAGACGAGCAGCAACAGTAACGAGGTACTCAACTTCTCGCCCTTGTATCACCCTGCACAGTAATCTAAATAGTGACCCGTCGACTCCTATACGAAGACCACATGACCCCCTTGAACGCTGTGTAATTAGTTTAGTGTATCATGTCCTGTGTCGATCGCAAATCGTGACGCAAAACAGGAAAAAAATAACTTATTTTAGGAACATAAATTATCTCAAGTACGCGTGTTTGAGTTCCGTTATCTTCATAACGGCAAAAGATACTAAAATTCTACTTGAACAGTAATTTAGAAAATATAACCGAGTTTTAATCTCTTCAATTAGTTTATTTTATTGTTGATTATGCTGTGATTTAATTGCTGTTGAAATCTGTCAAAAACTTGGTTTCTTAAACCCAAATTTTTCTGAAATGGGATGCGTCCCGCTAAACGAGACAACTTCGTCATGTACGTTATATCGAAAGGCATGTATCATCAACGCAGATGTGTGAGATTTCGCGAAAGTTGATTTGGATGTGCGTACACACCGAAATCAACGCGTATCCGTCAAAAAGTCCCGTATCGGCCTGTTCTGACACTCGTCATAAATTTCGTGTGTGCTTGTCATTTTATAATGAAATTTATGCCATCGGATTCATATCGTTATGCTGGTCCTATGAGCCAAGTTTGGTTAAATTCTGAGAACGTTGACGAAACACCGTTTCGCGGGCCCCACGGTTCCACTTGATAGACGATTTCGTGACCGGCTCATCGAAATCCAGCTATGGATATTCCGTTGGGTTCGTATCATCGTTCTGGACTCGTAGACACTAAGTTTGAAAATTTTGGAGAATTTGTCTCTGGCATATTTTTCGGTGCAAAGTGTGCCACATGTGGACCCCCGCTTTGACTCGAAACTGTCAATTCTGTTCCAGTGTCCAAATTAGACTTATGGGTAGTCAATCCTAGCTATTTTAAGTTTTCTGAGAGCAATGGTGATGTTTTTTATAGCATTCGAAAGCATATTTGGAGATACCACTTATATCGGAGCAACTGACGGAGCTCAGAACCTAGGCAAGTGTATCTTGCCAAATCTGCAGAGATCCTGTTACAATATTTGTTTGAGTTCTTTCCATATATATTTCTATGATGTACCTGTTCAACCTAGGACCGTAAGACATTGCTTAACGTTCGAACAAGATTCGGGTATCGACGCCATACGCGGAGTCGTGTAACGTTACTTAGAGAGTTGATACCACGATCCTATTCTTTCCGTGCTTGCTTTACAAAGTACATCATACCATAGGACACTTGACACTATTCAAGTGACATAATCTTTCTTGAGCTATTCATGGTGATTATGTATAGGCTTACAGGATTCGCAATCTGAGACTTGCATATATAGAGATATCATTATGACTCGTTATACTAGCTAGAGGTCATGAGCTTGCGTGTTATGGATATGAGAGATGAGGTTACATTAGGTAGGGAGAGACACACATGCTACATGCTAATTTTGGTTATATACATATACTTATGTTACTGGAGAGTGCCTTAGTCTCTGTACGAGAGATTTGGCACATGTACTGGCCCTTCGATATACTACTTACCGCTATGGGTTCCCCAACACAGAGCCTGTAGTAGTTTCAGCCTGAGTACGAGTAATGCTCTCATTTGCATTTTATATAGCTAGTTACATAGCTTTCCCTGAGGATCTATTTTTACTTACTGTATTTTATTTGGCTTGAGTGTTTATTGTACCTTACTATGTACCCTGAGGACCTGGATCCGGATTATGTCCCCAGGTACAACAAAAGAGGATTACCCCGAGATATACGGGACATGAGCTGACGCTGGAGCAGTACTGGCACCAGAGGACGAGGTTGTGCCAGAGGATTTCTCTGAGTATTCCGTTACTTACTCAGTTATTTATGATTATGGTTATTCCATATCTTGACTTATGGACATATGTATTGACGTTATTCTCTTTTCTTATTTTGTCGGATTGTTCCCCTAGACACTACTTATATTGACTTGATGATGGACTATTTTCTTTATCTATTTTCTTGACTGGTCTATTATATTGACTTGTGTTTACTTTCTGTGGGTGATAGGGGTGTGCAATTCTCGGTTTTTGACCCGAAACCGATTCGAACCGACCCGAAATAACAATTCGGGTCGGTTTTGAAACGGATGGGTCAGAGTTCGGTTCTAGTTAATAAGGAAATTGGTTTTTCGGTTCGGGTTACGGGTTTAAAATTCGGTTCCCAACCTAAACCGAAAATCGAATTATGTAATTACATTTCTATCCCTTACTATCTATATATACAAAAAAAAACTGAACCCTACATCCTCTCCTTATTTTTTTCCTGTGCCTCTTTTCTCTCCCTTTTCAGAGACATCTCCCTCTTCCAAATCTCTCTCCCCCAAAATGTTTTGCTCTAAAATTTTCTGGGCCTCTTTCTCTCCTGGCGGACAACTCCCAACTCCCTTTCTTCCTCTCCCAAATATTCTTTTCTCAGATCCAGAGCACTTAGGATGTGGGAGCTCCCTCAGATCCAAAGCCGGGAATTCCGGAGCCTTGAAGACCAGATGTCAGATCCAGAGCCTTGAAGAGATCCAGATGGGAGCTCAGATTTAGAGTCTGAAATGTTAGTGGAGGTCTTTCTTCATCTTTTTTTTTCTTTGGGGTTCATCCTTATATGTGAGTTTTGAAGTAATGCTTGCATGGTATTGATCTATAACTTTGTAGTTATTTTTAATAGAATCATGAAACAAAGTAGATTTATTTTATCTGTGAATGTGGATATTCCTAAAGTTTTATTTTTTTTGCAATTACAACCGAACCGACCAAAAACCGAGTTGTTCTAATTCGGTCCGGTTATTTCCGGTTTTTATAAATACGGATCGGTTTTCGATTTTCCAAAATTTGGTTTTTGGTTTTTGGTTTTTGGTTTTTGGTTTTTTTGGTTTTCATATAATTGGTTCGGTTTGAACCGAACCGAACCGTTGCTCACCCCTAGTGGATGAGATTAGAATTATACTGTGATAGATGGTGTAGACTTCATTTATATTTATTACAGCTTAAATGCACTCTAATGGGTCCATTAAATTGGTTTTGCCTATTGGAGTTGTGCTGCTGGCCATTGCCACGTGGCTAGTCCCTTGGTATTTTGGGACTGGGGCGTGACATAGAGTGTGCGCCGTTTGATTGGATAGAATTTGTAGCTTGAGTTGGTCTTGCGTTGGGCAGTTGGGGCTTTGAGTGGATCATCTTGGTTGGAAAAGTGTAACATTTCATCGGGCGAGTAAGCGAGCGTGCATCCGTGCACGAATATCAAGTCGAACGCTTTGTCAAGCAAAGCGTGCAGTTATGGTTCAAAACTTGATGACTACATCAGAGAGGGCATTGTGCCACTATTGGGAGATTGTTCTACGGAGCATTCAGAGTGAGGTGTTGCACCAATCGGAGCAATGTGTCGAGAAGCGGCATTATGTAAGTGAAGATAATTTGAGAATGGTGCCTTGGGCTATAGTTGGAACATGGTTATGGTAAATTGGATGGATCGAGGCGAGTATCGTTTGGTGGGGCTAGAATGCGCGATTCTCTCGTCATACCTACTTGGTTGGCCTATTGGATTGGTCACGGACAACCTGTTGCTCACAGGGTTTGGTTTCCACGAACGAGTTGCACCGGGACACCGGGACTGTTCGACCATGGAGGAAACAAATGATAACTTACTTTGGGCACGATACTTGCAGTTCGAGACCACCAGGCGGGTTAGCTACTCAGCATTGGATAGTCCTTTATGGCTTGGCCAGTGACTTCATATAGATAAGAGTTGGTTCGGTTTGAGTTTGTGCATTCGTGTAGGCGGTGGCGTCACCTTGCCTCGGGCAAGAGTGTGCACATCGATGATTGGATTAGCGAGGCTTGGATTATGGTGCGATTCGATAGATTTGAGGTTTGGAGTGCGATATGGTTCGATAGGTTCATGCTTTGCTTCGGGTTTGAGTAGAACGGCTTGCATACTTAGTTTCATTGAGTTTGGATATAACTGCTAGTATATTTGCTTGAGTTGAAGGCTTGCATGCTTAACCTGTCTTACAGTTTTCCTTAACATGTCATACCTCTGCCATGAAATGAATCTAGGATTCAAGTAAAAATATCACCTTATAATTGTTTGCATTCACTATCTATTTAGTGTCGGTTTAGACGAGTGGGTTACCCTGATCACCAGTACGGCTGTGTACTGACCCACATTTATGGGCATTATTTCCAGGTACGCAGGTGTAGTGGCTCAACTTGGTTATACGGGGCATGGTGTATGGAATTGTAAGTACCTTTGTGGGCAAGAGAAATAGCAAGAGTATTGCATCGCCTTTGTGGCATCCTCCTTTGTGGCATTTTTATTTGGACCCTTCAAGAGCTTCTTTGCGTATACTCTGATGTGTGCTTGATACACAATACTTGACGTTCGCGGCAACTTGGTCGTTACGATGATAACTATGACATTTGACGTCATCGCCTTATGAGAGCGCAACTTCAGGCTCGTACGGGATCATGTCCCGATGAGAATGATTGTCCTGCGGAAGCACTGTAACATGGTGATTCATGTTTAGCTGGGATGATTGAACTTGCGGGAGATTGGGGCATGACAAAAAGTAGGATGGATCCTCGAATGCGGGCTCAAAACCTGGACATACAAAACCAGTAGGGTTAGACCCCAAATAGCAAGTACCACAAAGTAGTACTAAATGGAGAAACAAAAGCCAATAGATATATGCATACATAGGTTCTGTGTCGTTGTTTAGGTTGAAATTATTTTAGTAAAATTTAACTGTCTCAACTCCCGAGCAATCACACTGAAAACTCGAGTTCCTTTTGGATTTCCTTCTTGATCAATGACAACCGCTGCATTGTCATCATATCGTATTATCATACCGTTGTCCATGACATATCCTAGTACAAAGGCCAAACCCTACAACCAAATAAGGACAAGGGTTGAGGTGTCTTACTATGATAGTCCATGACCATAAACTACTAACAGAATAATACAATCACAACCAAGTCCAATTTCTTTATATCGGCCAATCACTTGTACGGATTGCTATTTGTGTAGTTCGAGGTTATCTAAGAAATAATGCATAATGGTATTCTCAGATCACGCCATTGCTGAACATGGGATAACCGAGCCAAAATAAAGGAATATACGTGCACTTCACTGATGCACCAATTTTTCGCAGGACCACTGCGCTAAATCACGGTATTAGCGGTTCCAGTGCTTCTATAGGGAGACAATGGTTCCGCGTTATTTATAATAGGTTAGATACTGCACTCCATAAGGCAGATGATATATAGTATCTGTGGTAGCCATCCCACAAAGCACTAGAATGAATCTTTGTGGGAATGTTCGTTGGCATGATCTTGGGATACCGTTTACTCCACATGTTACTACCACTTTTAGTCACTTAATTAGCCCTATATTGTGTTCGAAATCTCAAGGCATGATCACATGAGAGTTTTTCTTAAGATGTCGTACAAATTACGGGCACGCTAGATACGAATCCATGGAAGTTCGGTGTGGATTCATCCGAGCGTGTATGCAACATTCATATCCTAACCACGCTTTGGTACTTGACTCACATATCATGCCCGTGCTGTATATATATATATATATATATATATATATATATATATATATATATATATATATATATATATATATATATCATGCATTCATGAATTTAGAGGCATTCTCGATGCACAACCCAAATATAAATCGCTTAACACGTGACACGGTATGTCGTACCTCATTGCACACCCGATCAATTAGATTCTACCCTTCCAGGCAATAATATATCATCATGGATACCTCAGTGCACACTCGATCAATTAGATTATACACTTCCAGGCAATAATGTAACCCAAATATGTATCATCAGGAATTTGGAGGAATTTAGAGGAATTTGGTAATTTGTATGTTGTTATTTTTTGTTATATTATGTTAGTGGTTAGTCTAGAATTAATTTGTGTTAGTATTATTGTCAGCTAATTAGAATTAATTAGTACATATTTTGTCATGAATGGAATATTCTATATCATTTAGTTAGATGGCATCCAAGGCTAATTAGATTCCATTCATGTTAGAGTTAGAAATTTTATTAGAGAGTTGAATGAAAATTTTACTAATCACACAACTATAGTGGTGTGTATCGTGGAGATTAGTGTCAATATCACCTTGGGTGTCTTAGTACCAATTATTTGGTGTGAACTGAGAATGTGTATCCTGATACACTAGGTATCAGGCTTATGGGTTGTGTAGTGGAGTTCACCCTTATGTTATTTGTGGAATTATGAGTGAGTGATATGTGTCTAGGAAAGACTGAGCAGTGCATCTCATGTGTGTGTCATTTTCATGTTAGACAGTGAGTTATAGGGAGCTTAGTTAAGTATGTGTGCAGGCCTTGCAGTGTTCGAGGGGTGACAGGCCTGTGTTTGGGCACTGGATTAGAGAAGTAGGAGATGGAGGTAGTGGATAGTGTGGTAGTGTGTAAGCTTGGGAGAGAGAGTGAGTGTGTGCCAATGATGTAGTGGTATAACAGTGGGACAAGTGACTGTGGTTGCATCTGTGTAGGTTGGTTGTAGAAACATAGAAAATGTGCAGCCATGTAACCGACGTCCATGCGCCCCAAAATAAAACTCAACAGATGATGGACCGTATTGACACCATGCGACCCAGAAAAAGGGACACCCATGCGGTCCAAACAAGCGTCCTGACAACTGACCGCAGGTCGACCTGACATAACATCCTGACAACAAAGATGGCACCTGACACAAAGTCCTGACAAAAAGGTTTTTTTTGATCATCTCGAAGGACGAGAACACACTAAGAGTCAGAAGTCCCAAGGATGATGCAGAGCCACGTAGACAATACGACAAAAAAATCTCATGCGGCTCTGGACCATGCGTCCCAGACTCTATGCGGTCCATGTGTCTCTGGCCCATTCGTCCCAGACTCCATGCGTCCTATGCGAATCTGGCCCATGCGTTTCAGACTCCATGCGATACATGCGTCTCTGGCCCCGTACGTACCAGACTCCGTGCATCCCATGCGTCTTTGGCCACATGTGTCCCAGATTCCATGTCGACCAAATCTTGCTGTTAGAACTGAGTGGTCCTCTCCAACCAAATAGCGATCACGTGTCCATTTGACCAAGTCGCGCCTACACAGTTGAGAACCGCCCAGATACTCAGTAAACATAAAATCCCAACAAATATTCACATGGCAGCGGAGTCCGTATTCCCGTACATAGATGTAGCACCCTTCCGTTGAGAGGGGACACGTGGCAAATCCCGCCAACCATGCAGCCTAAATTCTATGCAAACACAAATATGACCATAAATAGTAAGGTACCAGACTCGGACAAATGGGCTGGCTGGCTATCTGCGAATCAATACTCAAGGGAGAGAGAAGAGTTGCTGCATCAGATCGTCCACGTAGTAAAGAGAGTTGCTACACTCCTAACCCTCTATCGTCACCCCCCTCCCCAGAAAATAAGTTTGTACTTAGATTGTCTTCTAGGACTCTTCTTTGTACTCTCTTAGTTTGTTAATAAAATTAAGTTATCCCAATTCTTATTTTTATTTAAATGGTAAACTCGGTGGCGACTCTGTTGGGGACATCTTTCTCCTCTGTTGAGAAGTCGGTGACGCAGTCCGATGCGGCCAAGCTTGGCTCGACACAAAAGATGGTGGTGGTCCGCTTCGCCCAGCAACTGTTCGAGGACATGCTCTCCGGGGACAGTGTGGGTCCTTATCCGAGGCAAGCAAAGCCCAAGAAGACCCGTAGGATGTGGGTAGCAAAGGCCTCTGCGTCTCACCCAACTGCAGATCATGCGCTCCCCGTCTCTCTCCCAGCCGCAGGGACAACACATCATGCGGCCACTGTTATGTGACAGCCTCTTCCAACTAAAATGGTGCTCCCTACTCGAAGACCCGCAGAACGTGAGTGGCCAAGGCCGCTGTGCCCACCCAGCTGTGGAGCAGACGCTTCCAGCCTCTCACTCTGTTGCCAATGACGCTCGTCAGACGAACACCCATAATATTCATATTTATGCGGCATCATGGGATAACGCATAGACTGTTCAGCACCCAGACTCTGGCAGAGGAATACTATGATGCCAGACTTCCTGGTGCTGAGCCAGCTTCTATGCGGCCAAGAAGGAGGCCGCATAAGACTTCCCATGCGGCATTAACTCACAACCGCAGACAATAGGCCGCATGTGCTGTCACTACCATATTTCCAGATTAGGGCATTAGTGTAATTTCTCTATTTGATTTAATTATGTATTTAATTATATGTTGAGTTTTATAAATTAATTATGTGGTGTTCTTGATGTTAGGTTTAGGTTAAACCCTAGATACTCATTAGATCTAACCCTAATGACTAAACCCTAATTTGTGATCTAGCTTTAGAGAAATCCTAATTTACATTTTTGAATTAGGAAGTTAAAACCCTAGAGATGACTAAACCTTAGTTAATTATTTTCTTCATGACTTAACATGGAGGATTAGCTTAACCCTTGCATTAGGAACCCTAAACCTAGCCTTTATTATAAAGGGGAGCCTCCCTCAACCATTCTTCATGAAGAAAGAAAGAAAACCCTAGCCTCCATTTGAAAACCATTTCCCCCACCCCCAAATTCAGAATCCGGACCTAGGGATTCCATCTTCCTCCTCCAAAGTAAGGGAAACAAGGAGCTTGGGTCAAGAAGTCTTGGGGAAGGAGAACCTTCATTGGGAAACCATCTCCCTATAGGTAAAATCCAATTTTAATCCATTTAATTCCTGTTTTCTGTTGTAGTTGGTCATTAGGAACCCACCTTGTTGAGTAGGTTTCGATTTTTGGGATTCTACATGAAGACCTAGGAGGAATTTGGGTTTTGGTGACCTACGTTTGATTTTGCCCCAATTTCGGGAACCCTAATCCTAGGGGTTTACTAATAAACGTGAATTCGTCTCCTATCCATAGCCTAGATCTCGATTTCTAAGGATTTGGATTTAGGTTTCTGGAGTTTCGAGATAGAATCAGTTTTGGGGGTTTTCTCACTGTGCACAGTCGGGGTTGTCACTGAGTGTGTGAACCTGGGTAATGAACAGTGAGTATCCGTGTGTGACCTATGTGGGTTAGTACCAATTTAGTTCTGTAGTGTTAGGTATCCCTTAGTAATCAATTTCAGTAAATAGGTTGGTTGTGCTGTGTATGATAAGTGTGAGTTTCAGGTATAGTTCAGCAGTGTAAAAACTGTGTGTAGCCAGTGTCAGTAACTTGAGTATGATAGTGTTGTGTAAGAATTTTAGTTCTGTGTATCAGAGTATGTGTGTTAGTGTAGATGTGTTAATTATCTCTAAAACCAGTGTGAATATCTATGGGTGAACCAGTGAGCTTTGGAGTAAGTTTTAGTGTTTTGGGTATGTGTATGTAGGTCAGTATGCTGTGTATGAATTCTAGTGTGTGTTCCTGTGTAGTTAACTAGTGTGTGTGTGTAATTCTGTGAGAAGAGAGAGCCCTGAGAATTCAGTAAGTGAGAGTGAGTAGTGTGTCTTTGTATTCAGTACTGTGTGTTCTCAGAGTGTCTGAGAGTGTGAGCAGTGTGTAGCTCAGTGTGTATGTAATTCTGAGAGAAGAGAGAGAGCAGTGAGCACTGAGAATGCTGTGTGAGTTCCTGAGTTCCCAGTTAGATATACCTGTGTATCAGTTAGGAGTTACAGTGTGTGCAGATTATAGTGTGTGTGTGAGTGTGACTGTGAGAACCTAATGTATGAGTATACATGTTAGAAATGCTGTGTGAGTGAGTGAACCTTAAGTATCTGTGTATTGGAAAATACCTGTGTGTGCATTGGGTTAGGTTTAATAGAGTGTGTTGTGTGTGTGTGAGTGAGCAGTGAGTGTTATGTATCAGTAAATTGTGACTATTGAGTACTTGGTTTCATGGGTGATGGGTTGTCAGTAGAGTTTTCTTAGTGTGCAGGGGAAGGGCAGCTGTGCAGTAGGTATCAGAACCCAGTATCAGTTCAAAACTGAACTGTGGCTACAACTACATTGGGTATCAGTGAGAGTGTAGGGTTTAGGTATCATAATTAGTTCAAGGACAGTGAGTTCCCTGTGTTTGTATGTGTTGTGTCAGTTCCACTGTGTGTACCTATTTGTTCTGACAGTGGCCATAGCTTGTCTTAAGAGGTTGAACCATGTGTGGGTAAGTCTGAGCAGTTCCAGACTGAGAAACTGAGTTCAGTAAGGTCTGCACTTAGGGTATTTGGTATTGTGGTAGGATGCAAGGCTTCAAGGCTTGTGGAGTGTAGGGTCTGGATGACTGATGCTAATGTCAGTTAAGGGGGGAACCACACACAGGTAAGTGCAAGTACAGTATAGGTAATGGTGTATCAGGTATTGGTATGAATGCTGGTATGGGTAGATTGGTATGGTAAGGTTAATTAAGGGTAAGGTTGGCATGGAGTGGGGAAAAGTTTTAGGGTATCAATACGAGTTGAGGTTCGAATTTGAGTACTAGTTTAAGTAGCAGTTAAATAGATTTAATAATACCTTAGAATCTATATAGGAGTTATATCTATACGAAATGCCTAGTATGTAAATATTGTATAGTATTAATATAAAGCCTAGAGTAACAAGGTTAACCTAGTTTGGACTTAGATATGACCTAGAAGCCTCGCACTTAATTAATTAAACATGTTATTTTCTTAATTAAGTATCTGACATTTATATTCCACAATTAGGTCTTTGTGACTCCATTTTGGACATCGATCCTCACATATTCCTCGGGACCACAGGCGAGTATATTCTCTGACAGTTTTCGTTTTATTGATTACTTCTATAAATTTAGTTGTATTACATACTTGATTCCGACACTATGGATACACGGGTTAGCACCCTAGATCCCCATCATGAGGAGTCGTGATTGAAATCTATCGTGCTAGCTGGAGATGGGGAACTATTAGTAGATTATGTGATCATATCCAAACATTACATGCATCATAGCTCACTCCACTTCTCACGTCGGGTGCGGCCTGACCATTTACATGCTTCATAGCTGTTATATATGATTAGCCTGACCATTACATGCATCATAGCTAACCATATGGTTAGCCTGACCTACAAGAATCATAGATAATCATATATAACCAACCTGATCTAGTCCCAAGCCGATCACATAATAAACTGATATTTCAAACACTTAGCTAGATGTTTATTCTTTATTTCAGATTCACTTGTTCTAGCATTCACTGTATATTGTTCATTGCTAGATATTCTATTACCTATTTCATATCCTCCAGTACTTACATTTCCAGCATTTATTCTCATCTTGTATTTCTTACACTATTTATAGTTTTACAAGATGAGAATAAATGCTGGAAATGTAAGTACTGGAGGATATGAAATAGGTAATAGAATATCTAGCAATGAGACTGGAGAACTTTTGCCCCACCCATTACGGTCCAGGACTAGAGGGAGATTTCACTCCGGAAATCCCAGAGGAGTTGCCTATCCTAGAGGAGATCCTACCTGCCTGCACTTAGATTATTTTTTCCTGTATTATTGTTTTAGACTGAGACTGAGTTGTATTATTATTTTGTGACTCTTTGAGGTCATCTAGACTCAGGACTTGTGTTGTACTTATTTGTGTTTGGCTTATGATAGAACTCTTTATTTTCTATTTCTCATTGTGCCTATTTCTTTCATATAGCTTGTGATTGAGTATATTATAGAATTGTGGTTTTACTTTATCATTGTCCTCCGTACGGAGTTGAGACTATTGACAGGATATATATTATGTTGAGACCTAGACAGCGTTCTACCGCCGATGCTGCGGTGTAGGCTGGACGTACCCACGACTCATGCCCAAATTTTGGGTACGGGTCGTGACATGTGCCCCTAATAGCAACAAAACCTCTATTTTTGACCGTATCTCGTACGGCGCATATCCTATGCGACCCACTGAGAATGGTAAAAACCCAAAGCTGGACTCTTCATACTACGTGCTTGCAGTAGCTAAGCTGAAGAGGTCCAGGATAGTGCAAGCCCGTCAAGCTCAAGCAATTGCCCATACAACCGACCGCCAACCGACATTACTAGTTATTACGCGAGCCTCTGACGGACTGTTGTATAAGACTGACCCATGCGTCCAGGACACAGGGACCAATAGACAGGGCCTGTCTCAAAAATTTTCCACCAGTACCTAGGGGCAAGTTCGTATACAAACTCCAGGCCAGGGAGCAAATACAGCACCTGCGCATCCGTGTTCCTGGGTTACCCGGACTCACAAAGAGGATGCTAAGGGAAAATACCCTTCGCATGGTTTGCGTGACGTGATTACTCACAAACGCAAAGCAAGAAAAATAACTACGGCGTGCGAGGTGCCCTCTCCGAGGCACAACTGCGCCAACATAATTATCAACTGCTGCTACAATAAAGGAGCAGTACTCACAGACAGACAGTCAGCCTTCCAGTGACTGCACCGGAAAGCACCTACCCGACAGCAACCCGGAGATCAAGTGCAAGTATCATAAGAGGAGGAGTTTCCCTTTGCCTCATGCTATTCAACTGGAAAGCTTCCCACCACCAGGGCAAGAAAGAAGTCAAATACCTCTAGTCCGGGGCTCTCTACCACGACATCGCGAAGGCGATTACCCAGACGGTTGACGATGACACCCGCGCAAGGCATCTTCCAACGCACCCGCTCAAGGAAGGAGTTGTCAGCCCCTGGGGGTAGTTCTTCCTCAGAACCCCTGGGGGTGAACCAATCTGGGGGTAGTATCCCCCTGGATGTACGTGACAATCCGGCGTTCCGAGGAGACAACGATTCTCAAGGAACAAATCCCGAGATCCTGGAGGGTAGCTACTCCCACCAAGATGGCACAATCTTCTAAATTGGGGGTAGTATCCCCTCCGAATCTGAGGAAGACATAACGGCTTTCGCCCTCCTTGAAGACTACATACTACAAGGATATGAAACATGGAGAACGACATCCACTGCCCCCTCCATTTCTTTCCGTGTGAGGATGGTATACGTGGTCGAAGACGACCATGAAGGCCCCAGTGATTGGCAGTGCCTCGAGATGCTCGAATCCATGATGCATACAATGAGTGCATCAATGCAAGCTTTGACCCAGACAATACTGAAAATCAAGGCATGCATGGCCTCCAAGCCGACAAGGGCCTATGGACAAGCAAACCTGGACTCCGGGACCAACGAAAATTCAAATACGACCGCTTCACCCGCGGGTCAAAGCTTTTTCAATTTGACTCGTAAGGTATATTTTTTAGTATGCCTTTTCCAATTCCGTGATCATTGATCACCTTACTAGAGTGCTATTAATATTGCTATGTGTATATTATTGGTTTGTTGGTATATTGCCTATGATTGCTTGTAGTTAGATGTGCTTGTCCTGATGTCTCTAGTTGCTTTGCTCCTAAAATTTTGAGGACAAATTTTTTTTTAAAGCGATTAGAGATGTCATTCCCCTATCCTGTATACTTGGAATATACTCATGTTGGCATACTTTTGATAGCATTTTCAATTTTGGTGCACTTTGGGTATACTTCAAGTGTCCGGTTGAATGGAAGCTCGGCGCACATTGGCTAATATTGATGTTGTGGTGGTGGTAGGTAGGGTGTGTGACTTGGATTTGTTAGAGAGATCCGACGGTTCACCATCAACCCTTGCCTATATATATCCTTGTTCTCATTCCCTCTCCTCACTTGTTCATTTTTTTATTTTGCTCATAATTTTTTTATAGGCAAGTACATCTTGCAAATATGAATAAACATGATCAGTTATAGTTTTATTCTTAGTTTTTGTTGTCGTAATTAGTTTCTTGTAGCGTTCTGATTATAGTTAGTACTTGAAGTTTTTAGATTTGAGGTGGTTAATAGTTTTATTTTGATTTTATTATGAGGGTTTTCATGAGTATATTTTCCTTGGGAATGATCCTCTAAAATTGAGGTATTTTCAAAAGATATTTTTCTTTGATTTCGAGCCTAGATTTTTCTTTGATTTCTGGTTCTTGTTGCTTAAGGGATAGAGCATTGTCATAGTCTCGAGCTTGAGCTCCGAGTACATTAAATGGTGGGTCGGTTGGAGAAGAAGAACAGCGACAAGAAGTGCACATGAGAATTTGTACTATGGGCATATTCTGAATGTGACCCGCATTCCATACTCGTGCGTACTTTAAGAGTACTGCCAATTTCTTGTAGAAGTATGTCAAGGAGATAAATTTTTGGAAAAATTATTCTTGGCGCACTTTTGGAAAATTTTAATCTCTGGCGCATAATTGATGTATTATCGAACGAACCAAGCAAAAGTGCGTCAGTCTACTTTTCAGCGCATTTTTGACTAACTTCTTCCTTGGCGCACTTTTAACCAATCAGCAGCCCAACGCACAATTGACACATTGTGCATTAACTATCAAAAGTGCGTCGCTCTTATACACACAACCCTTGGCATATTTTCTGGACGCTAAACGCTTGGCGCACTTTTGATGGATTAATAACCCGGCACATTTGTTAACTCTTGGCGCACTCTTGCTCAGTTCAGCCTCGATAAGCGAGTCTTGACTTTGGTACGTCTCGATTTCTGAGGCCCTCGACTGTTGTGCCGCCTGGGGACTTGTGTTATATCTTGTAGTTGTTTTGCACTGCATAGTACGACTATTCTTGTAACTCTTGCTTTGTCCACCAGTTTGCTTGCATGAGTAGAATACGCATATTCTTGTAACTCTTGCTTTGTGCTTTAGTTTGCTTGCATGAGTAGAATACCTATACTTTCAACTCTTGCTTTGTGCTCCAGTTTCCTTGTATGAGTAGAATGCGCCTATTCTTGTAATTCTTGATTTGTGCGCCATATCTTTCTGCTACTCTATTATCGATTTTGTGCGCCATGTTATATACTTTTGCGCCATGACTTTTGGGACCTAGTGTTATTGGTTTCTGCACCATATAGTTGCTTGCCTGCGTATAGTGCACTTCTATTCCTGACTAGCCTATATCTGCACTTGCAAAGTACGCCAACCCAGGACTTTTGTGATTGATTGTGCATGCATGGGCCCTGTTGTGCACTTAATGCCTATTCTAGATTAGTTGAGCTTAACCATGATTGATGATCTATGATCCCAGAATTTGAGGAATTGATGAGGCATTCATGACCGTGACTCGATTATATGAGATATGAGATTCCTAATTAATTGTGACTCCTGATCTGATCAAACATGATTCATGTGACCAACTGATAGGTTTGGTATCCTGACTTGGTTATTGTATTCGTGTCGATATACTTGTCAAGCTCGTCTGTTTATAAAGGCTATATTGTACACTGAGTGTAAAACATTGGCCAACATATACACTGAACGTGACATGATGATTCCTGCTCGGTGCATAATATTATATTCCTGAATTCTTGGCACAAAAATGATAATGGGTCAGAACCATTGTGTCGCTAGGTTATTGCTGGTTTGAATGTTGCATCTATATTTGCGTGGATCCAGAGTTAACTCCTTATATTAAATGGATTCGTATCAAATTGCTCGTACTCTGTACGACATTATTAAGGAAAATATTTTCGTGGCTACGGCAGGGAATTCTATATCACTGTAGGGTTAATTAGGTAATATAAAAGCTGATTAAAATATAGGGAGGGAACGACATCCTGAGATCGTGCGTTATGGGCCATCCCGTGATTATTTTTATGACGTTAAAGACTGGCCACCACAAATATTGTATATCATTGCATTTAGTGGAGTGCAATATTTGACCTTTTTTATATTTAAGACCGAGCCAACATTTTTTTTATCGGAAGTTTGGAACTGTTATTGATTTATCATCTCGGTGGCCCTACTAGGGACTGGTGTGACAATTAGCGTGATGGTCCTACGGGGAACTGGTATGATCATGATTTTATGCTTGTATAATATTGTCTCGGTTAACCCCGCTCGATATGACACGATCTGAGGATGCTTATTATTATTATTATTATATCTGGGATAGCCATAGTCCACATAACAAGCCGTAACTTTGTTTGGCCGTTCTAACCTGACTTGGTTGTGATTGTAATTATGCTAGTAGCTTAGGGACATGGACTGTCATATTATGGTGTTCAACTTCTTTTCTTGTTTGGTTGGGGAGTTGATTCATTATGCTACGATAGAATATGCACCGAACTACGACACAGAATTCTAGCTTGACCATAATTATGAGACATACCTTATCTTGGGTGGCATGATATTTTTTGTCCTTATTTGGTGAAGGAGTGCCATCTACCTCAAAGATGGGGCACGCGCCAATGATTTTTGGATTTGCACTATATGCTTGATCTGGTTTTTGTTTCTTCATTCGTGCTTCCTTGTGCTACTTGTTATTTGGGGTCTAATCCCACTGGTTTTGTATGGCCAGATTTAGAGCTAGCATTAGAGGATCCAGTTTATCCCCCTTATGATGACGCACACCAGACGGATGGTCGCTGAAGGGAACGAGTGGATTTCTTGATCACTACTCGTCCTATATATTTTATTCTTTTTGTTCATTTAGCTACCGACACTTGTTAGCCGGCTTGTCTGAACATCATTTTCTTTTTACATAACTGTAATATAATCAGACTACAGCTGATCTTGGTTGTGTAACTATTGACATTCTGCTAGCCTTATATTTTGATGGCTAGATCTCTAGAATATTTCGATGGAGCATTTGGGACGCCTTACGGCTTTATCTCACATGTTCTATGTTGTTGTTACTTGCTTGAATGATTAAGACATAGTTGTTCTGAAACCCTAGGAGACTTATTGTAGCATACACCCTCTTGTCTTTCCATAGCCGTTGTTGGCCATTTAAATAAAAAAAAGAACTGGAAGAACTGGATTGTAGCAACTCTCTTTACTCTGTGGATGATCCGATGCAGAAGCTCTTCTCTTTTGCTTGAGTGTAGATTTACAGATAGCCAGCCAACCCTTTGCATAGGAGTAGTACCCTGTTATTTATATTTGTTCTGTGGCCGCATGCTCTGGATACCGCATTCGCCCCTGTTTGATGACCGCATAGGGCTCTTTCAACAGAATGCAATTGCAACTGTGGCCGCATGTCACGTTGAAGATGCCATATGAGCTTGGTAAGGATTTACTGTTGATGAGATCTCGGGATCATTTTAGCATGTTGTATGCGTGACTTGGTCGTTTGAATACGTAGCCTGCATAAATTGTACGAAGATCTCTTTAGTTGTAACGGAAAAATCTTGTTAGTTTGAACGCATTGGGCCAGAGACACATGGGACGCATGGAGTCTGGAAAATATTGGGCCAAAAATACATGGAACACATAGAGTCTGGAACGTATTGGGCCAGAAATACATGGACCACATGGAGTCTTGATTGTATTAGGCTAGAGATGCATGGACCACTTGGAGTCTGGAACATATTGGGCCAGAGACGCATGGAACGCATGGAGTCTGGAATACATTAGGCCAAAGACGCATGGATCATATGGAGTCTGGAACGCATTGGACTAGAGACGTATGGAACACATAGAGTCTGAAACACATTGGGCCAGAGACGCATGGACCGCATGGAGTATGGAATACTTTGGACCAAAAATGCATGAAACGCATGGAGTTTGGAACGCATTGGGCCAGAGATGCATGGAAGGCAAGGATTCTGGAATGCATTGGGCTAAAAACGCATGGAACGCATGGAGTCTGGAACACATTGGGATAGAGACGCATTGAACGCATGGAGTCTGGAATGCATTGGGCCAGAGACGCATGGACTTTTGTCGTTTTCTCCAT
Source organism: Iris macrosiphon (assembly GCA_036927795.1). Lineage (NCBI taxonomy): Eukaryota > Viridiplantae > Streptophyta > Magnoliopsida > Asparagales > Iridaceae > Iris > Iris macrosiphon. The sequence continues at coordinate 150,298 of JAYESA010000172.1, forward strand.
TCATGGCATTTGAATAGCTTTTTACTGCCAAAAGTAATTATGACGAAGCCGTCAGCCTGAATTCTAATCATCGGTGCAGAATTCGAGGTGGTCAGGATGACCGTCTATTTTGTCGGAGTTATAAATGCTCTGATGTGATTGTAGGGACGATGGGTCAAAGGGCGGCATGCGTCTCGGGATGTCATGCATCCGAGGGTGTTATGCGTCCACCACTGTTATGCGTCTTTTGCTTATTTGTTGATTATAAACTGGAGCGCATGGAGAGATTTTTCATGTTTCTACAACAACAGAGTTGCCATCGTATTTGCTATTTAAATCAAAAAAGAGAATTAGAAGAACTGAATTTGATTAACAAACTAATAAAGTACAAAAAGAGTCCTAAAAGATAATCTAAGCACAAATTTATTTTCTGGGGGGTGACAATTGAGGGTTAGGAGTGTAGCAACTCTCTTTACTCCGTGGATGATCCGATGTAGAAGCTCTTCTCTCTTGCTATAGTGTATATTCGCAGATAGCCAGCCAGCCCATTGCATGGGGTTAGTACCCTGTTATTTATAGTTGTTCTATGGCTGCATGTTATGGATGCCGCATGCACCCCTGTTTGATGACCGCATAGGGCTCTTTCAACAGAATACGGTTGCAACTATGACCGCGTGTCATGGTGAAGCTGTCATGTGAGCTTGGTTAGGATTTACTGTTGATGAGATCTCGGGGTCGTTTCATGTCATGCCCCAGTCCCAAAAATACGTAGGACTAGGACACGTAAGCATGCCAGCCGCATGGATATGGCAACTCCAATATATGGAAACCAAATCCATACGTACGCTGTAATATGAATATAAAATCCACAAGTGGTATAAAATATAATACAAGTCACAGGGTAAAATCTAAATCTCATCCACCAAAATCATATAGAAATAAATAACCAGTATCTATGAAACTAGATCTCAATAAGAAGTATCTAAGGATGATAGTTGGATGGAAACAAATCCACTACAAACTCGAATAAAAGAGCAAATACAATATGAGTACAACACCACAACACAATATAAGAATACCAGCTATCCATCACAGCTCGAAGAGAAGACATCCTCGGATCACATGTAACCATCCAAATCTGCGCTCCTGCAAATACTCAAGAAAAGATACACCTGACAGCGGACCAGGTCCTCAGAGGGACGTAACAAGATACAGAAAATACGAGCAAATTTGAATATAGTAAACATGCATATAATTTGAAAATAAATAAGTACGCTGTACAAGATAATCTATATGAATGCAAATGAGGACAACTTGTAAACTCCCTCGATCAGATTTTAGTATTTTAATATTATTTCTAGTTAATTAGAATTAGTGTAACTTTTTAAAAATTTATTTATTAATATATTCTATTGATTGTGCACCTGTTTGTTACACAATAAATTAGGGCACCACACTAGCTGTTAACCCTAAACTAATTTCACATCCTGCCCTAGACTTGCTAGACTACATTTTCTGTATTTTTAGCAACTCCCAGAAACCTCGTTTTGTGCTTCGTTTTAGTCGCACAAATATCGTTACAAACGTACGTATTTAATCCCTATTTAATTTTCTGCTCTTTACCCACCTCTGTACCCTAGAGATTTGGGGACCAGTAGGCACCTGTTTTGCCCAACCAAAAATACGATAATATTCTACACTAATTGTATTACAATTATCGTATTGACACCGTAGAAAAATTATGACCCTAACTGCCCTTAAATAATTAGTGAACACCGTGCGCAGTATTTATTAAATAATAAATACGGTGACCCGTATCACCTGCAGAATCAGACCCTGACCCTGCCCAGGCTCATCCCCACAGCCCAGGACATTTCTCCAGCATTTTCCCTCAATTCTGTGAATTTTGGTAATTTTTAGAACCAGGTGATTTTCCAGACAAATTTCATAATTGCGCAATTTCCCAATTTTTGGACTTTTATGCAATTTATGAAAAGTCAGGGGTTTTTATGCAAAAATTCCCATGTGAGGTGGCATCACCTCATTGGTTATTGAATAGGTGGATTGGGACCCACAAAATATCAGATAAATATCCTTAATTATCTGAATTAGATATTTATTAATTAATTTACTAAAATACCCCTAACATTTCAATTAATACCCAACATGTCCTAAACCCTAATCCTATTTAAACCCTACCCAGCCCCATTCCCGAACACACCCCACCGGCCCTCCGACCACCCTCCGGCCACCGGACCACCGCCGAACACCTCGCCCCTCCCCCGGCTACCTCCCCGTCCATCGCCACCCTCTCTGGCCACCGCCTCCGCCGCCCTGAGCCACCGCAGACCCGACTCCCCAACACTACCACAGCAGCTACTTCCCCTCCGACCGCCCACCACCGACGCCATAGCCGTCGCCGACCACCGCCACCACCACCAAACGCCTCGCCACCTCCTCCTCCACCGTTCTGACCTGCCCCCACCGCCCCACGACACCCTCCGCCGCCGGCAAACTCCCCGCAAGCCTCCTCCCTTAACTGCTCCGCGATTCCTCCCCTACCTCCGACGGCCTCCAGCCACCGCCACCGCCGTCGTGGACCTCCGCCACCACCACCAACCTGACCGCCTCCCTTCCCTCCACCGTCTCCCCACCCTGCCCGGCCACCTCCGCCACTCCCCCGCCGCCGGCAGCCTCCGCAAGTTGCTGTTGCTGCTGCTGCTGCTAGGAGCTACTGCTACTGCAGGCGACTCTCCGGCCAGCCGCCGGCGACTCCGCCACCGTCCTCCTGCCGTCGACGGCCAGTAGACCCCACCTGTCAGTAGGTAAATTCCTAAACCCTAATATTTACGTATTTACATATATATCCCTATATGTATATATATATATATGTATATATATATATGTATATATATATGTATATTTATATGTATAATTATATATATGTGTATTATACTATTATATATACTGTTATTTATACAGTGTATTATACTGTATATTATAGTATTATATATATTTTTTTTACCAAATATATGTATATATATCTATTATTCTATATATGTATATATATATATATATATGTATATATATATGTATATTTATATATATATATATATATATATATATATATATATAATTACATATATATATGTATTATACTCTTAATATATACTATATATATACTGTTATTATACAGTATAATATATTGTATATTATGTTATTATATATATGTATATACATATCTATGTATATTTATATGTATATACTTATATATATGTTATGTAATAATTCTGTATATATGTTTATATGCATTTTCAATTCTGTTTTTCTTTTATAAATATATATATATTCATGTATATATATATACATATAATATATAGTTATATGTAACATATTATGTATATGTTATATATATTATATATTTATTAATATATTTATAGTATATATATGTATATATATACTATACATTTTTTTCCTTTATTTTATTTTTCTGCATTTTATTTCCTGCACTATATATATGTATAAATATACCTATATATATTATCTATAAATATTATTCAGCTGGATAATACAGCTTATATTTATATATTTCTAATTCTTGCACTGTCTTTAAATTCACTATATATATTATTATATATGACAGTGGTCACACATATAGACCCTGATATTATTTATATTGCTGAATAGTACAGCATTTATATATATATTTAAATTCTGTTCTGTTATTTCATTTTATTATTATTATATTAACAGTGGATAAACCCTGCTAAATATTATAGTATTATATAACTATATCAGTGGATATACCCTGCTACTATATACCTGCATTTTTTTCTGTTCTTTATATGCTATACTACTATACATATATTATATCTATATATATACATACTATATATATATATCTATATTATATATATTATATGCTATATCTATGTGTATATATATATACTATATATATATATAGATGTGTATACTTTTTATACCACGATATTCACGAACCCTGTATCTTTAACAGGAAATAGTTCCAACACAGCCAGTGACCTCCTGTCACCAGCACCTTCAAACCTGACTGCGAGATCAGGTTATCAAAAACACTATCAGGGAGTAGGCAAGTATACCTTGCCAAGTTAATGCTTAAATTTAATTCTTGATATCTGCGTTGTTCTTAAATTTTATATACTTTGATCACCTGAGACTGCCTTGGTACAGTCAACTGTTATGTTGACTTGTTATTAACAGACTCACCAACAGCTGAGAGTATCCTAATATTCTCCTAGACCCTATCACGGGAACACGCAACATGGTTGTAATGCATATTGGGATGCGAGCTGCGTATTTGATTTGCTACCAATACGTGTGACCCGTATCACGGATTAGAATAATTTAGGAAATGTACGACTTGACATTTAGTTACATTGGGCGGGGAGAACAACTAAAATACGTATGGGACACCCACCTCTTTACCATGTGCCGCACTCGACGGAGTGATACGGATGATATAGATATGTATTCATGTGACCATTCTCATCGTAGATGGAAAATTGTATAGTGCCCTTGAACGGGGGCATATGTGGCATATACTAGCCTGTCACTACAGATTGGTGAATTACGTCTGCATATGTCTAGCCACACATTTCCCATACGTATTAGGTTGTCTCAAAATGCATTTCACTTAGATGGTTAGCACCCTGTATTTATTTTACTCAGTATTTTATTTATTCAGTATTTACATTACATGGCATGTCATTTTCCTGTATCTTGTTACGTCCCTCTGAGGACCTGGTTCCCTGCCAGGTTTAGCTGAGACACTCCACTCCACAGTATCTGGACCTGGACAGGAGTCTGGACATTCCCTTGAGATGGAGATAGAGGAGATGCCGTCAGAGTCTACCTGAGTACACTGGCGTTGGAGCTACATACTTTGAGGATGTTGCGCTAGATTATCTTATTTCACTTCTGCTTACTTTTTGTAGTGGGATTGTTTCCACCTGACTTCATCTGGGTTGTATATGACATTTCATATTTAGCATCTATATATATATTCAGCACTTTCCCTGTTATTCTTGTGGATGAGATAGATTTACCTGAATTTAGACTTGTAGTATTTTAGGACAGCGTAGCACATCACTTTGGGTCCATTAAATTGGGTATTCCCTTAGTGACGTGTCAGCTGGCCAATGCCACGTGGCCTAGTTCCGTATATTTTTGGGACTGGGGCGTGACACGGTTTTAGTGGTGGCCCATGCAGGTCGAGTTAATTGCTAATAACATGATATCATGTTCAGCAAACCTGCAATAGGATAGGAATACTAGGTCTCATCCACACTAACTTCATCCATAAATATTGCATCCTGCTTGATTATCATCTATTAAGTCCTTCGTACTTTTCTAAATTTTTCAATTCTTTTCAGAAATATGGACATACCCGGGGAAACTGCGATTAATGGAACTGACCAAGCAACAGACCTCTCGCCAGATGTCCAAGGGACACCAATCCCGAGAGACCAATCTCCGAGAAGGATGCTGGTCAATCCAACAACCTCGTACCTTCACCAGGATCCGACCCAGGAAGCAACACCAGTCCAGCAAGAAGGGCAACTTTCTCAGGCACCAACACTGCAGGCGAAGATACCTTTGCCTCCACCTCCAGTTCTCGCAGCCCTGATGCCACAACTAGAGGAACAATCTCAGATGTTCCAAGCCATATTGCAGGCTCAGTGGCAATAGAATGAAGTCCTGAGACAATGCTTAATGACGGTTCTGGAGAGAACAGCTGCCCCAGTACCAGCCCCTGTCCAACCAGCTAGTACTGTTCGAGGCTTTAGCCGGATGAGCCCGAGAACCTTTAAGGGCAATGAAACTCCGGAAGAGATCTCAGACTGGATCTCCAACACGGAAATACTGCTAGAAGGTTCACAACTTCACCCTGACCTATGGATGACCGCAGTAAGGACCCTACTCCTCGGCAACGCCCATCACTGGTGGGAATCTATAGAGCGCAGTACGGGCAAGAACCATACTTGGGAGGAATTTCTAGAATATTTTAATGCAAAATATTTCCCAGCCACAGTCAGAGATGATCTGTACTCCCAGTTCCTGCATTTGGAACAAGGAAATATGACCGTCGACGCTTATGATGCAGAATTCAGTCGACTAAGTCAATTCGGTGCCATCCTAATACCAACCAAGCTGAAGAAGGCCCTAAAGTTCCATCACGGCCTTACCCCCGAACTCCAAGGGTATACTACGGCACAGTCGAGGATTTCATACGAAGAAGTTCTTTCAGAGGCAAGGATACAAGAAGCCATTGGCCGAGAAGCAAGATGCTCAAATCCAACCATATCAGCCATAGACCAGACAGGAGCAGGAGGACCAATCCGTCACCTGGGAAATCAGGCACAACACAAGACAGGGCCATATCAATACAAGGAACTTCCGACTTGTCACTATTGTGGCAGGAAAGGACATTATGCCAAAAACTGCCGAAGGAAGTATAGACTATGCTTGATATGTGGAGATAATCAACATAGGGCCAGAGACTGCCCACAACACAGAGAAGCAACACTTCGGACTGGGCAAGGACCAGCAGCACCAGCCCAGAGAATGCAACCTCCTACTAGAGGTCAGCATTCTCCAGCATCTGGAAGATTTCAGAGGGGACCACCCTTAGCCACCCAAGACATGCAGTATTACCTAGCCAGACAACAAACCATTAGACGAAGGCACGAGCAGGCCTTTGCACTAGCTGCAGTTGCAGAAGAACCGGAAGATGAAACCATTTCAGGTACCCTTATAGTTGCATTATTACCAGCAAACCGCATATTTGATTCTAGAGCTACACTGTCTTTCACATCTAGTAGTTTCGTACCCATGCAAATAGTCAGGTTTACCGGAAGAGGCATTGTTCCAGTTACCAACATTACTAAAGCATGCTAGTAGTCATGTATAGTAGCGTAATGAGAACGCGATTTCCGGTACTTTCAATACCAAACTTCGATGTTGTTTTAGACATGGACTGACTAAGCCAGTACAAATGCTATCCTAGACTATAGGAAGAGAAGCGTCATCCTTAGACCACCAAGTTACCCATTCGAATATCAGGACTAAGCAAACACATCTAGGTAGATTGCTAGACGTTGATTGTTAGGCTCAAAACATGTGAATGTAGTAATAGCTGAATACTACAGGTAGTTTCCAAATTAGATTTGATATACATGACTTATTAGGGTAGTCAGTAACTTCTAAATCTTGTGTTTTCACCTACCCGAGAAACTATCAGACTTGGAAGAAGAGGAAAACTAAGCTCGAGGTACATCAGACTCTTCGATGTGTTGGAACGCATCAAAGAAGTTGTTTACAAGATAGCATTACCTCAGACATTGGAAGAAGTACATGACGTCTTCCACATATTCCAATTAAAGAGGTACGCTCTGGATACAAGTCATGTGCTTAAATACGGACAACCTATAGTGTATATTAAGGTTGTAGAACTTAGAAAACCACACCTCTTTTGGGTCAACTAGCAACCTAGACTAGAAGTTAGAGATTATAGAATCTTGTCTATTTGTGAATTTGAATTGTTTTGTACTCCTCATATCCTAATCTAGCGTACTTATATACTACCTTAATTTATGCTCTGCTATTATAGCCTAGTTTTGCAAGCTTATTCTTTATCAAGCTTGTTCATTAATTATGTATTATTGGAGTACTACACTAATACATTTCAGAATCAGTGTATGATGGTCTGATCAACCACAATGCACTTGATTCGCCTTCGCATAACTACTTTAAGTGGATTGAGATATATAATGACTAGTAGACTACGCATATCGTATCAGCTACATAACTGTGCTAATACGAATATGTGAATAGGGATTACCAGAATAAAATTTCCATCCACAACTGCCTTGGCAATTCCTATTGAATTCTTTAAACGCCTTGAATCTCCATACTTCTAACCTATTACCCCCTTGAACTCTTGATTACTGCTTTCCGTCTTTTCTTATTTCGGAAGGAAGAAACCTCGTACTTAATATAAATACGAAGTGTATTGTTCCTATAACCATTTCTATTTGTTTCTTGGAGAATTACCAAACCCTATTATTAGATTAGATTGCAGTTTAAAACTGTTCTTTTAGAATGACTTTCGCTACCTACCATACGTTGTATTACGTTCCTCTAGTTCATATTACATGAAAACATCATGCACCAGGAACGGGAAGAGGATATTCGATAATGTTTCCCCCATCTATTTCCAGATCAGGGTATGTCCAATATTTCAAACTTAATCTTTCTTAATCTTTATATCAATCTTTCGTTCTCATTATATGTGTGTTTTTATTTCGAGGACGAAATATTCTAAGGAGGGTAGATTGTAAACTCCCTCGACCAGATTTTAGTATTTTAATATTATTTCTAGTTAATTAGAATTAGTGTAACTTTTTAAAAATTTATTTATTAATATATTCTATTGATTGTGCACCTGTTTGTTACACAATAAATTAGGGCACCACACTAGCTGTTAACCCTAAACTAATTTCACATCCCTGCCCTAGACTTGCTAGACTACATTTTCTGTATTTTTAGCAACTCCCAGAAACCTCGTTTTGTGCTTCGTTTTAGTCGCACAAATATCGTTACAAACGTACGTATTTAATCCCTATTTAATTTTCTGCTCTTTACCCACCTCTGTACCCTAGAGATTTGGGGACCAGTAGGCACCTGTTTTGCCCAACCAAAAATACGATAATATTCTACACTAATTGTATTACAATTATCGTATTGACACCGTAGAAAAATTATGACCCTAACTGCCCTTAAATAATTAGTGAACACCGTGCGCAGTATTTATTAAATAATAAATACGGTGACCCGTATCACCTGCAGAATCAGACCCTGACCCTGCCCAGGCTCATCCCCACAGCCCAGGACATTTCCCCAGCATTTTCCCTCAATTCTGTGAATTTTGGTAATTTTTAGAACCAGGTGATTTTCCAGACAAATTTCATAATTGCGCAATTTCTCAATTTTTGGACTTTTATGCAATTTATGAAAAGTCAGGAGTTTTTATGCAAAAATTCCCATGTGAGGTGGCATCACCTCATTGGTTATTGAATAGGTGGATTGGGACCCACAAAATATCAGATAAATATCCTTAATTATCTGAATTAGATATTTATTAATTAATTTACTAAAATACCCCTAACATTTCAATTAATACCCAACATGTCCTAAACCCTAATCCTATTTAAACCCTACCCAGCCCCATTCCCGAACACACCCCACCGGCCCTCCGACCACCCTCCGGCCACCGGACCACCGCCGAACACCTCGCCCCTCCCCCGGCTACCTCCCCGTCCATCGCCACCCTCTCTGGCCACCGCCTCCGCCGCCCTGAGCCACCGCAGACCCGACTCCCCAACACTACCACAGCAGCTACTTCTCCTCCGACCGCCCACCACCGACGCCATAGCCGTCGCCGACCACCGCCACCACCACCAAACGCCTCGCCACCTCCTCCTCCACCGTTCTGACCTGCCCCCACCGCCCCACGACACCCTCCGCCGCCGGCAAACTCCCCGCAAGCCTCCTCCCTTAACTGCTCCGCGATTCCTCCCCTACCTCCGACGGCCTCCAGCCACCGCCACCGCCGTCGTGGACCTCCGCCACCACCACCAACCTGACCGCCTCCCTTCCCTCCACCGTCTCCCCACCCTGCCCGGCCACCTCCGCCACTCCCCCGCCGCCGGCAGCCTCCGCAAGTTGCTGTTGCTGCTGCTGCTGCTAGGAGCTACTGCTACTGCAGGCGACTCTCCGGCCAGCCGCCGGCGACTCCGCCGCCGTCCTCCTGCCGTCGACGGCCAGTAGACCCCACCTGTCAGTAGGTAAATTCCTAAACCCTAATATTTACGTATTTACATATATATCCCTATATGTATATATATATATATATGTATATATATATATATGTATATATATATGTATATTTATATGTATAATTATATATATGTGTATTATACTATTAATATATATTATATATACTGTTATTTATACAGTGTATTATACTGTATATTATAGTATTATATATATTTTTTTTTACCAAATATATGTATATATATCTATTATTCTATATATGTATATATATATATATGTATATATATATGTATATTTATATATATATATATATAATTACATATATATATGTATTATACTCTTAATATATACTATATATATACTGTTATTATACAGTATAATATATTGTATATTATGTTATTATATATATGTATATACATATCTATGTATATTTATATGTATATACTTATATATATGTTATGTAATAATTCTGTATATATGTTTATATGCATTTTCAATTCTGTTTTTCTTTTATAAATATATATATATTCATGTATATATATATACATATAATATATAGTTATATGTAACATATTATGTATATGTTATATATATTATATATTTATTAATATATTTATAGTATATATATGTATATATATACTATACATTTTTTTCCTTTATTTTATTTTTCTGCATTTTATTTCCTGCACTATATATATGTATAAATATACCTATATATATTATCTATAAATATTATTCAGCTGGATAATACAGCTTATATTTATATATTTCTAATTCTTGCACTGTCTTTAAATTCACTATATATATTATTATATATGACAGTGGTCACACATATAGACCCTGATATTATTTATATTGCTGAATAGTACAGCATTTATATATATATTTAAATTCTGTTCTGTTATTTCATTTTATTATTATTATATTAACAGTGGATAAACCCTGCTAAATATTATAGTATTATATAACTATATCAGTGGATATACCCTGCTACTATATACCTGCATTTTTTTCTGTTCTTTATATGCTATACTACTATACATATATTATATCTATATATATACATACTATATATATATATCTATATTATATATATTATATGCTATATCTATGTGTATATATATATACTATATATATATATAGATGTGTATACTTTTTATACCACGATATTCACGAACCCTGTATCTTTAACAGGAAATAGTTCCAACACAGCCAGTGACCTCCTGTCACCAGCACCTTCAAACCTGACTGCGAGATCAGGTTATCAAAAACACTATCAGGGAGTAGGCAAGTATACCTTGCCAAGTTAATGCTTAAATTCAATTCTTGATATCTGCGTTGTTCTTAAATTTCATATACTTTGATCACCTGAGACTGCCTTGGTACAGTCAACTGTTATGTTGACTTGTTATTAACAGACTCACCAACAGCTGAGAGTATCCTAATATTCTCCTAGACCCTATCACGGGAACACGCAACATGGTTGCAATGCATATTGGGATGCGAGCTGCGTATTTGATTTGCTACCAATACGTGTGACCCGCATCACGGATTAGAATAATTTAGGAAATGTACGACTTGACATTTAGTTACATTGGGCGGGGAGAACAACTAAAATACGTATGGGACACCCACCTCTTTACCATGTGCCGCACTCGACGGAGTGATACGGATGATATAGATATGTATTCATGTGACCATTCTCATCGTAGATGGAAAATTGTATAGTGCCCTTGAACGGGGGCATATGTGGCATATACTAGCCTGTCACTACAGATTGGTGAATTACGTCTGCATATGTCTAGCCACACATTTCCCATACGTATTAGGTTGTCTCAAAATGCATTTCACTTAGATGGTTAGCACCCTGTATTTATTTTACTCAGTATTTTATTTATTCAGTATTTACATTACATGGCATGTCATTTTCCTGTATCTTGTTACGTCCCTCTGAGGACCTGGTTCCCTGCCAGGTTTAGCTGAGACACTCCACTCCACAGTATCTGGACCTGGACAGGAGTCTGGACATTCCCTTGAGATGGAGATAGAGGAGATGCCGTCAGAGTCTACCTGAGTACACTGGCGTTGGAGCTACATACTTTGAGGATGTTGCGCTAGATTATCTTATTTCACTTCTGCTTACTTTTTGTAGTGGGATTGTTTCCACCTGACTTCATCTGGGTTGTATATGACATTTCAGATTTAGCATCTATATATATATTCAGCACTTTCCCTGTTATTCTTGTGGATGAGATAGATTTACCTGAATTTAGACTTGTAGTATTTTAGGACAGCGTAGCACATCACTTTGGGTCCATTAAATTGGGTATTCCCTTAGTGACGTGTCAGCTGGCCAATGCCACGTGGCCTAGTTCCGTATATTTTTGGGACTGGGGCGTGACACAACTTTTCGACGTATGGGCAAGGGTAGGCTACTCGATCTACCTCACAACTCACACACACGTCAATGGACATCAGAAATCGACATACCGCGGGGGTAGCGACCAGTGAGACTCCAGAAATCGACATACCGCGGGGGTAGCGACCAGCGCGACACACGCCCGTAGTGCGAACTATATACTACGGTTTACCAGAGTGGTTAAAAGCCCATATGCCTAATGATTGTCCTCTCATGATACTAGGTGTCAAGTGTGTGTCAACATATCTAATATATATAGTAATGACTGAACGAACTACACATGCAATGAATATAACTGAACGAGACTACACATGCAATGAATAAATAGAAATATAAATAGCATGCAAAGTACTGTAAACAATTTGGCAAGGTATCTTGCCTGGGGTCCTGCTGCTGGTATGAATTCGAGTCCAAGTCACAGTCCAAATAGCCTATGTATTACAAATTTATCACGTCAAAAGATAATTTATTTTAATTTATTTAATTCTGGAATAATTACTCTAAAATCTTATTTTAATCTTATTATTCTGATTTTTATGTTAATTCCTAAATTTTGTCCAAAGAAACTGAATTTTATCAACTCGAGACTCATGGCACGCAAATCGAGGCGATCTGTTGACCAAAAAGTCAACCAACACAAACTCAGCTTTCATGCATGATTTTCTGTATATTTCAGCATAAAAAATATACTAAAATTTATAGCTCATCCGAATTCAAATTCGTTTGGAAATTATGGCACATACAAATTTTGTATTGTGCACCGATGGTTAAATTCTAACCTAGAAGTTCTACAGAATTAACTGTATGAAAATACTTCGAAATAAATTCTGGGAAAAATATATGTCGATGATCTCGACATTAGCTTTCCGAAACTTTAAACGGTTCGTGATTCTGATTCCTGGTTCTCCCGAAATCGCGAAAACATCGAAACACGTCTATTTTTGGACATACTGTGCTCTACGAATTTTACAGAATTTAATACTCATAATTTAGAAAAACAATTTATATAATCAGAAACCTAACCTCATTATCGTTCTAACAAAAAAAACTGGAGCGCTTTTGGAGTCCGGAGCTAGGAGATATCGTTGGACAAAAAAGAGAGGAATTTGGAGAAAAAAAATATGAAGGATGAGGTATTTATAATGGTGGAGACTACTTAATTAAATACAACTAGGATTGGTTAATTTGGATAGGATTATGATGAATTTAAATAAGGATATGATATACATTAAGTTGCTTTCCTAGTAGGTTCAGGATTTGAATTAATTTAAAGTAGAGTTTGAATCTATCTCAATAATTTATAATCTTGAATATAATTAAATATAATACAAATAATTTATAAAATCTTATTAATATCTATTAACACTAAATTAGCATCTATCTAATATTAAGACTATATATATCCAAATAAATCCTAATTAATTTCAAAAATCTAAAATAACCTAAAAATGATTCTAAATAAATATTTATATAAGTAAATATATCGAGAAATTTATTTGCTAATTAAATAACAGAATACTCTAAAGAAATTCAATATCTATAATAGTATAAAATATATACAAAATATCTATTTTGGGTGAGGGGGTTTACAATCTACCCAACTTACAAAAATTTTGTCCTCGAAATTAAAATAGAACATGGTTTCTCTCTATCTAATCTCACTTGATCACAATCTAAAAGAATTTACCTCAAGTTTAATAATGCAATTTCTACCCAACTTAGGATTTACCCATCTATCACATAAGGCTATTACACTTAAGAAAATATTCCTCAATTTATTTTCTCATGTCATTCAATCCTCAAAACTTTAACACCCACTATATCATATGTGATATGCCCTTAATCAATTATGAAAGATAGTCACCAAATAATGTGATTGGCCTATGGGGTATATCTTGTACTATCCGTGTATCACTTATATCCAAGCACGAGATTTCGTTTTTTCGAAACAAGGAAAGACGAAAAGCAACGGAAAAGAGTTCAAGGAGGGGTAATAGAATGGAAGTATGGGAATCAAAGCGTTTAAAGAATTCAAATGGGAATTGTCAAGACGGTTGTGGATTGAAATCTTAATTTGGTAATTTCCTATTCGCATGCTCACATCGGTGCAGTTATGTACTTGATATGATATGCTTTGTCGTATCTAGAGGGTAAGTATATTTGTCTACTGGTCCACTATACATCTCAATCCACGTAAAATACTATTGCGAAGGACGAATCAAGCGCATTATGGCTAGCTAGACCATAATACACTGATTCTGATTAGACAATTTGTATTAGTGTGGTTGATCAGGCCCCAATAACACATATGTCATGAACAAGCTCGATATAAGATTAAGCTTGCAAAAACTAGGCTATAATAGCAGCATAATTCAAGGTAGCACAGAAAATATAACACTGGATTATGATGTGAGAAGTTACAAAATAATTCAAGTTTGCAAAAGCAAAAACAACATAAGCAATAATAATAAAAGACTCTACAATCTCTACAGTTATCCTACAACCTCCTTATCTAAGTCGTTAGTCGACCAAATAGGGCAAGGACCTTTAAATTCTATGGTCTGAATAAACACTATCGTCTTTTGCTAGCATGCGATAAATATCATTCGGTTACACTTCAATTAATAGGTCAAAAGACTATATGATACTAGGTGTCAAACATTATAGTAAAACTTCTAACTAACTCTAGTAGTGTCTATACTACTCTCAAGTCTTCTTAATACATCAAAGGGTAATGGTATAACAATCTAAAGATAAGGAATTCTAGGTTCACTAGATATTCTAAACTTAGTGGTGTGTCTATATTCTCGTTGTATTCTTAATAGGTGTGCTACTCTAATTATCATCCTAATAACAGGGGTTCCTATATTCTAGCAGAAGACTATACTCAAGGAACTATTAGGGAAGCACATGAATCAAGCAGGATACAATTGTTCAAAATAGAACAAATAGGAGAAGATGAATCACAGTCAATTGTGGATGAGATCCTATACTCTAGTCCTAGGTGCAGGCTTGTTCGGTACAGTAACGTAACCAAGACAATATGCTCTCGACCTGCATGGGCCACCACAAAAATATGTCACGCTCCAGTCCCAAAAATACGTAGGACTAGGACACGTAAGCATGCCAGCCGCATGGATATGGCAACTCCAATATATGAAAACCAAATCCATACGTACGCTGTAATATGAATATAAAATCCACAAGTGGTATAAAATGTAATACAAGTCACAGGGTAAAATCTAAATCTCATCCACCAAAATCATATAGAAATAAATAACCAGTATCTATGAAACTAGATCTCAATAAGAAGTATCTAAGGATGATAGTTGGATGGAAACAAATCCACTACCAACTCGAATATAAGAGCAAATACAATATGAGTACAACACCACAACACAATATAAGAATACCAGCTATCCATCACAGCTCGAAGAGAAGACATCCTCGGATCACATGTAACCATCCAAATCTGCGCTCCTGCAAATACTCAAGAAAAGATATACCTGGCAGCGGACCAGGTCCTCAGAGGGACGTAACAAGATACAGAAAATACGAGCAAATTTGAATACAGTAAACATGCATATAATTTAAAAATAAATAAGTATGCTGTACAAGATAATCTATATGATTGCAAATGAGGATAACTTTTCGACGTATGGGCAAGGGTAGGCTACTCGATCTACCTCATAACTCACACACACGTCAATGGACATCAAAAATCGACATACCGCGGGGGTAGCGACCAGCGAGACTCCAGAAATCGACATACCGCGGGGGTAGCGACCAGCGCGACACACACCCATAGTGTGAACTATGTACTACGGTTTACCAGAGTGGTTAAAAGCCCATACGCCTAATGATTGTCCTCTCATGATACTAGGTGTCAAGTGTGTGTCAACATATCTAATATATATAGTAATGACTGAACGAACTACACATGCAATGAATATAACTGAACGAGACTACACATGCAATGAATAAATAGAAATATAAATAGCATGCAAAGTACTGTAAATAATTTGGCAAGGTATCTTGCCTGGGGTCCTGCTGCTGGTATTAATCCGAGTCCAAGTCACAGTCCAAATAGCCTATGTATTACAAATTTATCACGTCAAAAGATAATTTATTTTAATTTATTTAATTCTGGAATAATTACTCTAAAATCTTATTTTAATCTTATTATTCTGATTTTTATGTTAATTCCTAAATTTTGTCCAAAGAAACTGAATTTTATCAACTCGAGACTCATGGCACGCAAATCGAGGCGATCTGTTGACCAAAAACTCAACCGACACAAACTCAGCTTTCATGCATGATTTCCTGTATATTTCAGCATCAAAAACATGCTAAAATTTATAGCTCGTCCGAATTAAATTCGTTTAGGAATTATGGCACATACAAATTTTGTATTGTGCACCGATGGTTAAATTCTAACCTAGAAGTTCTACAGAATTAACAGTATGTAAATACTTCGAAATAAATTCTGGGAAAAATATATGTCGATGATCTCGACATTAGATTTCTGAAACTTTAAACGGTTCATGATTCTGATTCCTGGTTCTCCCGAAATTATGAAAACATCAAAATATGTCTATTTTCGGATATGCTGTGCTCTACAAATTTTACAGAATTTAATACTCATAATTTAGAAAAATAATTTATATAATAAGAAACCTAATCTTATTATCGTTCTAACAAAAAAAACTGGAGCACGTTTGGAGTCCGGAGCTAGGAGATATCGTCTTTTTAATTCGTCATAACTAGTAGAAAAGGAGGCTGAATTTATGACGAATTTTGACTATTTTTGGACGAAAAAGAGAGGAATTTGGGGAAGAAAAATATGAAGGATGAGGTATTTATAATGGTGGAGACTACTTAATTAAATACAACTAGGATTGGTTAATTTGGATGGGATTATGATGAATTTAAATAAGGATATGATATACATTAAGTTGCTTTCCTAGTAGGTTCAGGATTTGAATTAATTTAAAGTAGAGTTTGAATCTATCTCAATAATTTATAATCTTGAATATAATTAAATATAATACAAATAATTTATATAATCTTATTAATATCTATTAACACTAAATTAGCATCTATCTAATATTAAGACTATATATATCCAAATAAATTCTAATTAATTTCAATAATCTACAATAACCTAAAAATGATTCTAAATAAATATTTATATAAGTAAATATATCGAGAAATTCATTTGCTAATTAAATAACAGAATACTCTAAAGAAATTCAATATCTATAATAGTATAAAATATACACAAAATATCTATTTTGGGTGAGTGGGTTTACATTTCAGCCCGTTGTATGTATGACTTGGTCGTTTGGACACGTAGCCCGCATCAACTGCACGAAGATCTCTTTAGTTGTAACGGAAAGATCTTGTTAGTTTGAACACATTGGACCAAAGACGCATGGGACACATGGAGTCTGGAATGCATTGGGCCAGAAATACATGGAACGCATGGAGTCTGGAATGCATTGGGCCAGAGACACATGGAACGCATTGAGTCTGGAACGCATTCGGCCAGAGACGCATGAACCGCATGGAGTCTGTAACGCATTGGACCAGAGACACATGGAACGCTTGGAGTCTGGAATACATTGGACCAGAGACGCATGGAACACATGGAGTCTGAAACGCATTGGGCCAGAGATACATGGACCGCATGGAGTCTGGAATGCCTTGTCACGACCCGCACCCGGAAATTCGGACACGAGTACGTGGGTACGTCCAGCCTACGCCGCAGAGTCGGCGGTAGTACGCTGTCTAGGTCAAATCCATCTAAACTAAACTAGCTCATTCATAAATAACATAAGCAAGATAATATTGAGAACAGAAACTTAAGATTGCAACTGAAATAAATACGACAACAGATTCAAATATTTTAGTACAGAAATTCAGAATGAAATCGGGGACAAATCCGATTAATAAGATAAGAACATAAATAAAAGATAGCTACTACTAGCTACTCTGCGGGAGGAGGGAGGTCGGCGAGGGACGCGGCGGCTGCGCGGCGTCGAGCGGTGGCGGCTGGTCTGGCGGGAGGTGACCGGAGAAGAGGGGGGGTTAGGGTTTATATAGGGGGTCGGCCGGCGGGTTAGGCGGAGGAGGTGGAGGAGAGAGGGGAGGTCGTGGGCCGGGCAGCGTGGGTGCGGGGATGCGTGGCCGCGGGCAGCGCGGAGGTCGGCCGGCGGGTCCGGCGGGAGACGCGGGCGCCAGAGCGG
The DNA here is from genome assembly GCA_036927795.1 of Iris macrosiphon. Taxonomy (NCBI): domain Eukaryota; kingdom Viridiplantae; phylum Streptophyta; class Magnoliopsida; order Asparagales; family Iridaceae; genus Iris; species Iris macrosiphon. The sequence goes on from JAYESA010000172.1 coordinate 168,817, forward strand.
GTCACGCGGGGGGCTGGGGGGTGCTAGTGGGTTCGGGTGCGGAGCGGTTCGGGTCTGGCCGACCCGAACCCGACCCGGATGGCCAATGGGCCGGGCCGAGCTAGGTGGGCCGCGGGCTTGGGCCAAAATGGGCTGGGCTAGATTTTAGGGTTTAATATTTAATTAAATAAATGAATAAATAAATAAATAAATAATTATTGTTTTCAGGTGTTTAAAAATAGGTCCGGGGCCCAATAAATTCCAGAAAAATTACCCTAAGTCCAGTTTTTCATTTTACACCCAAAAGTATTATTTTCATAATATTTTAATATTATTTATTAATAATTAAAAATCATTTAATAATTAAGAACCTTGATTTTAATTACAGAAAATTCCCAGAAAATTCTAGAAAATTGTGAAAAAATTCAAGTTTAATAATTTTAAAATTTCAGGGGGTTTACAACCTACCCAACTTACAAAAATTTTGGCCTCAAAATTTAAAAATAACAAGGCACGAAAGGAAAGGCCGAGAATAAAATATACCTTAGGGTTCAAAAAGATAAGGGTAGCGTTCTCTAATCTCGTCTTCTCGCTCCCAGGTGGATTCGCCGGGAGAATGGTGCTTCCAAGCTACGCGAACCAGGGAAATGACCTGGTTCCGTAGAACTTTCTCCGATCGATCCAGTATCTCCACGGGTTGCTCTTGGTAAGTCAGACTTGGGCCTACTTCGAGCTCTGAGTGATCCAAAATGTGGCTGGGGTCTGACACGTACTTTCTCAGCTGCGACACGTGAAAGACGTTATGGACTCCATCCAGAGAGGGTTGCAATGCCAGTCGGTATGCCACTTCTCCGATTTTCTCCTGTATGCCAAAAGGTCCAATAAATCTTGGACTGAGTTTTCCACTCCTTCCGAACCTAATGGTGCCACGTGTCGGAGAAATCTTCAAGAATACCAGTTCTCCAACCTTTAACAAAGTCATACTCAAGTCTTAGTTCCATAATCAAAATGTTTAAATTGACTTGAATTTCATAAATTTAATTACCTCAAATTCCAAGGGCCTTCGGTGGCTATTTGCTCAATGTCGTTGCCTGTCTTGAGCCACTCGAAGTCTGTCCCTTATTTTCTTTATCTTCTCAGCTGAATCGATCACCATCTCTGGTCCCAGCAGGGCTCTTTCTCCAACGTCGTCCCATGATAGCAGGGTACGACATCTTCGTCCATACAGAGCTTCAAATGGAGTCATCTCAATACTTGCTTGGTAACTGTTATTATAAGAGAACTCCACAAGATGTAGATAGTCTTTCCAGGATTCTCCAAAATCCAGAACACAAGTACGGAGCATATCTTCAAGTGTCTGGATTGTACGTTCCGATTGTCCATCGGTTTGGGGATGATAAGCTGTGCTGAATTTGAGTTGCGTCCCCAAGCTGGCTTGTAAGCTCTTCCAGAAGTGAGAGATGAATCTTGAATCTCGGTCGGAGACAATACTTACTAAAATTCTATGCAGCCGGACAATGTGTCTGATATATAAATCTGCCAGCTTCTCTGTAGATAGCCCTACTTTGAAGGGTAGAAAATGTGCAGACTTGGTCAGTCTATCTACTATCACCCAGATTGCATTCTTTCCACTCGGTGTCCTTGGAAGTCCGGAAACAAAATCCATTGTGATATGTTCCCACTTCCACTCCAGAATGGGCAATGGTTGAAGCAATCCTCCAGGTCTTTGTCTTTCTGCCTTGACTTGCTGGCACACTAAACAATGAGATACGAACCTGGCTACTTCTCTTTTCATGCCATGCCACCAAACATGCGTCCTCAGGTCCTTGTACATCTTGTTGGCTCCTGGGTGTATAGAGTATTGCGATCTGTGCGCCTCTTGCATAATTTCTTCTCTTATGTCTCCTTGAGGTACGCATAATCTATCGCCATGCCTCAGTGATCCATCTTCATGAATTCTGAAATCTTCCACTAATCCAGCTTGCACTTGACCTCGAAGGCTTCGCAGGCCTTCGTCTTGAAACTGAATATCCTTGATCTTGTCTATTAAAGTAGACTGAATCTGCAAGTTCATCATTTGGCCTTCTTTTCCTGGGATAATTACTTCAATACCTAAACTTTCCAAGTCCTCTAGCAGGTGTCTGTCCATAGTCAAGTACATCGCCATAGGATATCTGCTTAGAGCATCAGCAAGTACATTGGCCTTCCCAGGATGATATTGGAGGGTGATATCAAAGTCTTTCATTAGTTCCAACCACCTTCTTTGCCTCATGTTTAGCTCTTTCTGGGTGAAGATATATTTTAGGCTTTTATGGTCCGTAAATATTTCCACCCTTTCTCCATAAAGATAGTGCTTCCATAGCTTAAGAGCAAAAATGACAGTTGCCAATTCTAAATCATGAGTTGGATAGTTCTTTTCATGAGGTCGAAGCTGTCTAGAGGCATATGCTATTACTTTCTTGTTCTGCTCCAAAACACAACCTAGATCTTTTCCAGAAGCATCACTATAAATAGCGAAACCTCCGGTTCCAGAAGGTAAGGTCAGAATAGGGGCAGTAGTCAGCCTTTTCTTCAATTTCTCGAAAGCATGCTGACATTCATCAGTCCAGGTGAACTCTTCATCCTTCCTTGTTAATTTTGTCATGGGCTCAGCAATTCTTGTAAAGTCCTTCACAAACTTTCGATAGTAGCCAGCTAGTCCCAGGAAGCTTCTAATCTCTGCTACAGAGTCTGGAGTGGGCCAGGATTCTACTGCCGCTATCTTCTTAGGATCTACTGTTATTCCATCTCCAGTCACAACATGTCCCAAGAATTCTACTTTGTCTAGGAAGAAAGCACATTTAGATAATTTTCCATAAAGTTTTTCCTTCCTCAAAGTCTCCAATGCTAACCTTAAATGTTCTTCATGTTCTTCGGGGGTCTTGGAGTAGATCAAAATATCATCAATGAAGACCACTACAAATTTGTCTAGGTATGGCTGGAAAACTCTGTTCATTAAGTTCATAAAAACTGCTGGAGCATTCGTCAATCCGAACGGCATTACTAAGAATTCGTAGTGTCCGTTCCGGGTATTGAAAGCAGTTTTAGGGATGTCTTCCTTTCTCACCCTTACTTGGTGGTAACCAGACCTCAAATCAATCTTTGAAAATACCCGAGCTCCACTCAACTGATCAAATAGGTCATCTATCCTGGGCAGGGGATACTTATTCTTAATTGTTAAGGCATTCAATGCCCTATAGTCAATACACATTCGGGATGTTCCATCCTTCTTGGGCACAAATAATACTGGAGCTCCCCAGGGTAAGACACTAGACCTAATGAAACATTTGTCTTCTAGTTCTTTGATTTGCTCATTTAGTTCTATTATCTCCTTCTTGTTGATTCTGTAGGGATTTTGAGATACTGGTGCTGCTCCTAGCACTAAGTCAATGAAGAATTCAACTTCTCGGTCTGGGGGTAAGCCTGGGAGATCCTCAGGGAAGATATCAAGGTATTCAGAGATGATAGGTAGTGGCAATTCTTCTGTTACTAGGGCTCCACAAATTTTGTTATTACCTATTTCTCTAGAACCTCTAGCAAATTCAAATTCTGGCTTATCAGGGGGCCTGAAGATTACACTACCTCTGTGGCAGTCTATAGTGGCATGATGTTGACTTAACTAATCCATACCCAGTATAATGTCAAAACTGGGCACTGGCATTACAAGTAGCCTAGCATACAGTTCTCTTCCACACAATGTAATAGGACAATTGTTACAGGCATCACTAACCGGGATGATTCCTCCACCGGTAATGATCTTATAACAATTCCTAAGGGGTTTAGTGATTAAGCTATGCTTCATAAGGAAATCTACTGACATAAATGAATGTGAAGCTCCAGAGTCAAACAAAGTAATAGCTGGTATTGAATTTATAAGCACAAAACCTGTGATCACGTCTGCTGTGGCTTCAGCTTCTTCCAGAGTCATTGCATAAGCACGGCCTTGCTGCGGTGCACCCCTCTGTTGCTGCTGTTGGTACTGAGCAAAGCGTTGTTGTTGTGTTGGAAGCGGGGGTCCCCTCTGTTGTACTGCTGGGGCCCTGGCCTGGACGGGAGCCTTGGGTGCAGCGGTGCGTCCTTGAGCAGCTGGACAGTCCCTCATTTGATGCGCTGCTGAGCCGTAGTAGAGGCAGGCACCTAGCCTCTTCCTGCAGACTTGCCAAGTATGACCTAGTTTTTGGCAAAAGTTACAAGCACTAGCTTGTTGGTTCTGTCCCTGAGCCTGGTGTTGGGGTGCTGGAGCTCGAGGGAGAGGACGCTGAGTTTGCTGCGGGGCCCTCTGCTGTTGTTGTTGTTGAAAAGGGCGTTTGTTGGGTCCCGTATTTCCGGTATCTCTTTCTCGTATCAGTTTATGCCCCATATCTCTCTCAACGCCTTGTGCCACGCTCAGGATTTCTTCATAGGTGCGAGCTCGGCTGGTGGTGACAGCAAGGCGAATATCCGGAGACAGCCCCTTCTTGAATCTACGGGCTCTGTCTTCCGGGGTACGAACCATGTACTCCGCAAAGTGGCTTAACCTGCTAAATTCAGCAGTATATTCATCAACAGACAGGTTACCTTGTTCTAGTCTCTCGAATTGGCTTTCGAGAGCTTCCCGAGCCACTTCGTGGTATAATTTCTCCTTGAATAGCCTCTTGAAGTCCTCCCAGGTGAGGTCAGGAGCAGATAGTTGGGGTTCATCTCTGAACCAGGTTCGAGCAATGTCGAACAGTTGCAGGCTTGCGGACTCCACTTTGAGATCATCAGGGACCCGAGCAGTCTTCAGGAGTCTCTCGACATTCTCTATCCACTCATCGGCATAGAGAATGCCCTCAGTTCCGTAAAATTCCAGGGGTCTAAGATTCTTGAAGTCTTTGGCACTCCCTGGCCTCTTGAGTGACGACTCCTGGGACTTAAGAGCTTCTGAGAGGCTGGTCCGCAGAAGTGCAGTCTGTTCTTTCTGGGATTCCACCAATCCTTGGAACACTCCAAGTAGCTGTGCCCCATCTAGAGTAACTGCCGGAACAGATGGAGGCGGCGGGAGTGCAAGAGTCTCGGGCATATTCTGCTCAGCTGGTTCTGATGTGCCTCCTACTGTGTTCCTGGTCTGGACCATTCTGAAAGATTAAGGGATAGGAAGATCAGAATAGAATACTTGGAAATCAAAGGCGATAGAAAAATTGAGCAGAAATGATATCAAGAGTTGAAATAAGGACCCTATACTGTGAATGAGCTTTTCCTAGAATCCTCAATCTTATTCCATACCCTGTCCTAGGGTATTACCCTATTTTAGGATAGGACCTGCATGGGCCACCATAAAAATGTGTCACGACCCGCACCCGGAAATTCGGGCACGAGTACGTGGGTACGTCCAGCCTACGCCGCAGAGTCGGCGGTAGTACGCTGTCTAGGTCAAATCTATCTAAACTAAACTAGCTCATTCACAAATAACATAAGCAAGATAATATTGAGAACAGAAACTTAAGATTGCAACTGAAATAAATATGACAACAGATTCAAATGTTTTAGTACAAAAATTCAGAATAAAATCGGGGACAAACCCGATTAATAAGATAAGAACATAAATAAAAGATAGCTACTACTAGCTACTCTGCAGCAGGGGTCTCCTGGGTGGGTTCTGGCTCCTCATAGGTATCATCAGTCCCCTCATAGGGACCATAATAGGTGGGGACAAGGTCCTCATCATCGCCTAAATCAACAGATCCAGTCAGGAAAGGAGCAAAGTACACAGTGCACAACAAGGTTAAACTAAATATTTATGACAATTAAATATTGAATATCATGTTAAGAAACTGCATAACAGAACATCATTATCTCAGAGTTAAAGCTGTAAGCAGGAATATAAGAAAGCAGAAATAAATGAAACAGGAAATGAAACTACAACAGTCAGCAAGATATATAACATGACCAGAAACTATCTGTGTGAACCTGTGTTTGTTTTAGAATACATAGTTGGCATGTAGGGGTTTATAAGGCTAATTCGGCCGTCATAAACGGCTATTAAACAGGGAAAATTGAGATCCGGCTGAGGTACAGTCGCGTACCAACAGCTATTAAACATGACAAGGGGAAGGGTAAACTACATGCCTTCTAGTATTCTCCCACCCGACATAAAAAACAAGACAGGAACTTCAATATTCAAGACATGAAAATCCAGTATTTCTAACACTAGGTGTAATCATCAAGGGTACTAGTAAAGCAGGGAATTAATTATCACAATATAAAGATTTAACTTGAAGTGCAGGTACTTGCCTGATGTTTGGATCTGATTAATTGCTTCTTGGGGAAAATTTTCAGAGATGAGTCCAAAAGCTGAAATAGACATTACCATCACGTTCAGAAGATGTCAAATAGCTAAAAATGCCTGTCCTTGGGTCCAATTTGGAGACAAGGGCAAAAACGGCAGTTTCGGGTCAAAACGGGGTCCGCCGGTGGGCCCGCTTTGCACCGAAAAACGTGTCTGGGTCAACGGTCTCCAAAATCACCAAACTTAGTGTCAACAGGTCAGGAACGCTGATACGAACCCAACGGAACTTCTAGATTTGGATTCCGATGAGCCGAACACAAAATCGCCAGTCGAACGGGGCCTGTGGGGCCCACGACACGCGATTTCGTCAACGTTCTCAGAATCGAACCAAACTTGACCCACAGGACCAGCGTATCGCTATGAGTCCGATGGCACAAGTTTCGTCTCGATCCGATGAGTGTACAAGAAGTTAGAACGAATTGCAGAAAAGTCGGATACGGGGCGATGTCCGCGGATACGCGTTGATTCCGGTGTGCACGCACACCCGAATCAGCTTTCGTGAAATCTCACACGTCCGTATCGACGATGCGCACGTATCTGTGAAGACCGCACGCGACCAAATCGTCCCGTTTGGCGGGGCGCACTCAGTTCCGGGGTGAAACGGGGTCTAGTTTTTTCCTGTTTTTGGATCGCGGTGTGCGATCACCACAGGACCCGATGCCCCGAACAATTTATCCGGGCACCGAGAGGGTCATACAGGCTTCCCAACGCAATTTGCGAAATTGAAAACGGAGCTACGAACAAAAAGTTACACGCACCTGAAGGGGACCCGAAAATCAGGGTCGAGTCGTGTCCGACTCGTGTCGGATACGGAAAGAAGAATTAGGGCTAGGGTTCAGGGAATCCGGTGCTGCGGCGGGGGCCGGCCGGAGGCTCGCCGGAAGGGACTGGGCGGTGACGTGGCGAGGGCCGGCACGGCGTGGCGGTTGCCGGAGCGGGCGGGGGAACCGTCGGCAGCGGCTGCGCGGGTGCTGCGGAGAAGAGAGAGGAGGAGGAGGAGATCGGGCTGTCGTCGGCGGCGGCAACTGCGGGAGGAGGGAGGTCGGCGAGGGATGCGGCGGCGGCGCGGCGTCGAGCGGTGGCGGCTGGTCTGGCGGGAGGTGACCGGAGAAGAGGGGGGGTTAGGGTTTATATAGGGGGTCGACCGGCGGGTTAGGCGGAGGAGGTGGAGGAGAGAGGGGAGGTCGTGGGCCGGGCAGCGTGGGTGCGGGGACGCGTGGCCGCGGGCAGCGCGGAGGTCGGCCGGCAGGTCCGGCGGGAGACGCGGGCGCCGGAGAGGGGTACGCGGGGGGCTAGGGGGTGCTAGCGGGTTCGGGTGCGGAGCGGTTCGGGTCTGGCCGACCCGAACCCGACCCGGATGGCCAATGGGCCGGGCCGAGCTAGGTGGGCCGCGGGCTTGGGCCGAAATGGGCTGGGCTAGATTTTAGGGTTTAATATTTAATTAAATAAACGAATAAATAAATAAATAAATAAATAAATAATTATTGTTTTCAAGTGTTTAAAAATAGGTCCGGGGCCCAATAAATTCCAGAAAAATTACCCTAAGTCCAGTTTTTTATTTTACACCAAAAATGTTATTTCCATAATATTTTAATATTATTTATTAACAATTAAAAACTATTTAATAATTAAGAACCTTGATTTTAATTACAGAAAATTCCCAAAAAATTCTAGAAAATTATGAAAAAATTCAAGTTTAATAATTTTGAAATTTTAGGGGGTTTACATGCCTTGGGCCAAAAACGTATGGAACATATGGAGTCTGGAATGCATTGGACCAGAGATGCTTGGAACGCATAAAGTCTGGAACACATTGGGACAGAGACCCATATAGTGTCCCGCTTCGCGTAGGCACTATGTACAAGAGATATCGATTTGCTGACTCAAAAAGGATATCTTTCTTAAGAGCTCCTTGTTGAACCAGGAGATGACTGATCTAGGTGAGTGGGCAGAAACTTTGTTCTATGATTCTTCCACGCCTTAATAATAAATCTGAGTTTTATAATGCATGTTGCTAAGAAGATTATCGTTTTTGTTGCCTGATTAATAGAACTGCATGCTTAGCTAGAACTTGAATGCTTGTCAATAGAGAACCATGCCATGCTAATAAGAAGAGTAAAAGATTACTTGAACATGTTTTTATATCGCTTGTGTTTTCATAGAACCACATCGTGCTTGAACTTGTTCAGAGAGGGCGACCAGTCCGCACAGGGATAGAAGAGAAAAAATAGATGGTCTGCTTGTTCATCTCGTCTGCATCATAGAGTTTATCTGATAGTATTTCATGCATTCGCATCGGTCGGACGATGGCTATTAGTGAAGAGCTGAACCTTGGTTACGACTGCTATAATGTTAGTGAAGAGCAAACATGAGTCACAACTGCTAATAGCATCAGATAAAGGAGTCATTGGTTAGCTGAATTACCGCTACCGATCCTGAGTTTCTCGGGGACCGAAAGCATATAGATAGTTCATCTTGTTGCTTGATAGAAGGATAGTTTCTAGATGGTGCATTGTCACTAGAGTCTTGGGTATAGCTCACGAGACACGCTGCGCACACCCTAATAGTAGAATAATCGGCTTGCCTTGTGTTCTTGAATGAATCAAACATGAACTCTATTTTAAAATATGTTTCCAAAAGAAGTAATATGACTCCGTTCCTTTGCTGCATGTAACGAACCTGGGTAAAAACTAGAAAGACTACTAGTAATGTAATATTTTATCACATGATTACTTAGTATTGGTTTTAGTGAATGTTGCTTCTGTTCAGTTGATTTTAGACTCACAGTACTTTCTTCAAAGTGCTGACCCACCAACAGTTTGCTTGTTTGCAGGTGCTGGATCGTCCGAGGAAGCGATAGGCGTGCCTCACCCCCAGGACCCAAAAATCTGGTTTCGATGCCTTGAGCCATATCGATTGCTTTGAGCTGCTTTCGTATAGAGGGACATAATGTATGGAACGATGGCATTGTATTCAGAGAACCTCGTGCCTTATAATTTGCCCCGTATACTCTGATGGATTATTGTTTGTAACTCTGTCCCTTCGCTGCTTACTCGATTAATTCGAAGATAGCCACAACTTTAACGATGTTGCTTTGTGCGGGCGCATCCCCAGGCTCGCACAACATCAAGTTCCGATGGAAACGATCGTCCCGCGGGAGCGCTGGCGCGATGATTCGTGCCTAGCGGGGATGGCCGATTCTTGCGGAAGATCGAAACATGACAACCCATTGATCGCATGGAGTCTGGAATGCATTAGAACATAAATGCATAGAACGCATGCAGTCTAAAATACATTGGACCAGAGACGCTTGTAACGCATGGAGTCTTGAACGCATTGGGCCAGAAACATATTGAACGTATGGACTCTGGAACGCATTGGGCCAGAAACGCATGAAACACATGGAGTCTGGAACGTATTGGGCCCGAGATGCATAGACTCTTGCCGTCTTATATATTAATGGCATTTAAACAGTTGTTTACTGCCAAAAGTAATTATGACGAAGCCGTCAGCCCGGATTCCAATCATCGGTGCAGGATTCGAGGCGGTTAGGATGACTGTCTGTTTTATCGGAGTCATAAATGCTCTAATGTGACTGTAGGGACGATGTGTCAAAGGACGACATGCGTCTTGGGATGTCATTTATCCGAGGGTGTTATGCGTCCACGACTGTTATGCGTCTCTTGCTTATTTATTGACTATAAATTGGAGCGTATGGAGAGATTTTTCATACTTCTACAGTCGTGACCGCCGTACGACATTCTATATCTTGTACGGGGGAGTTGGCCATATTCGTCTCCATATTCCGGTATAGGGGTGTGACACAGTTCTATGAATTGGAGTGGGTATCAAGAGAGGAATAGTGATTTGTAATACACAGTGCATTTGGAGTGTTACATGGGGGTGTCAGTTGGTTTGGTATGTCACCACCCCATTTTCAGATCCGGGTATTTTTTTTTATTTTTAATTTAGTTAATTGTGTATTATTTATATTTAATTATATTTATATTTAATTAGTGATTGCATTATTTTTTTATTATATTTTTATTGTATGTTTTAGGATTTTGGCTAGCCTGGACCCATGTCAGACCCTAGTGGACCCATGTCCGACCCAGCCCACACCCCTATGAGACTTATTTTGGGGCTTAGAATATTTATTTTATTTTTAGAAAGTTAGTTGGAGAGATTTGGAACTAGTTTGAGTGCATTTGGAGCCCCGAAACCCCAAACCGAGTTACGGGAGGGCATTTTGGTCATTTGGACTTAGTGGAACCCTTTATTAAGTGGCCGGCCCTATTTTTCTCCCCCCCACACCCGTGAACCAGCAGCTCTTCTTCCCTCTCTTCATTCCACTCTTCTTCTTCTTCTTCTTCTTCTTCTTCTTCTTCTCCACTCATTTTTCTTCTTCCTTTCTCCTTCCTACTTCAAGTAAGTTCACTTTTCTTCCTTCTTTCTTCCATTCCTTCTTCTTTATGTAACTCTAACCCTAGATCTTTCCCCAACCTAGGTGGGTAGAGCCTAGATTTGGTGTTGGAGCTTGGATTTGAGGCTTGGAGCTTGTAGGAGGTGAATTTGGAGAGATTTGGAGATTTTGGCTTGGGATTCCAACTCCCAAGAGGTAAACCCTAAATTTCCCCTTGTAATTACTCTTTTATAGTGTAATTAATATTTTAGAACCTTCCTAGACCCTTAGGCTACCCGTGGGAGGAAGTTGGAACTAGTTGGGTAGTGTTTGGAGACTTTAACACTAGGTTTTGTGTCAATTTCGGGTGGAATCCGAATTTGGCCCAATTTTGGATGATACCCTAGGTTAGATGGACCTAGGTAGACATTGTCGGGTGTCTATAGGGTGAGTGCGTGTCTCCGTTCGGACACGGGAAGCCGTGTCGCGGAGAAACGGCCGTTTCGGGCGAAATTGGGGCTTTTCGTCGTCGCCGATTCTAAGTGCGTGTGCGTTTCCGCCACGGACCTAGAATCGACGCGGGAGCGCATTTTCTAGGATTTAGACATCGTTTAGGACGTGTGGGTAAATTTTGGGCCGATTCCGAGTTCGTTTGGTGTGCGTTTCAGGAGGTTTTCCGAGCCGCGCACCACGTGTTCGTCGAAATGACCGAACGGCCATTTCGACTTGGTTTCCTCGTTTCGGGCTTGTGCGCGCATTGGGTTAGTATCGGAGAGTGTGTGCTAGAGTTTTCGAGCTATATTTTATATATTTATAGGCGTTGGTGAGTGTCGGGGTCGTTGGGCGTGAGTAGGGCGTGTGGTTTGAGTGTTGTGTGCGTGGTTGTGTTTGTATTGATATGTGTCTATATATATATATTTATATATATGTATGTGTGTTTATGTATATATATTTATATATATATGTATATGTGTGTATTTATATTTATGTACTTGTATATGTATATGTCTATGTGTATATATATATGTATATGTGTAAGTGTGCTTGTGTGGGTGTATGTGTATATATATATAGGTGTATATATATATATATAGTTGAGAGTGTGTGTAGATATATATATATTGAGTGTATATATATATGTAGCTATGTATATATATTTATGTGTGTGTGTGTTGTTAGTGTTGCGAGTGTGTGTGTGTATTAGTGTGTGTTTAAGTGTGTGTGTGTTAGGATATAGATATTAGTTTGTGTATATATATATATATCTAGTGGTATATATATATATATAGATATATAGAGTTATATTATGTATATAGGTGTGTGGTGTATAGGCAGCGAGGGGGGTGGCCAGTGCAGCGCAGCGCAGCGGGGGGAAACTGAACTGCAGCAGCAGCAGTTCAGCTGCAACAGCAGCAGCTAGCTGCTGCTAGGAGAGCAGCAGCAGCTCCAGAAGGAGCAGCAGCACATGTAGGAGCACCTGCAGCAGCAGCAGTGCCAAGAGGAGCAGCAGCAGCACAGCAATAACAGCGTGCAGCAGCAGCATTTTGAGCAGGGAGCAGTAGCAGTAGAGTACTAGTGAGGGATAGGAATAGGTAGAGTGCTAGATAGATGTATCTATCAATAGGTTGATAGTTAGATAAGTAGTTAAATAGATTAGAGAGATAGTTAGATATATCTAGATAGATAAATAGATTAGATTGATAGATAGATAAGTAGATGCATAGGTAGATACCTATATCTATGGGTAGATAAATAGGTAGATGGATAATTAGACGGGTAGTTAGATAGCTAGATAGCTATTAATTGATAGATAGTTTATAGATAGATTAGAGAGTTTGATAGTTAGACTAGTTTATAGATATATTAGATAGTTAGAGGGATATCTAATTAATAGATAGGTAGTTGGATAAATAGGTAAGATAAGTATGAGATACTTAGATAGATAGATATATCTATCAATAGATAGATAGTTACTAGATAGGTAGTTATCTATCTAAGGTATATATATATATCTATATACATATAGTTATATCAATACCTAGAGATATCTAGATAGTATAGTCATATATATTTATGCGTAGGGTAAGATAATGGGTAAATGTATATATGTGTGGATATATATATATATAGGTAGATACCTACTTAGACATATATAAATATGGTAGATATCTATATTACCTAGCCTAGATTAATATCTAGGCATGTAATTAATAGCTAGGTAGCTAGTTAGAGGGTTTGAGAGCGGTATCTCAATACCTTGAGATACCAAGGTATTTCAATACCTTAAGATAACCAAGGTATTGGGTTTCAAGCGGGGTTTTTGAGCAATAGCCTAGGATTTGTCTTGGAGTGATTTTTATATGCTTATGTGTATATATTTACGCGTGCTAGCATAGGTTTTAGCGGGTTTAGGCGGGGTGCGTAGCCTAGGTTGAGGTATCGGATACCGAGGGTATCCCGGTATCTCAAGGAGGCGAGTTTGTGAGTTTTCTAGCTTAATGATCTCGGTTTGACCTAGAATTTCAGGAGCACCCTAGTTTGACCCAGACTTGACCGTAGTTGACTCGGTTGACCGCCAAAGTCAACTTTTGACCTAGTTTTGACCCAGAGTTGACTTTTTGGACCTAGAGTTGACTTTTTGATCCAGATTTCACCGGTTTGACCTGTTTGACCTAGAACGACCCTAGAAGCCTATTTTTAGTTATTTTATATCTGTTTAACTCATTAGAACCCTGTTTAACCTTATTTTTCGCATTAGGTCCTTGCGACACCAGTTCGGATCGCCAGTTGCTCAGGACATCAGGCGAGTACATTCTCTGATAGTTTTCATTATCTGATGATTATTACGATTCAGCTTCTAGTATAGTATCATATGATTATTCTGGCACAACACGAGACACTGATTGATATTTTTGGATTCATTTACTTGCGACACGTACATTTCATGTTTCTGGCCTCTATTCTGGAATCACTACTGGCATCACCTACAGGCATCACTACAGGCATCACTCATGTTCAGGCTGGACTCATCTTGATTGCGTGTCGGGTCTTGGATCCACTTGTATTAGTCGGGGCGGGGAAATACTCGAGTAGACATGTAAACATTCCTATCTGGCATCATCAGGAATCACTCCCTCTGGTCTAATCTGGAATGATAGCAGCCGCGCACCCAGTGCGCGGTGAGCCGTACTTACCCCTAGCCGTTTACATATCGAAACAAGTATTTCAAAGACACCGAGTTCATTCTTTATAGTCTAGACTCTCATGCATTTCTTGACTTGTCTCACTTACATGTTTCTGGACTTGACTCACTACATATTTTTTCATGCTGGACTCACTACACGTTCATGTGCACGGACTTGATCTTAGCTTAGATTTTCTGTATCTTGTAGTTATTACTATCTTGCTCTGATATCCATACATCTTTACCTTTATGCACCAGTGACTTACATATTTTCTTGTTCATACTTGCTCCATTTTCTTGCTACTTGCTATAACTGTTTTATAGTTTTTATCATTTAAATGGAACTGCTGTTAGAGATGTACTTGCTCCAGTCCTGACTGGACATATTTTTCAGAGTATCCGGAGGATTGGTGTCCGACGTTTTATGGACCTGAGCCTGTCGATGGTGCAGACAGGGACCCTCTAGTTTAGAGGTGATTTCCGGGTTGGTAGCCGGGATCACTAGGATCTTGTTGTTGTTTTTATTAGTTTTTAGCACCGGATTTGTCTCCGGTTTTGGATTGAGACCTTGTTTGTATATTATTTTGGATGATGTATTGTTGTATTATTATTATTATTGATGTTGTGGTTGTTGTAGTAGTAGTTGGTGGTTAGACTTTATAGTTGTTAGTCTTCTTTGTTATCTATCGTGCTTAGATTCGTGATTGAGTACTTGAGATTATCTTTTGTTATTGCTCCTCCGTTTGGAGTTGAGATCTTGACAGGTTTATATTTTGATTGTGTGGTTGCCCTCCTTTTGGAGAGATCATGCCCGATTTTTGTGTGAGATTATTATCTAGATAGTTGACCTAGACAGCGTTCTACCGCCGATGCTGCGGCGTAGGCTGGACGTACCCACGACTCATGCCCGATTTTTCGGGTGCGGGTCGTGACATGGTATCAGTGAGTGTTATCTCTAGTGTATCTGTGTATCTATGATACATGGTTGTGGTTGAGGGTTGTAGGTAATGGAGTAGATTGTTAACATATGAATACTTCAGTACTTGGTGTTGTGGTATCTTGACACTTAGTAGCATATGTTAAAACTAGTTAGGTAGTGATATCTTAGTATCTATGGTATAGTGTTAAGTTATTATGTTCAAGAGAGATATGAGGTAAGGTAGTATACGTAATAGTACTTAGTGGGTATCCATGTATCAATAAGATACATGAAATATCCTAGGGTGGTATTATATACCCATGGGTAGCAAGTATAGATACTAAGGTATTGGTACTATTAAGGTATTGTAGGTTTATCATAATAACTAGATATTAAGATACTAAGTATATATATGATACTTATATATATTTATAGTCTATTAATAGGGTTGTGATACCTAGTATAACTAGGTAATTGTCAAGATATTGGGTTATTTAGCAAGGTAATGTGTGTATAGACTAAGGTAATATAATATATTATTATCTATGAGTCTAAAGTATATATATATATGATACATAATATACTATATTAACTAGTATGGTCTAGAAACTTAGTATTAGTAAGGTATTAACCTAGAATGACTTAATAAATCTAGTATTGACTAGTTTAGCTATATATGCCAACCTAGTTGATAACTTGGAACCCAAATTAGGTAATTAACCTAGTTTGGCTCGAATAACCTAGTTTTTGACCTAGAAATGACCTAGAGACCTAGTTTCAAGCTAGTTAAGCTTATTTAGGATTCCAAAATACTTATTTGACTTGATAATTCATATATACAGATACTATTTGATATTCATTGCTATGGACCACATGCGAGTATATTAACTGATAGTTTTCTTTATCTGATATTTACTATGATTCAAGTTTTATAGTATTATTTTACCTGATTTTTGACACGATGGAAACAAGGATTGATATTATTGGATTCACCTTCATGAGATACGTGTATTATACTTGTCTAGCCTATATCAGGACTCTTTAAATGATATCACATTAGGACTCACTTACTGGCACCACTTATATTATCTGGCTGGCCTCGTATTTGATCTACGTGTCAGAACTTGGTTTTATTATACTAGTCGGATGGTAAAATACTTTAGTAGACTTGTAAACATTCCCAAAATCGGAATCATCCCCTGTCATGCCCCGATCCCGTAAGGGTCGATTATCCTCGTTTGGATCTTTGTGGAATCGACCGTCCTCGCTAGGACGTGATATCGTGCGAGCCTGGAGTTGCACTCACATAAGGCAAGTACGTGCATTGACAGTAATCCATTTGAAACACTGTTTAGAAAACACATTCATAGAGAGTTGAACACAAAGTATAGGAAGAAAATATGCTTTTCATTGATAATTCAGAGTAATTTTCATAGAGTTTATATTTGATGTGCCCCTCGACTACATTGATTGTAATATAAAAGAAAACTCAAAAGGTACGGCGCCCCCCATCAGATAAGATTCATCGTCTGTACATTAGACCCTTGTATAGATTGAATATCTACGCCTCCAAAATAAACTGGTTTAAACTATACTTTAAAAATAGAAGAGCTTTTAATGCCTTCTCGTCTATCCACTAGCGTTGCACACCCTGAGTGCCTGAAATGTTTGCCCACAAACGTGGGTCAGTACTCAGCTGTACTGGTGAGCGGGACGAACCCACTCGCCTAAATCAATACTTTCTTATTAGGGGAGAGCATGCTTTAGTATGATTTACTATTAAGAACTAAGTGAATTCAGTTCATATCAGTTATAGGATTTTAGAGGAAACATAACATAGAAACCTTATAGCACATCGATCGCTTACTCAACCGATGCGCTCCTTCCACGCACCAAAATACAAATATACTTACCATATGAACAAGATCATAGATTATCATGTGTTCTATCTATATACGGTCATTGGTGTGATCGACACTATGGGGACTAATCCAAGGCATTACGGCGGGCCCTATAAGCCCGGATAGTAAGCCCCGCTGAAAGTTCGACAATGCATCACGCCAAGCACGATCAAATATTTTTCCTCGGATCGATACCGTTCCAGTGCCTCAAAATACCATTTTGAGGAAATGCCAAACCTTGTGCACAAGTTATCCTAGACCATGCAAATGGTTGAACAGTTCAACTATTATACAATGCATGAGATGAAACAGAAGGAAGTAAAGCAGCTATATATATACTTTTGCAACCATTCATATTTTCTCAAAGTCGTGTTCCGATTTTGGTGTCCCGTGGGTCCAAACTCTCCGAGGCACCAGGCCGCAACCAATATTTCAGATGTCGTATTCCATCAAGCAGTTCCTTATTTTTGAACCACAACTGCCCGCTTCATTGTGAAGCTCGTGTACATTCATATATAAGTTAGTCTACAATTTCTATGTTCCTTTCTTAGTGGCTGGCATGTGTTGTGGCTAAGGATTTTCTAGGCGTTCCGCCTGGCATCATCGATTAAACGTTGAAAATATTATGATATAGACGTGAAGAAGTAGGAAAGAAGGGTCTGAACCACCCACCGATTAAAGAAAGTGCTGAAAAAAGGAGTTCCGCCTAGCGACAATCAAGCGTCAGTTACGCGAACCTGCAATAGCACAAGCACCGAGTTAGAATCCTTTTGCCTATCATTTCTCCCAAAATCCCCAAGAACCAAAGCTCCAAGTGAGAAATCCAACAACGAAAATAAAGAAAATCGAAAGCAACACCAAAATGAAATCCCAAAGCGACATCAAGAAAATCAAGCAATAAAACACGAAAACTATTGGACTCGTTTCAATAGAGGCATATCCATGAGTTGGAAGTATCATCGCATTTTGTCCGTAGCAAGAGGATGCCGAAGATTCTAAACACCAAGTTATGAGTCAAATAGACTAGCCACAAGCCCAATTATATTGTGCGCATTTCGATCGGATCAGAATTTGAGGTACTACATAATATACCACTAATAAAAAGTTTCGTCCCAAAACTTAAGAACAAGGTCTTACCTCCGACTGAACGAACAATAAAGGGTACTTCTGCTTCATCTTTGACTCCATCTCCCTCGTTGATTATTCCACCGAATGGTTTCGCCATAACACGACAACCAGGGACATTGTTCGGTACCGTATCACCTTCTCCATATGATCCAAGATCTGCACAGGTTCCTCTGAGTATAATAAGTCCATGCACAGCTCCAACTAATCGAAGCTAACCACATGACTCGGATCATGCACATACTTCTGAAGTTGAGAGACATAGAAAATATCGTGCACTTCAGCCAGGGCAGGGGTAGTACAATCCGATAGGCCACAACTACCACTCGCTCAAGTATCTCAAAGGGGCCAAAAAATTTGGGACTCAATTTGTCCTTAATATCGAAGCACATAACTCCTCATATTGGTGTCAACTTCAAAAAGATGTGATCCTTGACCATAAACTCTTAGGGTCTTCGATGAGCATCGTCATAGCTGTTTTGTCGGCTCTGTGCAGTGCGGAGTCTTTCCCGAATTAAGCAAACTTTTTCAACGGCCTGCTCCACCAGCTCTGGCCCGAGTACCTTTCGCTCGTCGACTTTGTCCCAGCAGATTGGAGATTGACACTTTCGTCCGTAGAGTGCTTTGTATGGTGCATCTGGATGCTCGATTGATAACTGTTATTGTACGCGAATTCCGCTAACTGTAGGTGCATGTCTCAACTAGTCTTCAGATCGATCGTATATAGTCGCAACATAGCTTCAAGTATTTAATTCGTCCTCTCCGTCTGGCCGTCAGTTTGGGGATGATATCCAGTACTGAACTTTGGCTTGGTGCCTAAAGCAGACTGTAGGCTAGTCCAAAAATAAGATAAGAAACGTCCATCGCGGTCCGAGACGATTAAGACAGGTACTCCGTGTAGTCAAACAATCTCATCAATGTAAATCTGCGCTAACCGATCAACGCTCCATGTAACTTTGATAGGGAGAAAGTTGACAGATTTGGCCAAACGATCAACTATGACCCAAATCGCATCATTCCCCCGTGGCATCTTTGGAAAGCCAAATCGCTATTCCCATTTTTACTCGGGAATAACGAGGTTCTGCAGCTTCTCGCCGGGCCTCTAATGTTCAGCTTTCACCTGTTGACAGGCCATACACTGTGACACAAAGATCGCCATATCCCGCTTTATACTGTGCCACCAGAAGGTCATCCGCAAGTCCTTTTACATCTTGGCGATCCTCGGATGTAAGAAATACTTCACATAGTGTGCCTCTGTCATGATTTTCCTTCGGAGTTCTGGATTGCTAGGAACGCATAATATTTCTTTCACCTATAGGGTCCCATCTTCGCCTTCTATAAATTTGGACGTCTTTTTCGTTGAGATCATCTCACGCATCTTCGTTAGGAATTGATCGTCCTTCTGAGCAGACTTAATTCTATCACGCAAACTCAGCTCAAGATGGAGTGGGTCCAGCTGCATCTCTTGATGTCAAACTCAAAATTGGATGTCCATCGCCTCTAGATCCTGAAGCAGACGACTATTTATGGATTAGAGAGCCCGCGTGCTTTCGACTCAGAGCATCATCAACGGCGTCTCTTGCCCAGTGTATATGCGATCGTCAGGTCATAGTCCTTTATCAGTTATAGCCAGCGCCGCTGCCGGAGGTTCAGTTCCCGTTGGATGAATAGGTACTTGAGGCTCTTTTGGTCTGTGTAGATTTTGTAAGCAATACCATATAGATAATGCCGCCACAACATCAGCGCGAACCCAATTGCCCCAATTCGAATTCATTTGTTGGGTAGATCTTCTCGTACGACTTCAATTGTCTTGAAGCATAAGATACCACCTTATCATCTACATGAGAACACACCCTAACCCGAGTTCCGAAGCATCACTGTATATCTGAAACTCTTTTACTCCATCCAAAATTTTAAGTATTAGAGCTGAAATGAGCCGTTGCTTTAGCTCCTGAAAGCTAGCTTCGGAGTCGTCACTCCACTTGAATGCGATCCCTTTATGAGTAAGGCGATTCAAAGGCGAGGCCAATTTAACAAAATCTTTCACAAACCTATGGTAGTATCCTGCTAGGCCCAGAAAGCTATGAATTCACTGGCTGGCGTAGGTTGCCTCCAATCCACCACCTACTCGATCTTCTTTGGGTCTACGGTGACACCTTCTGCCGAGATAACATATCCAAAGAACGCCATGCTGCTTAACCATAACTCACACTTTTTGAGCTTGGTGAACAATCGATGCTCCCGTAAAGTCTGTAGCACGATCTTCAAGTATTTCTTGTTCTCTGTCTCATCCTTGGAATAGATTAATATGTCGTCAATTAACACGACCATAAACTTGTCTACGAATGGTTGGAACACACGGTTCATCAGATCCATGAAAGCTTATGGGACATTTGTCAAGCCGAATGACTTTACAAGAAACTTATAGTGTCCATATCGGGTTCAGAATGCTGACTTGGGGATGCCACCGAAATTGATCTTCAACTGGTGATACCCGACCTGAGATCAATTTTTGAGAATACTGTCGCCCCTGTAGTTGATTAAATATGTCGTCTATCCTCAGTAATGGATACTTGTTCCGCACGGTAGCCTTATTAAGTTCTTGGTAGTCTATGAACAGTCGCATGGATCCGTCCTTCTTCTTTACAAACAGCACCGGAGCTCCCCACGGAGAAACGCTTGGGTAAATGTATCATCGGTCCAACAGATCTTGTAAATGTATTCATGTTATATTTTACATGTTGGTTCCTGTTAATTATGATATATTTTATTATATTTTTGTTTATTGTGGGAGACTACCTGAGACTAGTAGTGAACACCTTGGCAATTTCCATGGACCCGTGCTAGGACCCGTATACATGATGGATACCAGACCAGGTTCACTCTTGGAACTCTAACCCTATTTTGGATGGTTGAGATTTTGTTGTTGAGTGTCATGACTTAACCATAGGGCTAACCTCAATTCTCCACTTCGTATATATATATATATATATATATATATATATATATATATATATATATATATATATATATATATATATATATATATATATATATATATATATATATGGTTTTCTTTCTCCTCTCTCATTCTTTCCCATTTATACTTTCCTCCTTCTTTCTTCTTCCTCCTTCCCTCAAGAGCTCCCCCATGGCCGAAACCTATCCCTATCCCTAGACTTAGTTCTAGTAAGAGGTTTGTTAGTCCACCAAGGCAAGTACATCTTGCTCAAAGTGGTGAAGCTATGATTTATTTTCAAATTTTTTATATGATTAGTAAATTAAAATATGGTTGATGGGAAATATTATCCTTGATGTTCTCATTAGTTTTAGTTCTTGGAGTTTTTGGTTTTGATGAACGATTTTAAGTAGGTCTGAGTTTTAAAGTTTGGGTTTTAATGGATTCCAAAAGTTTTCTTGGTTTTGGTCTATTAAAATATGGTATTTTAGAAAATTAGTTTTTGTGGTTGATGAAGTACTTCATTTCGAGCATTTTAGCTTTTGTTTTACTTGATTCAGAGTTAAAATGAAGTTTTTATAAGCAAAACAAAATTTTAGTTTTTGGAGCTTTCGCCATGGCCGAACCTGCTGTTTGGATAAGACGAAGTCTTCATGTGGCCAGCGAGTTATGCGGCCGAGAGTGCTATGCGGCCTGAGAGGCATATGCAGCCTGAGCTTTTGTCGTATGCTAATCAACATGCGTCCATTTTGTTGGATGCATGACTATCATTACACAAGTGTTCAGGAGCTAATCATTGAACTCTTTATGTTTTCACTCGCTAAACGAATGAAAAATTTGCTAACTCCAAAAGAGCAGCATGCGGGGGACCCATATGCGACAAGCAGGCATATACGGCAAGCAGAGTATGCAACCACTTTTTTTCGGACACATGATTCTGATTGTTTGGCACATCTTTTCATGGTCTTATTTTTTCTTCCTGACACACTTTATGGCCTGTCACATCCATCACTTCAGTCACTTCACTGACACCCATTTAATGCGTATCTATTCGGCCCTTGTTCTAAGGAGTGGACTTTGCCTTGACGCTATGAGGCACCGACCCCTATGCAACACCTGCCTCATGCGGCAGTCCATGCGGCCTGGAGCCATATGCGGCCGGGGGCAGCATACGGCCATCTAGTCCATGCGGCCAGTTGCTCATGCGCCTGATCAGTGCATACAGCTTGTCCCATGCTGTAATCCATGCGTGCACTTCTCATGCAAGTATGTGATCGTATGCGACCCTAGTAATCTATGTACACGTTCCACGATTTCTTGGGTTTAATTATTTTATTTAAAATATTTTTTATCGTACCCTATGTGGTTGATCGTAGTTTTTTGCTAGTGTTATTCTAAGGTAGAGTGGACTTAGTAACCAGACTATGCTAGAACTGGCTATGATCTAGAACTGACTATGTGCATAATATGATATATGATAAGTAGACCATGTGGTAACCCAGAGTAAACTCAGATTAGTAGATTAACTTATTATTTTATTCATCGGATAGAGTGAGGGGCGTAGTTCTGCTCGGGAGATTATCTACAATCCCGATCTTTGTTTGGTTTAAGGATTGTGGATCTTCTCCAGAGTGGTTCACACTTCCCCCTTACTCACGTTCAGCGACAAAATTATTAATTCAAGGATTTTACATAAATTTAGGCTTTCAATTGATTGATAGTCTGTCTACCTGATTTGAGAAGATTATATTTTTGACCAAATATCCTAATGTGATAAGGCTCATGCGACCAAATGTAAGTTTGATGATTTGACCCAATTTTTTGTATCCGTGCTGATACAATTACTACGTGTTACGTGTACTTGTATTATAATGTCCACTGATGTACGGCATAACTTGCTACGTCCTGTGAGATTATATATTTCAGGTTGTGCATCGAGAATGCCTCCTATACTATAGACATGTGATATTATTATATTATTCTCCAGTACGGACATTGTATGTAGGTCAACTACCAAAGTGTGGCTATGACTTGATTGATTGTTGCATCATGCTCGGGTTAATCCAGTTTGAGCAATCAAGTAACCAAGTGGATTCATATCTAGCGTGGATCGTACTACGATACGACATGTAGGAGGATTAATCGTGTGACCACGCCATGTGATCCCAGATAACCATAAGGTTAACTAGATAACTAAAATATATAGAGCATTGGGAAGGAAGAAATCCCGAGATCGTGCTTAACTAGCCACCCTCAGTCATATGGGAATTGAAGGCTGGCCCCCATGGATATTATTTAAATAATTATTAGTGGATAAAAAATTCGATTATTATATTGTACTATGTGTTCTATGCGATCTTAGCATGGTGGCCTTCCGAGGGACCGGTGCATACTACTATGTGCTACGCGACGATTCATGGCTCGGCTAGCCCCTGCTAGAACATGGCTCAACCCGAGGATTCCAATATTGCATTATTCTTCTGAGATAAGTTAGACTCCATATAACAAGCCGTAGGATTGATTGACCAATTTAAAATAGTATGTGCTGGTAGTCTAGGGACATAAACTATTGAGGTACGATGGCTCAACCATTGTCCTTGTTTGGTTGTAGGGTTGCGCCAATATGTCATAATAGGTCATGTACCGAAGCTGCATATTATAACTATATCTTAGCTTGTATTGTGGCATATGTGTTCTGAATTATATTGATGTGTTGTATCTTCATCGTGTTCATAATTGGTAAGTCGTACCCTGTTTCAGAGTAGTGCGACACCTCTTGTCCTTGTTTGGTTGTAGATGTGTCCTACTGCTCCGATGAAATATCATACACTTGCAGTTATGGCACGAATTTCTATTTTATGTACTTTATTGGTTTTGCTTCATTCACTTGTGCTCCTTTGTGGTACTTGCTATCGGGGCCTGACCCTACTGGTTTTGTTTGGCCAGGTTTAGTAGCAGAGCACGAGGATCCTGTCAAGTACCTGACCGATGGCACACACCAGGAGGATGTCTGCCAAGGAACTTGAGTGTGTTTCTTCTCCCCCACTATGAGTATCATTTTGTATTACCTTTTGGAGTTTAGCTGACGGCACTTGTTAGCCAATTTATTTGGATATTAGTTCTCTCCATGATTGTATATTATTCAGACCGTAGCTAACTTACAGTCATGAACTCTTGGCAATATACTAATGTACCATCCTGTATAACTAGTTTCATGATCATTCGGATAGAATTTCAGGGACGCCTAACTTCTTTATCTTACGTATTCTTATTATTTCTTAGTTGTTGATTGAGACATAGATATTCTTGACCCTAGGTGACTTGATTGTAACATGCACCCCTTGTCTAGTTACAGCCGCGATCGTCGTACGATGTATAATACCTTGTACGGGATAGCTGGCCATGTATGTCTCCGTATTTTGATACTAGGTGTGATACCAACAGTAGCAGAAGGATATTGCGGTTCTAGGATGAGGGCATGGTTAAGGACTTCCCTCATCGTCTCGTACTGTAGAGATACTACATGCGCGTGAATTATAGGACGCAGACCACCTTCGAATCTTCTGGCTTGACTCACCTCATTGGGTAGATAGGAGCTAGCAAACTTTGCGAGCCGGTTGAATTTTTTGGTATACTGTTTCACGGCCATGTTCCCTTGTTGCAGACGCGCGAACTCGTTCTCCTTTTGACGATGAACGGGTGGGGGAATAAACTCCACCTCGAACGCGCTACAAAAGGTAGTCCATGAGATCGTCTCGCCTTCACCATCTGCGGAGAGAGATCGTCGATGTACATCCCACCAATCATGCGTGTTAAGACGAAGTTGGAGTTGGGCACAGGCGACTCGCTTGATCTCGGGTACTTCTAGCAGTTTAAAGTTGTCATGTCCCAATCTTCCGCAAGCTTTAATGACTCTGACAACATTAATTACTCTGCAAAATGCCTCGTATTCGGTGAAGACGACAAACGTTAGCGCTTACGTCAGTGAGTCATGATTGCCTTTGTTTGTATACAACAGAGCAATACCATGCGTACACACGACAAACCTCCATGTATCAAAACTCTCCAAAATGCCAAGCTCTCTATGTTCTCCATATGCCACTACTCTCTCAAGCAGCCATATGCAGCCTGATCAACCAAGTCACTGAAAAGCCGCATAGTATACTATATACGGCCTGAACGACCACAGAGCAGGGAGATCGCATAAAATACCCCAGCAGACTATCAAACTATGCTCTTAGATCAACTAACATTGTCCAAGCTCAACAAACAAAACTCTAGCATGACTCCAATCGCATAATATTCTGCAAGCACCGTCTCCAAATATTATCTTATGCTCCGAACGATCATCACAACTGATACTACCCCAGCTAGGCGACTTTTCCAAATATCAAACTATGCTCTTAGATCAGTTCAGCCCAATACCTCTTCCTCAATCTCAATACCTCACTGGGTGAACATCTATATTGATGTTCATGTGATCCATGAAGATTTTGCCAGCATGCTATTGGGATATAGTCGCCACGATTTCAACGGGGATACACTCGCTACAATTCCTAGGTCACGCATGAAATAGTTCTTCGCGCTGCTTTCACTGCCTCGAAGCACAAGATATCACCTTTTTCCTCTGCATGAGCACTCATCCCATAATAAGTTTTGATGTATCTTGTAGATCTGAGGCACATATGTCCCATCCGGTAGGGCAAGGATCTGATCAGAATGAGCCGCTGCTTCAACTTCTCAAAGCTAGTCACACAGTCGTCAATTCATAAGAATGCTATTCCCTTCCGGGGTACGACGAGTCAGAGGCGATGCCATCTTCAAAATCTGCAACTCTGAATCTCATCAGTTGACTTAGGCCATTTCTACCATCGCTTCGATCTTTCGGATGCATCTTCAGCTGAAGGCTATCCCAAGGATCTCTTAAATCCATCACTCAGTCACTTAGACCTATCTCCAATATACCCCACACACATCCACCATCGACGGTTTCCAAATACGCCACCACAAGGGTCGTTCTATGGGTCTACAATATTTATTTCTGATTTGACGGTCAAGTCACTAGGGTCAGCTGTCCCGAAGCTACGTTCGATAATTGTAAGTCATCACGATGGACAGTTACTACGAACCGTGCTATATCTCCTCTGCAAATCTGAGCCATAATCCAATCATTCCATCCGAATAAACTTCTGACTCTGAGAACTTCATGCACTACCTCTGACGAATCTGTCAACCAAACGCCTCTTAACCACCTAGAGTGTTACTATCTATCCAAGTCACAAATTATCAAACTACGCTCGCTAAACCATCTTCCATCAATTTGCCATTCTGTCCTGAATTCATCAAATTTCTGAATTGCCATGTTCGACTACCACTTGTAACGATTCCCAAAACCATAGACTTGCTCTAATTCTTATCCATATGCCATGTTTCACTTTGCATGTCCAACTTGTTCGAGCAACACGGTAATTTGCTTCAACATTACTCTCTTGTTTAGCTATCTTCAAAAGTCCATCAGCCATAATTCTTATTATTGTTCCATTCTTTAGCCCGTCTTGATTTCTCTATATTCCGATTAGTCCACACACTCTCAATGACTCGTGCACAATTTTTAACATAATCTTGAATCATATCAGCATCACTCATTGCATAAATCTACCTCAGTACTGTAAGTATTAACTTTCAATCTGACTTAACATCAACTAGACTTGCCTCATGTTCGTTCATGTCTTTCGGAGAATCCGTCACCATCGTTGCACCATTTCAACAAATTTTATTTTTGCTCAACTTTTGAGTCAAACTTCTCGAGCGCCAATAATCAAAATAATTCAAGTTCGTACGAATCTATCACATTGCCCCTCCAAACCAAATCATGTTTTATTGCTCAACCAACAGCTCCAATGTGTTGCCAAAATTCGTAGTCCGTGCTTGCTATCCTTCGATACACCCATCGCCCGCTCAAGCGTATCTCAACTATTTATTCCTCATGCTTAGCTCTCTCTTTGCATAAATGAATGATCTGTCGAACTTCCAAATCGTGCAAGCGAACTCTGATATTCAGCTTTCCATCTGATCGATCTTAACTTATTTCCAATACTTGTTCCATATCAATCCTTTAAATTCCAAACACTCTTTCTATTTCTTGTCCAACAAAACTCTCATTTACACAAGTCCGTTCTTGATTACTCAAGTCCAATGATACTTCTATTTACACAAGTTCATTCTTGACCGCTCAAGTATAACATATCGAAGAATAACTGAGTCAAATTCTATTGCACCATATACCACTTGGAAATAGGGTTGCTCTCGCGCTTATTCTTCGTCGACGAACGTCTATTCCAAACCAACTATTTCAGGGTGATCCTGTCGATCGTAACTCAGCATTCGCTTGCTCCATATTTCGATACATAACTCAACCAATGTGCACCAACCAACTTATATTCCTGTTACCCGCATCCGTTGCGACAATTCCATTAAGGTCTATCCAAAATGTTCTAATGCCACGCTTACTATGTGGTATACCATATACCACTCTGAATCAAGTCACTACTCGCATCACAATTCTTTGCACTGATCCAAGATCTGTTCGAACCATCCACTATGCGTGATCCTGCCATTGCAATTAAAAGCCTGACATGAAACTCAACCAATGCATAAACCATCTAACTCTTCTGTCAATCTCGCTCGATACAACTTTTGCCATGTTCCATTCTTAACACTTTCAACTATTTCTCAAACCATCCGATACTTTTTTTGCTATACGTGAAATCCGTGTAACGATCTCTTCTATGTTCAACACATTCGCTGTACGAGCAACTCGTGCAACACTCACTTGATATTCTCAGCCAAAACTCAAACCTGCTCAACCAACGTGCCATACAAGCAACTTGTGCAATGCTCTCTGTGATATGTCCAGCCAAAAATCAAACTCCATCCAATATATTCCCTACACGAGCAACTCGTGCAACGTTCTATTCTCGTCCGATATTACTACTCACAATATGCCACATAACTAATCTCATCTGACAACCAACTGCTCCGCTGATGCAACCAGAACGTCCCTAAATGATAAGCCAAACCAACGCAATGACACCTCTCAACTTGCTGCACAAATACAACAACGCCAAACGATGCTACACGATCTATCAGAAACGAACGAAAGCCAACGCAATGAAGAACAACATGCACCCACAACCAACAAATATATAGAATTATTGCCTAAAATTTCTAATGCGGCACCGAGTAGAGCCAAGAGCCAAACGACACACGAAAGCTATTTAGAGTTTGTGATGAACCAAAGAACAAAGTTCGGGGAAATAAACCAGGGGCTCTGATACCAATTTGTCATGCCCTAATCTCCCGCAAGCTCGATCTTCCCCTCTAAACGTGAATCACCATGTTGTAGCGCTCCCGCAGGATAGTCATTCTCATCGGGACGTGATGCTGTACGAGCCTGGAGTTACGCTCGTACAAGATAATGATGTTAAACATCATAGTTATCACCGAAATGACCAAGTTATAGCGAATGTCAAGTATTGTGTACCAAGCACACATCGGAGTATACGCAACAAAGCTCTCGATAGGGTCCAAATAAAAATGCCACTAAGGAAATTGCCTTAAAGGCGATGCAACACTCTTGCTCTTTCTCTTGCCTATAAAGGTCCCTATCGTTCCATACATCATGTCCCATATATCCAAGCAACGCCACTACACCTGCGTACCTGAAATTATGCCCACAAACGTAGGTCAGTACACAGCTGTACTGGTGAGCAGGATAACCCACTCGTCTAAACCGATACTAAATATATAGTGAATACAAACAGTTATATGTGATCTTTTTTACTTGAATCCTATATTCATTTTATGGCGGAGATATGACATGTTAAGAAAAACTGTAAAGCAGGTTAAGCATGCAAGCATTCAACTCAAGCAAATATACAAGTAGATATATCCAACTCAAAAGAAAACTAGCATGCAAACCGTTTTACTCAAACCCAAGCAACACATGAACCTATCAAACCATAATCCAAGCCTCAATATCCATCCTCAAACCATACCACAATCCAAGCCTTACTAATCCAATCTTCGAAATGCACACTCTTGCCCGAGGCAAGGTGGCCGCCGCCTACACGAAAAGCACAAACTAAACCAAACCAAAGCAAACCAACTCTTATCTGTATGAAGTTACTGGCCAAGCCATAAAGGACTAATCAATAACAGTTCTACCAGATCCAGCGCTGAGTAGCTAGCCCTCCTGGTCGTATCGAACTATCGGCACCACACCCAAGGTACGTTACCATTTGTTTTCTCCATGGTCGAACGGTTCCGGTGCACCCGAGCATATCCCATTCGAGAAAACCAAACCCTGTGCGCAACAGGTTGTCCGTGATCGATGAAAACTCCAAGTAGGTATGACGAGAGAATCGAGCCTTCTCGCCCCGCCAAATGATACTCGTCTCCACCATCCAATTATCCATAACCATTATCAAACAATAGCCTACGGCACCATATCAAGTTATCTCCATAGGCACTATGCTGCTTCGACACAATGCTCCATTTGGTGCAACATCCCTCGCTCCGAAAGCTCCATGGCACAATGTCCCAACAGTGGCATAATGCTCTCTCCGATGCATTTGTCCGGTTTTGTGCCATAACTGCACGCTTTGCTTGACAAAGCGTCCAACTTGATACTCGTGCACGGATACACGCTCGCTCGCCCTCCCGAAGTGCTTCGATGTTCCCTCAAGTTCCAACTGCCCAAACGTAAAACCAACTCAAGCCATAAATCATATCCAACCAAACAATGCACACTCTATGTACACCACAGTACAATGATTTTCATATTCCAGTCCAAGTATCCAATTGTCCAAGTCTTATTACGTGTGTTCCATATTATTAGGCATGAAGGAGTAGAGGAGAAGGGACATAGCCCACTCACCAAGTTTGATTCCGTTAATCATCCTGTCTTGCCGATACGGTCGATCCCTTGAACCCGTGGTCCGATGGAAACCATGACCTACTCAATTGGTATGACCGTGCGAGTAGGCCATGCTCTCCAAATCATCCGACCGAACAGACTAAGGAAGACGACATTATCGCTCCAATCCTGCTATCCCAGTAATGCTCTGAACGAACACCTGAATCTATATTACGATATCCCGCGATCTGCATATGAAACCAAATTAAATTAATACTTGTTCCCAAATTCCACAAATTAAAATATAACCAGCTATTGCCTCATTCAATCCGACTCAGCGTAATGCACCGTGCGGTTGTGGGGCATTACAAGAGTGATCTTAAATCTCGGTTAGCCAATCTTGAGCCACGACATGGTCCTCGGTCGCACGAAAAGACGTGTTTGCAGACCTTCTTGAAGTTGACAAAGTCGAAGGTAGTCATATCCTTCTTCTTTGGGTTTTGAGGATCTCAACTTAAGGTGTTTGTAGTGCCCCGTTCCCCCTATTAAGGGAGCGCGGCTAAGAAATACTTGGTTTTGTTCGATCGAGACATATTGAATCAAGATACTTTCCTCGTTATGGATTGGTTTCTTCGGAATCATGTCCCACATTCAAAGGATCGTGACTCAAGGAAGGACTCGACGGCAGAGTCTAGAGGGGCCTTTCCGTTGCGCTGGTTTCTTTGCCCATTTTTGATGTCGCTTGGTTGCTTTCTTGATGGCTTTGTGACTTACTTTTTCTTGAACGGTTTCGATGGATTTTATTGTCTTTGTTCTTTGGATTTCATATTTTGTATCGAACCCTTGGAGGCCAAAGCAGGAGATATTGATCATCTGTTGGTGCGTGCAGGTGATCGTGTAGGCGACGCGCAAACGGAGTCTTGAAGATCTCCCATTTCTTTCTTCCGATTCACCAACTTGTGAGTGGCTTTACTTTCGATTAGCGCCCTTCTTCTAAGTCTTCATTCCTAATAATTTGACTCGTTTGTGCATTTCGATCAACGATACCAAAAGAATAAAATGAGTCAAGATGAAAGAAGAAACAGACTTGAAACACTTAATGCTTGTCACTTAAATTTCTATATGGTCATATTATTGCGTGCTTGTCCTCTTTACATGTATCAATTTTTTGTTCAGTTGTAGTTAGAACTTATTCATCTATAACTGTTCAATGGATAGTACATAACTTGTGATTTGATCATATCAGCTAGTAGACAATGCTATCGCATTGTGCTAAATTAGTTATGTTCATATTGATGTCCTGAAATGCTTCGTATGTTAACTTAGTATTTAGATCGTCAATGGTTATGACTTGTGCACAAGTTATAGGGTTCCTGTGAACGGTCACCGGGGCACCGGTGCCGATTTGTCCCGGGCGGAACAACAATTAGTCGTGCTAGCAACTTAGCACGGATGATGCAAAAGTTTTAGCGGGGCTTGCTACCTACGCTGCAAGCATCGCCGTCTATCCAGACTATAGTCCATGATGGCTAGTCAAGACAGTGATCCTTATGTATATTTAAATTGTGCAAACTATGTCTTCGTGACAGGGAAGGTCATGGTAAGTTCTGTACAGGTGGTTCAGTCGGTACAGGTAAAAGTCACCGAATGGTGGCATGTTTTGTTATGTCATTCTATTCTATCGTATATATAAAGAATTGAACTAAGACAAGAAAAAATATCACATAATAATAATGTTGCATGTTCACATGAGT
Organism: Iris macrosiphon; assembly: GCA_036927795.1. Taxonomy (NCBI): domain Eukaryota; kingdom Viridiplantae; phylum Streptophyta; class Magnoliopsida; order Asparagales; family Iridaceae; genus Iris; species Iris macrosiphon. The sequence continues at coordinate 200,303 of JAYESA010000172.1, forward strand.
ACGATGTCGATTTGGTATGTTTGGTTAGCTCGCCCTCACCGGTACTTTTTAAAGTACTGACCCTCGTTGCAGCAGGTTCTCCGAGCCAAGGCGACGCAGCAAGGAGCTGAAGCTTCCCCCAACCTTTCATTGATCCGGCGCCTTCGTGTTTGTGACTTTTGGAGCCCAAGTACATAATCTCAAGGAGCTCGCACATAACTTTCAAAAGCTCCTAGGCAATTGTGCTAACACACACCCAAGATGGTTTTATCTTTTAAAATATGAGTAAGGGATGTAATGTATGGATCGGCTATCTCATTTTGCGTCCAAGTTGTAAGCCCGTGCGGCCTCCTTATATGTTTTGAGTCAAGAGTCTGTAACCAGATGTTCATTATCAATAAAGAAAACTTTTCTATATCTCCATGTGTGATATCTTATTTGCGTACTCTGTTGCATATGTTCTAAAGTATATCATTATGCCTATGCCTTATGTGAGCGTGCCTCACGCGTGCACGACATCACGCCCGGGGGACAATTATCTATTTAGGTAAAATTAGGGCATGACAGTGTTGGTTGCTCCACCGGTGCCGTTGTCGTTGCAGAATAGTTGGATGCAATAGTCTGAACGATCTGTTGCAGGGCATCTACCTGCTTCTGTTGGACTGCCCTGCAACAGATCAAAGGATCTGAAGCCGTACTCTGATACCAAATATATCATGCCCCGATTTTGCAGAATTATTTTTTGTTCCCCGGACGCGATGTCGTACGAGCGTAAGGCATGCCCGCATAAGGCCTAGCATATATATATATATATATATATATATATATATATATATAGAAACCCAATCAACAGAGTGTGAAAGCTAAAGAACCCATGTTGAAATGAAGGAAAGTTCTCTTTGTTGATAATATACATCTTTGTTACAAACTATTGACTCAAAAGTAAAGGGTATCGCGCGGGCTTACAAAATGGTCGCAAAATGAGATAGTCGTTCCATAAATTATATCCCATACTAGAACTTCAAAAGACATAATAGACACTTTCAGGCGAAGCTATCGCCTTACCTTGGAGCTGCATAAGATGTGTGCACAAGCTCCAGATAATTTGTACAAGCTTCAAAAGACACAAACAAAATGCGTCGAGAAATGGACTAGTTGGGTGAAGAAGCTTCAGGTCCTCGCCGCGTATCCTCCGCATTGGGAACCTGCTGCAACGAGGGTCAGTACTTTGAAAAGTACCAATGAGGGTGAGCTAACCCAACTAACTAAATTGACATATTATTCATGTGAAGAATACAAATTATTATTGTGGTCTATCTATCTTGCCTTAGTTCAAGTTATAGCATACAAAAGGATTTGAAATAACTGAAATGAATATGCCACCATTCGATGGCTTTTACCCGTTCGTCTGAACCACCTGCACAAAACTTATCATGTTCTTCCCTGCCACGAAGACATAGTTTGCACAGATTAAATATACACACATATGGGGTCACCGGCATAGCCATACATGATGAGTTATAGTTAAGGTAGACAGTAATCCTTGTAACCGCCAGCAGATAGCTCCGTTGTAAGTCCCGAACTCACCCATGCTAGGCCATTAACACGACTATACTAACGTTCCGTCTAGGACGAATCAGTTCTGGTATCCCAGATACTGTTCGCAGGAACCCTACACCTTGTGCACAAGTTGTCCGTGACCATGCATCATCTCAAACTAAATTATCGAACCAAGCTTTCAAGACAACAAGCATGAAGTATAAGAGTTCAGAAGAATTCCATAGCATAGCCCACCTGCTCAAGTTATCATATTTCAAGTTATGCACTAATCATTACATAATTATAGATGAATAAATTCTAGCTATAATTGTAACATAAAATAGATACATGCATAGCGGACAAGCACGCAACAATATGATCGTAGGGTAATTTTTGTGTGACAAGCATAAGTATTTCAAGTTTACTTCTTATTATCTTGACTCAGTTGCCATTATTATGGTATCGTTGATCGGAATACACAAGCGAGTTAGATTTTTAAGAGTGAAGACTTGGAAGAAGGAAGCTAGTCGATGGTAAGGCCACCCAAAAGTTGGGGAATCGAGAGAAAGAAACGGGAGAGCTTCATGACTCCGCTTGTGCTACACGATCACCTGCACGCACCAACAGATGATCAATATCTCCTGTCTCAGTCTCCAAGAGTTCGATATACAAAATTCAAAGAATGAAGACAATGAAATCCATTGAAACCGTTCAAGAAAACACAAGTCACAAAACCAACAAGAAAGCTACCAAGCGACATTAAAAACTGGCAAAGAAATAGCGCAACGGAAAGGCCTATCGCGACTGCCGTCGAGTCCTTCCTCGAGGCACGATCCGCTGAATATAAGACTTAATTCCGAAGAAACCAATCCATAACGAGAAAATAATCTTGATTGAATCTATCTCGATCGAATGATACCAAGTATTTCTTAGCCGCACTCCCTGAAAAGGGGGAACGGGACACTACAACCTCCTCGTCTATCCACTAGCGTTGCACACCCCGAGTGCCTGAAATATATGCCAATATACGTGGGTCAGTACTCAGCTGTACTGGTGAGCGGGGCAAAACCACTCGCTTAAAAAAATACTTGCTTATTAGGGGCGAGCATGCATTAGTATGATCTTGCTATTAAGAACTAAGTGAATTCAGTTCATATCAGTTACATGATTTTAGAGAAAATATAACATAGAAACCATATAGCACATCGGTCGCTTACTCAACCGATGCGTTCCTTCCCTGATTCATTACTTATCTGCTCACCAAGTTTTGCATTACTATTTAACTTTTTATAGTCTTTATTATTTATTTGGAACTGCTATTAGAGGTGTGCTTCGCTCTAATCCTGACTGGATAATATTTTTCAGTATTGACTCGGTGAGCTGGTGCCCGACTTACTATGGACCCCAGGGAGTTTCAGGAGGAGCCAGTTTCACGTTGAGGGAGATACAGTTAGTAGTTATTTAGCTATCCTTTAGTATTCTATTGTACTGGATTTGTCTCCAGCAGCTTCATGACATTATAAATTGTATATATTCTGAAACTTAGACTTTTTTGTATCTCTTGTGATATTGTTTATACTTTGACTTGGATTCTATCTCTTTATACCGTGCGTTTCATCTTCCTTAGAGTTTCATTGTGATTGCGTATTGGTATTGCCATTATATTATCATTTTGTCCTCCTTATGGAGTTGAGATATCTTTGACAAGTTATGATATTATATTCTGAGATGTTGATAGATAGTATTGTTGACCTAGACAACGTTCTACGTCGTTGTTACGACATAGGCTGGGCGTTGCCACGTACTCGTGTCCAAATATCAAGATGCGGGTCGTGACAACTTGTTCATCACAAGCATATACAATTTTTCATACATTATTCATACTTGCTGAAAAAGTAAATTTATATTCAATTGATATATCACTTATAAAACTTCTAAATTTAGAACGAGAATATTTTTTTGCCAACTATTTCGGTAGTGCTAACATTTAGATTATTATTGAGATTACCATCTAAATCATCACTAATTTCATCCTCTTCATTAGTATACGTTTGTCTTTAATAAATCGAACAATTTGGTTTGAACAATTAAGAGCAACATTATTAGTTTGGTTATGATAAAAAATGTTGACTATTTGAAATAATTTTTGTACCAAAATTTGGTAATGATGGAGTATCGTAAATATTTATATACGACGAATATAAATACTTTGAACAAATTTTTTATACTTTTTTCTCCATCTAATAATAAACAAATAGAGAAAAAAATGTACCTTAATATGGATTCATACCAGATAGAAAAATGATAGATAATAAGATTCTGTAAACCATCCAATTTAGTATTATGATGCGCTAAAAAAGTTGAATTAAACCTCATTCAAATATAATTCATTTTAATGTACTTCTATGCGAGTGTAATATTCTTAAAGTTTGATCCATGCAAATATAGATGGTAGAAGATAAAAATAAGAATAGAGCTTTTGGAGGAAAACTAGAAAATGTGATTTCTTTTTTTATGAGTATCAACTATGCCAAGAAAAACTAAAGACCCCCCCTCCCCCCCCCACCCCACCCCACCCAATTTGTATCTCAGAATTTGACCATTGTAAAATTTAACCGTTCACGAAAGAAATAAAAAATAATTTAAACAATGGAGCGCCAGATAATTTGGCGTCTCTGTCACGACGATGTTACACATTATGACATTTTTGTCACTAAACACACAAGTCCGTATGGCATTTTAGCTGCAAAAATGTTAGATCGTCTAACGAGTTGGATGTCTGTAGACTTTTTTTTTGAAACTCGGCGTCTTCTATGAAATTTTCCCTAATGTTGGTGTTTTTCACTTAACTTTGGGAGTTTTAGTCCCACATTGGAAAATCATCAATGTGTATATCTTAATATATAGCTATGCTTAGTATTGTTATATGCACATGGGGTGGTGGCCCATGTGGGTTGACTTTCCTAGAGGGATTAAGTGTGAACTCCATTGTAACAATTTTAATTTTGTCACCAACTTTGGGTAGTTTTCCTTAGGAGCTATTAGCGACTCGGTATCGGAATCAGACTCGGACTCGGACTCGGGCTCAGGGGCGCAAAGTGGCGCTTTGTTGGCGCACTTTGCACTTAGCACGTCAACATCGTCGCCATCGTCGCATGGCGCTCGTGCGCTCTTTTATGCGCGAGTTGCTAGCTCGGGCACATGCCTCGTGGCGTATGCGGCCTTAGGTGCTATACGGACATGCGTTATGCGGCAGGGTGCACGGTTTCTAGCTCGGGCGCATGCTTCGTGGCAGATGCGGCATGACGCTATTCGGACAGGTGTTATGCAGCCAGGTTTGGGTGAGCGAGTTTTTCGTGGAGGGGATAAGGTCTGCTTTAGGCGACGCATGTTTTTCTGTGCCTTCCGAAAAATGCGACGCATGCGGCGCGAGAGGCTGCTTTCGACTTTTGACGTCACTGTCTGCCTCGTGCAGCACAGCGTGACCGGCGGCCGAGGCGTTGGCACCTGATTTTCGGGGATCTGTTTGGCCAGCGCATATGCGGCCTGGTGTTTCCTCAAGCCGCATAGGTGTTGTAATCCTCTTTATATAGAGTATCTCCTCTTTCATTTGAGGAGATAAATAACATATGGAAAAACCGAGAACACCAGATCATATGCGGTCTAGTGTGTCTCCCTCCCACATGGTGTTTTTGAGTGTTTTCAAAGATGACTAGAGCGTTCCAGAAGTTCATTTGTGAACTTACTGGTTCCTGGGGGCAGATCGTCTGTACGACGAATCTTGCTTTGAGCAACGGTGGTTTTGACCACCCCAGCAATGAGCTCCTCTTCAACTTTTTCTTTGTTTCGTTCTTTCTTATTGTAGCGTCTGCGAACGTAAAGAGAAATTTTTTTTACTTGTTGCTTGTTGTAATCTTCATTTTCTTCGGAGACAATTTGTAACCTGTTATTGGTTCGTGCTTCGTTGGAATCAAGAAATATCAGATGATGAACTCTTGTGTGAATCTCTGATCTCGACGACAACTTGGATTCCGGTAGAGAACGAACCCTCCGATCTTGCTAGTAACTCTGCTACGGTCCGCGTTCTACTATTTTTGATCTGTCTAAGGACTAACGTCTAATTTTGGCAACCTCTAGAAACTTTTCTTATTTGTCAAGCGTTAAGTATGGACCAGCTTACAGGGGCAAATAGTTCTTTGTTTGGGCTCTTCTTTATTTTGCCACTTTAGAAACATTTCTAATATGGAACCATTCCAAGATGCTTTTCAAACTCTTGTGGTCTGGATACAAAATTGGAAATTGTATGAGCCAAATTTAATCGAAAAGGTTTTTATAATCCATCAATTTAGAAGGAAAGTTCTGCTAAAATATTTAAAAGAGTATAATATTTTTTGGTAGGATGCATGGACTAAGTCTCTCCGACAAAGCGTTAGAATGTGACTTAAAATTACAAAGACAAAAGTCTATATTAAAAAAAATTGAAGTATGCATTTTGATATTGATTTTTCGATTCAATTATATTTAAGAGGTTATTGTCCTATGTAACACTAATAAAAACAATTCATATTACGTTTAAAATCCATATTCACTTATTAGTTCTATTTCTAGTCCTAGTGTCTCGCTTAACTATTATCTTGTTGCTCATTCTTAGTATAGCATCTAGTCCAAGTTGCATAATCTCGATTAAAAAGTTAAAAGTTAAAAATTAAAAGATAAAATAAAATAAAATAAGCAAGAATATTAATAGTCTTTTTACTTTTCATCCGTGTTTCCTTTCCCGTAGATTCGGAGTACTAATATAAACATTTGACCAAATCTAATATAACTTTCACCACCCCCATCAAAATTCCTTTCTCCTCCAAAGAGCATAAAAATGAATGGAATGGACCCATTTGGGGACAACAATGGCAGGCAAGGCTCACCAATGATGAAGAAAGTGGGTGCCAAGCTCACACACCACCTGCAATATTTGCAATGGCTTTTTTTACTCTCCAATCTTCTTTTCCTTCTTTCTTTAGATTTTGTGATGATGTGCTTCAATGTCCCCCCTCCCACCCAAAATTCAGAGGATCTATGGCTATATGATATAGATTAGACCCATTGGGAGCAAGAAGTGGTGGGGTCTAGCCAACTTCTCATTGAGAGATGGCCGAGTCTGAGGTTCGGCAAGAAAAGAAAAGAAAAAAAAGTTGGAACTTGGAATGATCTTTGTTTGCAAAGTATATATGTGCACATTCTGAAACTTTTTCCTTCTCATTCTTTTTTTTTTTTGGTTAGGGCTTTCATATGTTGTACTGACTGATGGAACCAATGCTTGGACTAGTCATGATCGTAAAGTTTCTTTTGGAGGAACTTTGGTCTACTTTAGTTTGGATGCAACAAATGTGTCTAAACCAGTTTCGATTTAGTCAGATTCAACCGAATCAAAATCAAAATTTAAAAAATTTAAATTTGAAATTGAACTAAAATTAGTCATAATCGAAATCGAACTGAATAATCAATTAGATTTATTCGGTTGGACTATATCTATTGTTTAATCGGTCGAGCCCAAAATTAAAATCATGGTTAAATTATATTCAAAATTATAATTTTTATATATATATTGTTGTATTTCAAAGTTATACCTAAAATTGGACTAGTTGTAAAATTATCAAAGTTATATTTCAAAACACATACAAAAAAATGTTGTTTTTAAAATATAGATATTTTTAATTTCAAAATATGAATAGAATTAAATGTATTTACATAATTGTATAAATCTGATATGATTTGAAAGTTCCATTTTGGGCTCACCCCTAATAATAGTTGAAGTAAGGATGTTCAGTACTAGTGACTGACCACAAGATGCCTATGGCTTATAAATTGATTTCCTCAGTCAATTGCTATGGCCACGAATGGTCAAGGTAAGTTGAAGTTTGTCAGTTAGAATCACCCAAGGTATGTTTGTATTGAATGCATATGAATAATTCAGACAAATAACTCCTCCTTTTCTCACTCCTACTCTAGAGTCACATCACTGGCTTTGTATTGGATGACTAATACTTGGAGGGATAAAATTGACCAATTGAGAGCGCTACGTCACTGAGAAATATCACTCTTTGATTTTCTTTCGCATGCCATCCAGGAAAATCTTGGATGAGAGTATTAGCGTCACATAACAAAGATATGTACAAGCAGTGGCCGAACTATTCTCTAAAATTAGAAAGAGTTAAATTTTAGATATAGCTTACATGAAAACACTATATCATAGTATCTAAAATATTATTTTTTAAAAAAAAAATTATTATTTAATTGTTATATATTTTAAATTTAAAAAATAAAAATAAAAAACAGATAAAAAAAACTACTTTTTTTTTTAATTTTGGATGGGACTACGGCCGTGTCGAAGGGTAACTCGGCCACTGTCCACAACACATGGATTAACGAAGCAGATTCAGATTAGGGTGCGAAGGAATAGTACAGATTCACATGGCTGACATCAATGACTAGTTTAGGATACGTGGCAGCCAGCCGTAAAATTTTCGAAACGAACCATCGGCGAGCGTCAAGTAGTGGGAGAGGAAATCGTCCTCTGTTGAGAGGCCAATGCTTGTATTTATCTCCCATTTTTGCCGTCCCTTTTGTTCTCTTTCTTTCAATTCCATCTCCCTTTTCCTGTGTACAGTTAGTTGGTCGCTCAACGTGTTGTGTCCATCCTTGCATTTGTTCTATGCTCGCTTTGCCGCTCCCCACCACATGCTTCACTCATGCACTCGCTCGGCTGTGTCAATAAGATCCACACACATGTTACATGGAAAAGAGAAAAAGCAAGTAAAATTAGACGCAGACCCACCACACAAACAACAAATAATTTGCTAGTGCCAGTGCCAGCGCCACTAGCCAGCCAGAAACAGTAACCGGTCCACGCTGATTTCTGGCCCGAGTTGTCTGGGAGCCAAACCTCAGCTATTTTGCACAGAGCCACAGTTTGCTGCAGACAGCAACAACTACAGCAACAACAGCAGCACTTTAGCGAAAAATAAAATAACATCACTGTGGCTGAAAATGAACGGAGCAGACTCTGTTCGGTTAGCCGAGAACATAAAAATGAGTTCGATTACTTTAACGAGTTCGATTACTTTAACGAGTTCGAACATGAAATGAGTTCGATTACCTTAACGAGTTCGAGCTCGATTGGGCTCGCCTCTTGTGACTCAGACGAATATGTAATTAATTAATTTTAAGATTTGGATGTGAGATCCGTGAAGTCACGATGGAGCATAACTCCGAATCCCACATTGATTGTTTGGGAACTAGAAAACAAATGGGAATAGTAGTAGTACAAATGAAAGTAGCCAAAAGTCTTGACGTGTCTAGACTTTAATGACCATGGCCCTCGAACCCGAGGACTCGGGCTCGGCTTGGGCTCGCGGCAGGTTGCGAGCAAAATTAAAAAAAACGAGCGAAGTTGAAGTCAAACGAAATCGATAATTGTGTGTTAGTGTGTTCGAATAGGGGGATGGCACCACGGAGAAAGCAGAACGGCTCTAGGTCTGTCATTCTGAAGTGGGCAATAAATAAAGGAAGGCAACAGCAGCTAGCAGCAGCAATTGCTGTTGCTATGTCAGTTATATTTTAGTAGTACTTGTAATCAAGTAGGCATCATCAAGCGAAGCAAGCGAGCGTACGCTACTCCCCTTGCTACAATGTCATAGCCAAATGCGACTGCCAATGGATCGATAAAAGCAACCAGCAAAAGCAAAAATAAAGTGAGCCCCATCTACATTACTGTGCCAGTTGCTGCAGCTGCTTCTGGCTGTTTGATGTGTCCATAACACTATATATATATATATATATATATATATATATATATATATATATATTCACAACAACAAAAGTAGCAGCAGCGGCAGCAGGATTTATGGGGGGTTGAGTTGCAGCAGCAGCAGCAGCAGCAGCAGAGTGTACGGGCGGGGCATGGTTAGGCCATCGCTTTTGACCCGCTTCCTTTTAGCAAAGCTCATGATATAGGTTAGCTATGTGTTATGCTTAGCTGCTCCAACAACAAGAAGGAGAAGAACAAGTAATAGCAGCAACAGCTCCAAATTCGAAGTAGAGGAAGAAAATTTGGAGTTCTCGGAATGATAGGGATGATCGATCTGAACACGGTGGAGGAAGAGGAGGATGCGGAAGAAGATGCGGATGTCGTCGGCGGAGACGGAGGCGGAGGCGGAGTTTGTCTGGAGCTGTGGCACGCCTGCGCTGGACCGCTCATTTCGCTGCCGAAGAAGGGGAGCCTAATTGTCTACCTGCCGCAGGGACATCTTGAGCACCTTGCCGTCCCCGACCGCGATAACATTGGCCTCTCCCTCCCACCTCATGTTCTCTGCAGAGTCCTCCATGTCAAGCTACATGTTAGTTACTTACTTACTTACTTAGGCTGGCTGTATTTAATTGTGCTTTTTTTGTTCATAAAAAATATTTCCATCACAAAATTTCCAAAAAAAATGTGTATTCTAGTGTTTGATAGCATATATTTTTCATGTAATTATTTTCAAAAAAACTATTATTTTCTGTATTTTCTCCCGAAAGAGTGAAAAAATGAAACTGACCCTGTAAATTAAGTTCTTCGCGAAAGTTTATTTGTTTTTTTACAAGAAAATAATTGCAATCAAACATGCTTGTTGTTTCTTTTGTTTGTCATTTTTTTTTCTGTATTTTTGTTGGATTTGTAAAATGGTTGGTGTTAATTTTTTTTTTTTTTAGGCGGATGTTGGTACTGATGAGGTTTACGCTCAGCTCTCTCTGGTGGCTCAAGACCAGGTCTGATAGTGTGTTCCATTTTGCTTAGTTTTTGTTTATTATTATTATTATTTTATTTTTAGTTTAAGAGGGGATATGAAAATGTTGGTATTTCTGTCGGAAAGCAGGAGGAGGAAGTGGAGGAGAGTGGCGAAGGGGAAGGAGGGGCGGAGGAGTTCAATGGAGACAGCAGGCCGTCGCTGATGCCCCATATGTTCTGCAAGACGCTCACCGCTTCCGACACGAGCACCCACGGGGGCTTCTCCGTCCCTCGTCGCGCTGCGGAAGACTGCTTCCCCCCTCTGGTACTGCTCTTTACTTCCCCTTTGGCTGTGACAACGGGTTTTATTTTATTTTTTGATCGGGGATGGGTTTTCTGTCAGGATTACAAGCAGCAGAGGCCTTCACAGGAGCTTGTCGCAAAGGATTTACACGGCATGGAGTGGAGGTTTCGACACATCTACAGAGGTTTGTTGACAAAAGTCGAGAAAAAAAAATGTCATTTCTTTTTAGTAATGAGACAGTATACAATGTAGAAGAATTAGTTCAAAATGGTATCTTTAGTCTACAATGATTGCATTTGCTGATATAACTCGGAAACAAGCAGGTGGGACTTGAAATTTAGTTCACATTAGACTGATCCTGGTTTTGATGTATTGGTATTGGTCAAATCTAGTGTTAAGTCTTTCGTTCGGTAAGGCCTGATTGAGTCTCTGATGTTGAAATTCACCTTTGCCAACCTTTACTAATAATTAGTATTGGAACGACAGGCAAAGTCTACATTGTTACAACTAATGGTTTTGGGCTAATCGTGTTCATCCAACCAAAGTGTACTTAGTGTAGCAACTTTTGGAGACTTACATGGCTACAAGTCCCTTTCTTTGCTTCGATTCATCTCCCTTGGTCTCCATTTTTCTCCCTAGTACTTTAAATGTCATAAACTCTTTTGGACCATCTGTGAACTTTGTTGGGAGAAGAGGATGACCCTGCTTATAAAGGGAAGTTGTGATCCACGTTTTTAAGTATCAACCATTGTGTGGGACTGACTGTCCATTTTGCAAGCATGAAAAAGCTAAAGAGGGACTCAGAATTCAACCAATTTGCTTGTAATCATCATGTATTATTAAAGCATGTCGGTTCATTCTATATGGAGATATCCAACCAAATTGTTTCTAGTTAAGCTTATTGATTTGTCATTATGCTTCAAGAAATTGAAAGAACTATATATAACCCCTTCCCACCAATCATGATTTAACTTTTATCAGTTTGTGAACACATTAAGGCACTTGGTGCCATTGTTTCTGGACATGTCATCAAGATTGGAGCCAACAAATTATATTTTGCAGCGGAGGTGGCTCAAAAGACTAATTTGGAGATTCAACTTTATTTGATAGGAATTTACTTTTTTTTATAGGATAGGAATTTACTTGTTTAGTAGAATTTATACAGTAATAACGTTCAACTGGAGGATGAACAAGGGCTTGAAAGAACTGAATACTTGAATCTTGAAACCGTAATAATAATATTCAATTGGAGGATGATAAAAGGGTTTCCTTGACGTAGACTGTTGATCAAGAATGCATGTATAGAAACAAAGGCAAATAGCAAACAGAAGAAAATTATGTGCTTCTCCAAGGTGCCTATCTCCTCTCCACAGAGATGAATATGTCTCTCCTTTTATCATACTAGCACGTATTTCATAGATTATTATTAGGAAGACTAAAAGACAACTATTGTAATTATTCTAATCTTTATTAAGACTAAAAGACAACTTCTTTAATTACCTAATTAATGAACAATATTAATTGATAAACGTATGCAAGGGTATATTTGGAAATAAAAGTTCCATGGTGAAGTTGAACTTTTATTTCCAATATAGATTATGGTTACAAGGAAGTACTCTCTCAAGAACTTATCAACCTTCTGACTGCAAGTATTGATCTACTTTCTATATTCCCTAAGCCTAATTTGCATCCCTTGTACCAGATTGCAATTAATTCTTGTAAACTTTACATTATCGAAGTTACAAAATTACTCCAAAGTACACAGAATTCTGAGTGTAGCCCCTTCAACCCCCAATTCCCCTGAATCCCCCACTCCCCCACCCCCACTCTCATCTGGGGATAATACACTGGACCACACTATTAGGGCTAATTGTACAAACCTTGTTGCAAATGTACTCAACACAAAACATTAACCCAACAATCCAACAGTAGCCACCTTAATTATGCCTATTGGACATAGCCCTTCAGGTGGTACTGTTTGGCCCCGTTGAGATGACCCAGTTATAAGGACTCTCAAAGGAGTGCATGTCAATCAATTGTATAAGTTTTAAGGGGGTGTGTGAAATCTGAGGGACTGTGAGCAACTAGTAAGATTTGGGTTGCTTATGTGAAAATAGACATAATTCAAGGAGGGTATCTAAAGATATCTAAAGTGAGAGAAAACCATTGCAGTAAGTTGCTTCTTGACTTGTAGCTTAGTGATCAAATTTTCTGTAAGAAAATGAAGCTAATATGAAAGAGTGTATATGTATTCTGTCATCACTAAAAGGTAAACATGCTAGTCGCTGATGGCTTCACAAAGCTGATACAGGTGGCATCTAGGAAGTGTTTAAAGGCCATGCAATGGAAAAGGATTGTTTACAAATGAAAACTGTTTTTTCTGCACTACTTTGGTTATTTCAATCAATTTTCAGAAGCACGATTGTTGGAGCTGGTATACTTCCAATCAGTATTCATATAAACATAGCTCCTTTAATATTGGGGTTATTTACACTAACTACTCCTAAGTTTTAGACTTATTACACGAGATACCCCTATTTTTAAACTAATTACGCTGACCACCCCTATATTTTATGTTTATTACACGGGGTACCCCTACTTTGAGATAAAAATAAAAAATTATAACACCAACTACCCCTATTTTTATTTTATTTTCTAAAGGGAGGGGTGGTCAGTGTAATTAGTTTAAAAGTAGGGGTACCCCGTGTAATTGTTGGAGTGGGCGGGGTTCCCAACATATGTGAAAAATATTTCGGAGTAGGATTGAGTATTTCTACATATAATAGGAATACCTCAATTTGTTTGTATTGGATATTCCTAAATATAATAGGAATATCTCAAAGGATTTGGATTGGATATTCCTACATATAATGGGAATATGTCAATGGATTTGGATTTGGATTGGATATTCCTATCTATAATAGGAATGCTAGTTGTGGGTTTGAGGCTATATATATGTGTCTCATGCAAGGTTCAAAGTATCGGTATCGGAATCGGTATCGGACCATTCCTATGAGTATCGGGATCGGCGGTATCGGTAGTATCGGCAGTTTCGGATCGGAGTATCAGATTTTTTGGTATCGGAAAGCAAACAACTATTAGTAAATTATTAACATTTTAGATAATATATTTTATACATTTATGCATAATTTAAAGTATTTTTAGTATTGTTTCTTAGTATTTTTGATATTGAATGAAATAGTAGTCATCCTTGTCGATTAATTTATATGTGATAGATAAGTTTTTCTCTTTTATATGTTTTTACAACCTTACTATGCTTTTACATCCTTTCTAATTGGTCTTTTTAATTCAAATTTTTTTGCCGAATTGACTGGAAAAGAGACCTCTAATGTCGGTATCGGTCAGTATCGGGTATCGGTCGGTATCGGATCGGGACGTGCCAAACTGTATCGGTATCGGCCGTATCGGATCGGTATCGGCCGATACTTTAAACTATGGTCTCATGGCCCTAAAATATATCTCTATCTCTCTCTCTAAAAAAAACACATAGCAACAAGGAGAGAAAAGGAACTTTGGGAAGAAGAAAGAAGGATTGGAGGCCGTTTCGAAGAAGGAGATCAGTTTCGGATATTTCTCGTTGTCTTTCTTCTTGTGGTTATAATCTATTTTCTGTTCCAAAAGAGTTGTGTTGATCCGTTTGGATCGGTGAGAAGTTTGTGAGTCGGTGTATTTCTTATTCCATTAGTGGAGGCTTTTCAGGGTTAGATTCCGATCGTTTCGTAATTTTTTCCGCAAGGATTTTCCACGTCAAAAATCCAGTGTCTGCGATTTGTGTTTTGCGTTTTTGGTTTGTACATTTTGCTCGGTTATCTCGCAGGTACTCTCTGGTTTGTGAAACGGTTTTCGCACTTTCGTTCCCAACAAAGTGGTACTAGAGCCAGGTTTTAGAATTTCAGAAGGGTGTCAGGAGTTGACAGACAAACCAGGGAGGAGAGATGGACGCGAAGCCGGTGCGCATGTTAAACCTGAACGGTACCAACTATCATTACTGGAGGAGCAAGATGAAGGATCTGCTATTTGTCAAAAAGCTGCATCTGCCGGTATTTGCTTCCGAGAGACCCAGTGACAAATCCGAAGAGGACTGAAAATTCGAGCATATACAAGTGTGTGGGTGCATCAGGCAGTTCTTGACGAGAACGTGTACAACCACGTCGCCAGTATTGAGCACGTGAAGACACTGTGTGATAAACTGGAATCTTTGTATGCGAAGAAGACGAGTAAATAAATTGTTCCTGATCCGGATGATGATGGGTCTGCGGTACAAATATGGGACATCTATTACGGATCAATTGAGTGAGTTCCAGGGCGTGGTTGACCAGCTATCCTCGACGGGAGTCAAGTTCGATGACGAGGTTCAGGGACTATGGTTGTTGTGTACATTGCCAGACTTGTGGGAGATCGTACGAGTGTCTATGATCGCTTATGCTCCGGAAGGCGTGGTCAGTCTGGAGTTTGCCAAGAGCGGGGTTGTCACCCCCCAGTCCCAAAATACGTAGGACTAGGAATACATAAGCATGCCAGCCGTATGTATATGACAACTCCAATATATTGATACCATAATACACACGTACGCTGTAATATGAATATAAATTCACAAGTGGTATAGATTTATGTCATAAGTCACAGGGCATAACTAGATCTCATCCACCGAATCAAATAACCAATCAACTATATAATTGAATCAAGTATAAAATGTTTGATAAGAACAAATAGTTGAGTGGAGACAAATCCACTACCAAACTAGAATATAAGAAGAACAAAATAAGTACATCTAATGAACAATGAGGCTCGAAGAGAAGACCTCCTCGAAAGGGAGATAAGTAGCAAGTCATGATCCGTGCTCCTGCAAATAGTCATGATCGTCTATATCTGGAAAAGGGACCAGGTCCTCAGAGGGACGTAACAAGATACATAGAAGCATGTCAATTGAATACAGTAAACATGCATAATAGACAGAAAATATATAAGTACGCTGTACTAGACAATTTATATGAAAATGCATAGTGAGGACAACCTTTCGACGTATGGGTAGGTGTAGGACACTCTATTTATCTCACAACTCATACACATGTCCATGAACATCATCAACCGTCATACCGCGAGGGTAGCGACCATCGTGATACCATCAGCCGACATACCGCGAGGGTAGCGACCATCGTGATACCATCAGCCGACGTACCGCGAGGGTAGCGACCATCGCGACACAACTCCCGTAGTGCGTGCTAGTTACTACGGTTTACCAGAGTGGGTAAGCCCATACGCCTACTGGTTGTCCTCCTCTCCCATGATACTATGTGTCAAGTGTGTGTCAACATATATATAGTATATAATTATGACTTGAAAGAAAACACATATATAATGAATATATAAAAATATGATAAGCATGCAAAGTACTGTAAGCAATTTGGCTAGATATCTTGTCTGGTCTGAAAAGGGATGAAGTCGCAACTAAAGGCGTCGTCCGATCTACCCGTCACATAAATTAAACAAGCTAGGTTACAAAAGTGGGTGAATAGGTTCCTCCATTTTAATCTATTTTAATTATGAATAAAATAACCTAAAATAGTATTTTAATCTTATTATAATCTGATTTTATTGTTAAATCCTAATTTTGGTCCAAAGAAAGTCAACTTTACGGATTTGTGATCCGTGGCACACAAATCGAGTTAATTCGTTGACCAAAAAGTTAACTGACCAAAATCCTTGATTTATATATAGATTCTATAGATTTCAGTGCTACATGAACCCCGGAATCGACGATTTCATAAAATCATAAGTCGGTAAAGAGTTATGTCCACAAAGGCGCATATATGACAATTTTCGGTGGTTTCCTATTTACCTCTACGTTGCACGAATTTTACAGTAAATTAAACTTACATGTTAAATTCTGGAAATATTATTTTATGTAAGTTCATCATGTCAACTTTCCGAAACTTCAAACGGTTCGTAATTCCGAATTCGGGATCTCCCAAAATCTTGAAAATATGAAAACGCGTCTAATTTCGAACAACTGACACTTTCAGAATATTCTGAAAAAATAGGTTCATAAATTATTAAAATAATTTATATATTCAGAAAACTAACCTTGATATGGTTCTAACAAAAAAAACTGTAGCGCGTTTGGAGTCCGGAGCTAGGAGATATCGTCTTTTTAAGTCTTCATAACTACTAGAAAATGAGGCTGAATTTATGACGAATTTTGACTGTTTTTGGACGAAAAAGAGAGGAGTTTGGGAAAAAATAATATAAAAGATAAGTTTATTTCATAAGTCTAATAGGTGTTTATAATTGTGGAGACTACATAATTGAATACGACTAGGATTGACTAATTTGGATATGATTAGGATGAGTTTAAATAATGATAGGATATGCATGAAGTTGCTTTCCTAGTAGGCTCATGATTTAAATTAATTTAAAATAGAGTTTGAGTTTATCTCAATAATTTATAATCTTAAATAAAATTAAAGATAATACAAATAATTTATATATAATCTTATTAATATCTATTAACACTAAATTAGCATCTATCTAATATTAAGACTATATATATCCAAATAAATCCTAAATAATTTTAAAAATCTAAATAAATTTCTTAAAATTCTAAATAAATTATAGAAAAATATAATTAAATATTTTAACCTAAAATAAATATTTGGTAGGAACAATATGCAAGTATGATCTCATAGCAAATCATGAAAGTCCTAGAAATTTACGTTCCCTATGTTTTAATTACCTAAAAATTCTAGAAAAATATCCAAAAATCTAAAATAGCCTAAAAATATTTCTAAATAAATATTTATATCAGTAAATATACTAAAAAAATTATTTTCTAATTAACTAAGAGAATACTCTAAAGTAATTCAATATTTTAAATAATCTATGATAAATATACTAATATAAAATACACACAAAATACCTATTTTGGGTGAGAGGGTTTACAAGGGTACTGAATGAAGAGATGCGGAGACGTTCTCAGGGCACTTCATCCACATCCCACTCAGAGGCGCTTGTTTCAGAGAGCCGCGGAAGGGTAAAAGCAGGGGTCCAGACGGTGGTAGAGACAAAAGCAGGGGAAGGTCCAAGGGTCGGTACGAGGACTCGGAGTGTTACCATTGTAGCAAGAAAGACCACATCAAGCGGAACTGTTTCGCTTGGAAGAGAGAAGAAGGGCGACAAGGGGAAGCAAAGTGAGAACACTACAGCGGCGGCCTCGACACATGGAGGCAACGTGATCATTGTAGGTGATGAGGTAGTTATGAACCTCGCATGCGATGACAACTCTTGGCTGGTGGACTTAGGTGCTTCAGCGCACGTATCTCACAACAGGCCACTATTTGCTACATACATAACAGGCGACTGTGGAGTGTTGAAGATGGACAATGGCGATGTGTCGAAGGCTATTGCCATTGGAGATGTGTATTTGAGGACAAAGACAGGTGCAGGTCTTGTTCTCAAAGATGTCCGTCATGTCCCTGATATCCGTTTCAACCTGGTGTCGGTTGGAAGGTTGGATGATGATGGTTTCTTCAGTCTCTTCGGGAACAATCAGTGAAAGTTTTCCAGAGGTTCGATGGTGATTGCCAGAGGAAGAAAGAGGTCCGGACTCTACTATATGGAAGGGAGCGCACAGGGGGCACAGGAGGTTAACGACGCTACTGATGAGTCTACTGAGTTGTGGCAAAGACGGCTCAGCCATATCAGCGAGAAGGGGGTGAGCTACTTGGTGAACATGAAGGTGATTTCAGGGCTAAAGTCTACAAATTTAGAGAAGTGCACGCACTATTTGGCGAAGAAGCAAAATATGCTGTCTTTCCAAAGTCACCCAAGTTCAAGGAAGTCGGCGTTGCTTGAGTTGATTCACTCGGATGTCTGCGGTCCTATAAAGGTAAAATCCATTGGTGGTGCTTCTTATTTTGTAACATTTATTAATGACTATTCCAGGAAGGTTTGGGTCTATACCTTAAAGACCAAGGATCAGGTGATGCCCACTTTCAAGGAGTTTCAGGCCTCTGTTGAAAGGGAGACGGTCAAGAAGCTGCTTTGTGTTCGGTCGGACAATGGCGACGAGTATATCGGTCCCTTTGATGCTTATTGCAGAGAGCAAGGGATACGACACCAGAAGACTCCACCAAAGATACCGCAGCTCAACGGTATAGCGGAGCGGATGAACATGACGCTAATGGAGAGGGTGCGGTGTTTGCTGTCAGAAGCAAACTTGCCAGACAGCTATTAGGGTGAGGCACTTTACACAGCTGCTTATGTTATTAATTTATCTCCTAGTGCTCCTTTGCAGGGTGATGTGCCTGACAAATTATGGTACGACAAAGTGCCGCCATACAATTACCTGCGAGTGTTTGGTTGTGAGGCCTTCGTGCATGTATCGAAGGACGAGAGATCTAAACTTGAGCCAAAGACGAGACGGTGCGTCTTTGTCGGCTACGGTAGGGATGAGTTTGGCTATAGACTATGATCCAGTGGGAAAAAAGCTCTACAAAAGCAGGGACGTGGTATTCGTCGAGGATCCGACCATGACCAACACTCAGGATTCCGAGATGCCTTCTGAGGCTGAGGAATTGCCTGAGTTAAGAGTCATTTCGCTTCGAGAAGTTTCCAGAGGACATCGCAGAGGATCCAGTTATGGGGGAGCCAGTACATGGAGTTGCTTCCAATCTTAATCATCAGCCTGCTGATGGTGGTCAGGGTGACCCTCAGGAGGATGAGCATGCCAAGGAGGCAGTTCCTGGGGGGAAGGAGACTGTAGATATACAACCAGCACCAGTGGTTCTGTTGAGGATGAGCGATAGAGAGCGTCGACCATCTACGAGATATGTGCTATTGACTGACGGGGGAGAACCCGAAAGTTTCGCAGAGGCTATGGAAGACGAACACAGACATGAGTGAATGGAGGCCATGCAGGAGGAGATGAGTTCCTTGGAGGCCAACAAAACTTATGATCTGGTGCAGTTGCCAAAGGGCAAGAAGGCTTTGAAGAATCGATGGGTGTTCAGAGTGAAGCAGACAGATGATGCTACTCGTCCTCGATATAAAGCGAGGCTGGTAGTTAAAGGCTACGGTCAGCGGAGACATAGATTATGATGAGATCTTTTCGCCAGTCGTCAAGCAGTCGTCTATACGGGTGGTGCTAGCATTGACAGCCAGTTTTGACTTGGAGGTAGAGCAAATGGACGTAAAGACGATATTTCTTCACGGTGATCTTGAGGACGAGTTGTACATGGAGCAGCAAGAGAGATTCTGTGAGAAGGGCAAGTCACATTTGGTCTGCCGGTTGAGGAAGAGCTTGTATGGTCTGAAATAAGCTTCGAGGCAGTCGTACAGGAAGTTCGAGTCATTTACGGGGGAGCATGGCTATGCACGGACGACGTCGGATCATTGTATTTTTGTGAGGTACTTCGCCGATGATGATTTCATCATTTTGTTGCTTTATGTTGATGACATGCTGTTGGTGGGTCAGAATGCCACCATGATAGCAGAGTTGAAGCGCCAATTGGACGCGACCTTCTCTATGAAGGATTTGGGCGCATCGAAGGCTATCCTTGGGATGGAGATCAGCCGAGAGAAAGAGAGTCAAAGCTGCTACACTTGTCCAAAAAGAAGTACATTCACCGGGTACTTCAGCTTTTCGGGATGGACGGGTCGAAGAAAGTAACCCCCTTGCGGCTCACTTTAAGTTCACTGAGGAGCAGTGTCCATCTACCGAGGACGACAAGGAAGGTATGGAGCGAGTTCCATATGTCTCAGCCGTGGAGAGTCTTATGTATGCTATGGTATGTACGAGGCCAGACATTGTTCACGCAGTCGGCACAATTAGCATGTACACTTACAATCCTGGAAGGGTACATTGGAGTGGGGTCAAGTGAATTCTACGATATCTTCACGATACTGCCGATTGGAGACTTTCATTTGGTGGTGACAAGCCGAAGCTGGTTGGATATACCGACGCTGATATGGCTGGAGATGTATAGACGAGACGATCGACTTCGAGCTATATGATGATGTTTGCTGGTGGAGCAGTATAGTGACAGTAGCGTTTACAGAAGTGTGTTACTTTGTCCATGACATAGGCAGAATACATTGCGGCGACGGAGGCTTGCAAGGAGTTGTTTTGGATGAAGAAGCTGCTGCAGAAAATTGGGATAAAGCAGGAGCAATATCCTTTATTTTTGAAGAACCAGATATTTCATAGCCGGTCCAAGCACATTGATATCCGGTATCATTGGATAGGGGATGTGGTTGACAAGAAAGAAACGACGCTTGAGAAGGTTCATACAGATGATAACGGAGCAGATATGTTTACAAAAGTTCTACCAAGAGGAAAGTTCGAGTACTGCAGGCGGATCGTCGGGATGACGACCCCCTCCACATAGTTGTGAAGAGGGAGATTTGTTGGAGTGGACGGGGTTCCCAACCTATGTGAAAAATATTCCGGAGTAGGATTGAGTATTTCTACATATAATAGGAATACCTCAATTTATTTGGATTGGATATTCCTACATATTATAGGAATATGTCAATGGATTTGGATTGGATATTCCTATCTATAATAGAAATGCTAGTTGTGGGTTTGAGGCTATATATATGTGTCTCCTGGCCCTAAAATATATCTCTATCTATCTCTCTAAAAAAAAATATAGCAACAAGGAGAGAAAATGAAACAAGAGTGTCATTGCAACTTTGGGAAAAAGAAAAAATGATTGGAGGCCGTTTCGAAGAAGGAGATCAGTTTCGGATATTTCTCGTTGTCTTTCTTCTTCGTGGTTATAATCCATTTTCTGTTCCAAAAGAGTTGTGGTTATCCGTTTGGATCGGTGAGAAGTTTGTAAGGAGTCGGTGTATTTCTTATTCCATTAGTGGAGACTTTTCAGGGTTGGACTCCGATCATCCCGTGGTTTTTTCCGCAAGAGTTTTTCACGTCAAAAATCTCTGTGTCTGCGATTTGTGTTTGGCGTTTTTGGTTTGTGTGTTTTGCTCGGTTCTCTCGTAGGTACTCTCTGGTTTGGGGAACGGTTTTCGCACTTTCGTTCCCAACAGTAATAACTCCAAAATTTAGGGGTAGTTAGTGTAAATAACCCTTAATATTGGGTTCACCCTCAACTGGGTTAGTGTACTTGGCGTTCATCTAGGTTGTGCGGTATTAGCTTTTCGGAAAATATGAGTGGAAGCAACTCCCTTTCTCCCTTGTTTCCATGTTCAAACTTAGGGCAATTCACTTGAGAAGCTCAACTGCCCCTTTGACTGGTGCACTTGAAGTGTTACGATACACCCACTGTGCTGGGGACTGAGTGTGGCATAGTTAGCAGAATAGGGTATGTCAAAGCAAAACAGAATGGTAGGCTGATAGGCTGTATACCAAGAAAGAAGCAAAACACGACACATGCTGTTTGAAATACTGCTTTCAATTTAAGTACCGAATTGGTAAATGCTGCAAAAGGTAGTGGTGATGACATCATGAAAAAAGAAAAGCCCAAGCTCATATTTTTGCTTATTAAAGTAAACTGTTAACTTGGTTGTATATGTTTTGACATTTATTGTTATCTTGGTTGCTTAACAGGTCAACCTCGCAGACATCTTCTTACTACTGGATGGAGTGCATTTGTCAACAAGAAGAAGCTTGTCTCAGGGGACGCTGTGCTGTTTCTTAGGTAGGCATAAGAATGTTGCGTATATGAAAAACTACATTTAAGATATATTATTCAAGTTGTTTTTTTTTTCGGCTTTAAATAGGGGTAACAATGGAGATCTCAGATTGGGAATCAGGAGAGCAGCTCAACTCAAGAGCAGTATGCCTTATTCTGCAGTCTGTAGCCAGATAAGTCCTTGTACACTGACTGCTGTTGCTGATGCTGTGGCTACTAAAAGTGTGTTTCACATCTTTTATAACCCGAGGTATGGGTGTATTGTCTGTTCATGCTACATATTTCTAATTAATTGACAATTATGCCTCTTAGCAGTTTTGATTCTATTGTTCATTTATTGGTGTTGTTTGACCATAGTAGCATGACTTACTAAAACTGGTGATGACATAGTCCTTTCTACCTGGTATGACTGTCCCTATCATTCCAATGCTAAGTAAATGTTCTGCTTCGGCCCTATTTTAATGGTCTGCCAGTTGAAGCACAGAAGCACAACTACATATGAGAAGATTTTATTGGTCATATATAAGTTTGTGTCCATCATTTTCTTGCTCTTTCAATAGATGATTTCAATGGACAACTATAATTTGATAGGTGCTTCAGTCATTAAAATATGAAGATAATAGCATGACTTACTGAAACTGGTGATGACATAGTCCTTTTTACCTGGTATGACTGTCCCTATCATTCCAATGCTAAGTAAAAGTTCAACTTTGGCCCTATTTTTATGGTCTTCCAGTTGAAGCAGAGGCACAACTACATATGAGAAGTTGATTTTATTGGACATCTATTTGTTTATGTCCAGCTTTTTCTTGCTCTTTCAATTGATGTAAATAGGTGCTTCAGTCATTAATATGTGAAGAGATGCACTCCTTTGAAGGAGCATATACAATATGGCTGTCTCAAGGTTTATCCTCTAGATTTTCTCTTGGAAATCCTTTTGTAAGTTCTGACGATTTTCTGGACCTTAGTGTGACTGTTTCATGATCTTACCATGTGGGATGTACTCGAACATAGTCAAACTGCAAAAATGTCGAATTTTATGCAGCAATGAAATGCAATGACTGGTGTGTTGATAATTGATAGGGTTGATTTCCTGTAAACACTTTGGAACATAATGAAAGTAAGAATATTTTGAGTTTAATCTTGTTCGACATAGTCTGGTACTAATGTTTACACGGGATGAAGTTAGGATCTCGACTGAAATTTTCAAGCACCTTCATCTTCAAACAGATGGATGCCACTGGAAAACTAGGCTTCAACCTTCTTTCTCTTGGAATTGTGTTTCTACATGGTTTCAGCAAGTTACTATTGGCTGGTGATAACTGTCCAGAAAAAGAGAAAGAGGGAATGTGCAAGGAAAAGGAGTTTCCTGATGCTGCCCGGTTATCGTGTTGCCGTTTCTGCTTCCAGTCAGGAAAGACTCTTTCATTCTCTCCTACCTTTCTGTCCACCTACTATTTGGATTCCTGAGAGGGGAGGGGTTGTATGTTGCTTCATCAGGTGGGGTATGGATAAGTTATTGAACTACTTGAATCAACTTTGAGAGGTTAACCAAACTTGAGATGGCAAACCTTGGGGTGTGGCCATGAGTCTAACTGAAAAGTTGAGATCAATTGTTGAATCACGCTTTACGTGTTTGATTGGTTTTACTGGATATGGGTGCTAACCTGTTTAGTTGGCTTGAATCAACTCCATGGAGTTAGAATATTCTAATTGCAAACCAAATTCATCCATTCTGTTAAGATATTCTTTGTTAGGGTTGATCTTTTAATCAACTCCAAATCCTGTCTTCGATTGATTGTAATTTGTTGATCTTACACCCTCTCTGAGAGATGAGGTGGTTGAGTTCAGCTTTCCTTGCACAAGATTGATTCACAATTTCTGGAAATGGAATTCATTCATACTAGAGTTGCAGAAGTTCTCACTTTCTGGTTATTCATTGTGTAGTTGGTCTAAGTACATCTGCTAACTTAATAGCAGTTAACAAAACCAGTTGAAACTTTGGAATTATGACCACAGTAACACATTTTATTGCTATAATAATATTAGTTTTGTATCATCTCAATGTGGCTTTGTGCACATATCAGTACTGCTGCTACATTTAGGAATCTACCTTGGTTCTTCAAATATTTTGTGGTTATTATCTTTCTTGAGATGGAAAATAAAAATCGACGAGACAATATAAATTCCTGGTGAATGGTACCTCTTAGTATATTTACCTTTTGATTGAATGTTATCCTCTGCATTTTGAAATTTTGATTTATATTAGTACTAGGAAGCATCAATTCATTTCAGTTTGGAAGCTGATAGGAACTTTTGCTCAATTCTTCCTATATTTATTGGGTGCAGCAGCTTATTAAGGACTGTTGGCTAATGTGAGCTAGAATTGATGGAAAAGTAGGAAATTGTAGGTTTGAATATTAGGTTCTTCTGAATGTCGAGCATATTGGAGGCTATCTTTCAGAATCTGTAGGACATTCTTGCTATGTTTTTAGTCATGTCAGCATTATCCATTTCAATTTTCACTTTAGTTTCTCATAACCTTGTTTGATTGGTTCAAGTGGCTTCACGAATGTTTCAAGTATTGACTTAACCAGCCTTTGAATATCAGAAAACATAATGGTTAGCATTCAATCCCCTGTTTAGACGATATCTAAGTTTCAAGTTATATCTTGCAGGGCAAGTCCATCTGAGTTCATAATACCACATTGGAAGTTTACGAAGAGCTTCAGCTATTCATTTTCTATTGGAATGAGGTTTAAAATGCGATTTGAAAGTGAAGATGCAGCAGAGAGAAGGTACGGACATTCATGTTGAGCATAATTTTCTTAAGTGGATTCAAGCAATAGTGTGTTTATTTTCGCCTTCTGCTTTTCAGATATACGGGATTGATAACTGGAATCGGTGATATGGACCCTGTCCGGTGGCCTGGTTCAAAATGGAGATGCCTGTTGGTATGTCTTTATAAGTAGTTGTTTTTGCTAAGAAATATGTTCGCTTCTAGTTACTGCTGCTGTTATAAGCGCGATTTTCATTACCTTGTTTTCTATTATCAAAGTAAGTGACAGAGAGATCATATCATCCAACTGCTAATGTGCTTGTATGTATTATAACTTCATCCTTGCTCTACAGTCACTTTGGTATTTTGTTTCACTTTCCTATTCCAAGTGTTGTTAACTGTTTCTGACATAGAGCTTAAGACAAATATCATTTTCTTTTCTTTACTTTCAAACTTGTCTGTTTTGCATCTAATCTCAAATTGGCTTAGACATGAATAAGTTTAAGTTGTACTCAAGTATCTTAGTATAATTATCCACCTGGGAATCTAAACGTCTTTTTTACCGATTTTGGAACAAAAATCAGAACATAAGCGACTATTCAATCACCATGTCGAAAACATATTGGACTCTCTAAAACAGTAGGACACTGCAAACTATATGCCTTCTCCTTATTGCTGTGTATAATGTGTCTTATCGTATTCATTTCTTGCAACTTAGATGTACTGTCAACATGTCTAAATCATCCTGGGACTAGTCTGTGATTGTATACAAGTATCTTAGTATAATTATCCACCTGGGAATCTTACCATTTCTATACCCACTAACTGATATGTGGGAGGCAATAGTCCCTGTACTGCATGCACCAAATCCTTGCCCGCATTTGAGTGAGTCATACTAAATACTAATGTGCACAAGGGTAAGATCCCCAGGTATCCGTCTAGTATTGCTCTTAGTTTTGACTGAATATATGCTATCGGATTACTTTTGTATGCCTGTTTTAAGTTTTCTTCTAGAATTGCCCAACTAAATCTGACTCTTATCTCTTCCCTCAACTTTTGAGGCTCCTATGTGGTTTGAAATACCTTTTTTCTTAATCTTCTGGTGGTTTGTTGCAAACTTCCTTCTTTGCAAGAGATGGAAAGTTGTCTTTCTATGTTCAGTTCAGATTCAAGAAAGTGCTGAGACATTAGTTTATGCTGCCTTTGACATTGTTTTCATTTTTCTTTTTCAGGTAAGGTGGGATGATGACGTAGAAACCAGTCGTCAAAATAGGGTATCTCCATGGGAGATCGAGCCAACTGGCTTGGTTTCAGGATCGATTGGTCTGTCAGCACCTGGTTCAAAAAGGACTAAGATCTGTATGCCTTCGGTCAATCATGATTTCCCAGTTCCAAGTATGTTCTTTCTTCCGTGAGGAGATGTTTTTTCAATTTTTGGCATTATTTTGTTCCACACACTTTATGTTCTGAACTTTTATTTATTTATGTTATCATTTTCAGATGGAAGTGGATGCCCAGACTTGGGGGAATCGGCAAGGTTCCACAAGGTCTTGCAAGGTCAAGAAATTATTGGTTTTACATCTCCTTATGATGGTATGGATGTAAGTAGATCTCAGGTGCCTGAGATAAGAAATCATCACTACCCTGAAATGAGGAGATGCACCAATGATGTGAATTCTGATATTTTATCAGCTGCGGGAGGTGGTGCCACAGTTCCTGTTGGGAACTCTGGGTACGCCTACAAGTGCACAGGCTTTGGAGAATCTTTTAGGTTCCATAAGGTCTTGCAAGGTCAAGAAATCATTCCTGGAAATTCACCATATCAGGGAGCCTCAATTGGTGCCCGGACAGAAAACGGTGGGTTTGCCGGATATTTTGAGGGTGTGCACTCATCTAGTGCCGGAAGAAGGGGAACCGAACCTTTTCAAGGTTACAGTGTCCTTGTGCCAGCATCTACACCTTCAGCTCAAGTGTCTTCTCCGTCTTCAGTCCTAATGTTTCAACAAACTTCTCAGGTCCCATGGACATCACTGGTTTATGAATCAAGCAAGCGGGATAAGGGTGAGGATTCCAGTTACTATGGTTTGTCTAACTTGTCGAAGCTTTCAACTGGACAGGAGGTATCCTTACCCTGTCATCCCTATTACACGGGGAAGGAGCACACTAAACCCAGGAAATATGCTCATGAATGTGTTGTGGAGCAAGGATCGAAGAACGATCGTAATATTGGTAGAAATGATTGCAGACTCTTTGGTTTTTCCTTGACGGATAGGATTCCAGTAGTGAGTGAAGTAGATGAGACTCAGCCTACCTCACCAAATATTACCAATATGAACTTTGAAACATCTTTCCCACTCCCAAATGCTCAAATGCCGAGTAGTTCTATGGGGCCTGGTTGCACTAAAGTAAGCACTCTTTATGCTGTGTGTGCTACTGCCCCGTTTTAGGAAAGACGCTCCTTTACTTTGTCATAAAGCTCATATTGCAGGTTCACAAGCATGGAAGTGTTGTGGACAGGCTGATTGATGTTTCAAAACTTGATGGTTATGAATGTGAGTTGGAACTTCTGATTGATATGGAAGGGCTTTTGAATGATAAAGAGAAGAAATGGAATGTTGTGTATACTGATGATGAGAATGATATGATGCTACTGGGAGACGGTCCATGGCAGTGAGTGCTTGTTTTCCAGTTACTTCCTAAATGATGTCTGTAAGTCATATAGCTGCTGCAACTAGTAGGTCTGCCTTCTTGATTTGCAGGGAAATTCGCAACATTGCCTCTAGAATCACGACATATAAAATGATGAAGAAAGTATGTTGGAATCCTCTGTGGCAGGCTACTTCGATAAAGCTCCTTTTCCACCTGTGTTGTTAGGTTAATTTTCATTAGGGATGAACTTTGAATTATGTAATCTTGTTGTTGAGAAACATTAAGATGTTCTCTAGTCTATTTTCTTTTCAACCTTGAAAACATGTTGCTCAAATATTTAATGTTGCCTGCTTCTGGCGTGTCTTCTCATACATCAGTTTTTTGAGTTGGTTATATATATATATATATATATATATATATATATATATATATATATACACACACTAGTCGCTTTCATGTGCGTTTAACGTACAAAAAAATATAATAATTTTGAAAATTAGATAAAATTTTAAATTATATTAAAATATTTTAACTATGATTTGAATATATTTTTATTATGATTTGTTATAGATATTTTTTTAGAATTTTGTATATATATTTAGTTAGATACTGTATACTTAGTTTAAATATAATATAATTTTTATTATTATTTAGGGGAGGGTATACTTACGGCTATATATATTCTCTGTAGGAACTCATTTAATTGAAGTTTTTTCTTATTACCAATTGGAAGGATTGTTTAGACTTATGTTAGCTCTCATTTAGCACGAGTATTTCCCCACTATATTGTGAAGGATATCAGGCTGTTGAGAGAAAAAGTTGACTGTTTACCTGCCAATGCTAGCCAGAAAAAAACCCCTCTCCGCAGGTTACTGTTTGTGCTAACTTTATTAGTATGCGGGTATTGCTCATTATAGTTCGTTCCTATTGTCATCTTATGGACTAGGGTTTACCAAAGACTTGTGTACTAGTTCAGTAGCTATTCTCTTCTTGAAAGGACTATTTTTCTCTCCCGTTCCTATTCTCTTACTTGGCAGTAGGACTGCAAATGAACCAAACCGTTCGCGAGATGTTCGAAGTTTGGCTCGATAAAAGCTCGTTTGAGCTCGGTTCATTTGGTAAACAAGCTGAACTTAAGCTTCATTTTCGAGCTCGTTTAATAAACGAGCCAAGTCTAAGCTAGAAGTACTCGGTTCGTTTGAACTCGCGAGCTGGCTCGTTTAGGAGCTCGTTGTTGGCAGTCTAGCAATTTGTTCTGTTATTTAAATTTTAATTTGTTCTTTGTTGAAGTCTAATTTTATGTATGTTTGTTAACAATATGGTTGTGTGCATTATATATGTATATGTCCTTATTAATTGATATTAAGTAACTTTTTAATTAAATTTTTATAAATAAATTATTAATATTATATGTACTTGAATTCAAGTCTAATTAGCTTGAAATTTAGCTTGTTAAGCTAGAAATCAAGCTTAATGAGCTTGAAATAAAGTTGAACGAACTTGAAATCTAGTTTAACGAGCTTAACGAGCTTGAATTTGAACTTATCGAACTTGTTTATTGTCACGCCCCGATTCCGTGGAATCGTTAGTCGTCCCCCGGGCGTGACCGCCGTGCGGGCCTAGGTTGCGCACCGCACAAGGCTAAGTATTTTTGTTTCGCATAGCGAGCACATATTCAGAGTACGCAGATAATTGAACACAGATTGAAACATGGAAAAGTTCTCTTTTATTGATAATATGAACATCTATTACAAACTCCTTGAACTGAGTCATAAGGATTGCCTCTGTGGGCTTACAAAAGTGCTGACACAAAATGAGATAGCAGTCCTGTACATTACATCCCTTACTAAACTCAAAATATAAGACCTTGGGACGGAACGACTGCCTTGCCACGAAGCTGCATGATTGCTTTGGTGGCTAGCTTCTTCTTCAAAATGCTTCTTCTTCAAAATGCTTCTAAGGTGGCACGGTCGAGGCGTGCCTACAGCTGGACTGGATTGGGGTTTGTCTCCTGCTCCTCGCTTGGTTCTCCTAGCGCGGGGAACCTGTTTCAACGAGGGTCAGTACATCGAAACGTACTGGTGAAGGCAAGCTAACCCAACTATACCAATCAACACGTTGTCTTATTGAAGCATGCATATTTATCGTGGGTTTCTATCTTGCCTTAGTTCATTTTACAACAAGACATAGATATAGAATTATTGAAATAACCCGCCACCGTTCGGTGACATTTACCTTTCCGTCTGAACCACCTGCACAATACTTACCTTGCCTTCCCTGTCAAGAAGACACAAGTTAGTTGCAACAGGTTTAAATATACGAGGGGATCACTGGCTTTGATGCCATAATGGACGGTCTTAGTCTCAGGCTAAGGTGACGGAGGCACATGTATCGCTGCACGCCATCTCGCCTATGGGAGAGACTAATCTTGAGGTTCCGTCCGGATCGGATCGGTGCCAGTGCCCCAGCGACCGTCCGCAGGAACCGAGAGGCCTTGTGCACAAGTTGTCCGTGATCAACGGCGTTTGTATTAAGTTGCCATTTATGTAGCTGAGGCAATGAAATCAGGAGATATGTAGCATTGTGTGATATATTTTGCATAGTCTCCCTGAATAATTGATGCATGGCAAAGGGTGTTCTACATATAGCATATTTATAGAAGAAGAAGTAAGCATTCTAACTTGTATATATGCATATGATAAACATTTTGAATAAGCAAGCATGTAGTAAGTAACCGTTCACAAGTTTCAATGATAAGCATACAGATCCAAGTCTATTCCCTTATTATCTTGATATCTTTTAGTTATTACTTGGTATCGTTTGATTGGGGCAAGCACGAACACAAGAATTAGATGTGAAGACTAGCAAGAAGGGCTAGCTAATCGGGTTGGTAGCCACTCACTTTAGTGGTTGGAAGGAGGAAGGAAGGAAGTGATTTAGGAGTCCGCTTGAGCGACGCCTATTGCTGGATCACCTGTATTGACACGAACAGCTGATCAGTACTTCTTCCTCTCTTTCCATTATCGGAATTGAAGTGCAGTCCTAAGAACGAAAGCAATAAAATCCATCGAAACCGTTCAAGAAAACCCAAGCAAATCCGAAATCCAACTCAAGGCACGAAAGCAACAAGCGACAGCGAAAACTAGGCAACAAAAGAATGCAGCGGAGAGGTCCCTCCTGACTCTGCCGCTAAGTCGATCCCGGGGGCACGGTCCACTGAATATGGGAATCGATTCCGAAGAAACAAATCCATAACGAGGACGAGTTCTTAATTCAATCTATCCCGATCGAACGATACCGTCTTGTATTTCTTAGCCGCGCTCCCCGAATAGGGGGAACGGGGCACCACATCCTACCCAACTAATTGGAAGTTTCGTCCCGAAACTTAAAGAATAGAACCTACC
This sequence comes from Iris macrosiphon, assembly GCA_036927795.1. Lineage (NCBI taxonomy): Eukaryota > Viridiplantae > Streptophyta > Magnoliopsida > Asparagales > Iridaceae > Iris > Iris macrosiphon. The sequence goes on from JAYESA010000172.1 coordinate 231,393, forward strand.
ACTAGGGAATAATGAGGGGAACCTTTCCCTCATTTCGGATTCAAGCTCCCAAGTAGATTCTTCGACAGAGTAATTTCGCCAAAGCATGCGCACGAGAGGAACCGAACGAGTCCGAAGCAGCTTTTCTTTTCTATCCAAAATTTGCACAAGCTGTTCCACATACGTCAAGTCGGCTTGAAGGTTCAGTTGGTCCAGGTCTACCACATGACTCGGGTCGTACACATATTTCCTAAGCTGTGAAACATGGAATATATCGTGTACGTCGGATAAGGATGGTGGCAGAGCAATCTGATACGCAACTGAGGTAACCCGCTTTAGTATTTCGAACGGGCCGACAAATCTCGGACTTAGCTTTCCTCTTGCCCCGAACCTGCTGACTCCTCGCATGGGCGAGACCTTGAGGAATACTCGGTCGCCTACTTGGAACTCTAGCGGTCTTCGATGTGTGTCCGCGTAGCTCTTTTGACGGCTTTGAGCTACCTTTAATCTATCCCGAATCAGCCGGACTTTCTGGACGGTCTGCTCCACGAGCTCAGGGCCAAGTACTTGCCGTTCTCCAACTTCATCCCAGCAGATAGGAGATCTACACTTCCGCCCGTATAACGCCTCATACGGCGCCATTTGAATGCTTGATTGATAACTATTGTTGTAAGCAAATTCAGCTAAAGGTAGATGGAGGTCCCAACTCGTCTTCAAGTCCAAGGCGCAGAGTCGCAACATGTCTTCGAGGATCTGGTTGACACGTTCGGTTTGGCCGTCGGTCTGTGGATGGTAGGCGGAGCTAAACTTCAACTTCGTCCCCATTGCTGACTGTAGGCTTCCCCAGAAACGTGATATGAATCGGCCATCTCGATCGGAGACTATGGTTACGGGCACGCCATGGAGTCGAACGATTTCGTTGAGATATATCTGAGCCAGGCGGTCGGCACTCCAAGTAGACTTGATAGGCAGGAAGTGAGCTGACTTGGTGAGTCGATCGACGATAACCCAGACTGCATCATGTCCTCGTTGCGTCCTCGGCAAACCAACGATAAAATCCATCGTTATATCATCCCATTTCCACTCCGGAATAGCAAGGCTTTGTAACTCTCCGCCTGGTTTCTGGTGCTCGGCCTTTACTCGTTGACAAGCCATGCAATGCGACACAAACTGCGCCACATCCTTTTTCAAGCCGTGCCACCAAAACGTCGTGCGAAGATCCCGATACATCTTTGTGCTACCCGGATGAGAAGTATAGCTAGCATAGTGGGCTTCCGTGAGTATCTCTTCCCTGAGGGCCGCGTCGCTTGGAACGCACAGTCTTCCCTTCACTCGAAGCATCCCATCCGTGCTTACCGTAAAGTCGGACGCCTTCCCTGCTGAGATAAGGGCATGAATCTTTTGCAGGAACGGATCGTCCTTTTGAGCGGTCTTTACTCGTTGTAACAAGTCGGGTTCGAGGCGCAGTTGTGATACTTGCGCCCACTTTGTGTATCTGATTTTTAAGGTAATGCCCAGTGATTCAAGATCTCGGCGCAGCCTATCATCAATAGCCAAACTTCCTGCAAATACTCGACTCAGTGCGTCAGCTACGACGTTTCCCTTACCAGGCGTGTATCTGATCATGAGATCGAAGTCGCTTAGGAGTTCAAGCCATCGCCGCTGCCGAAGATTCAAATCTTTTTGAGTGTACAAATATTTCAGGCTCTTATGATCTGTATAGATTTCGCACGGCACGCCATAAAGATAGTGACGCCACAGCTTCAATGCAAATACTACCGCGGCAAGTTCGAGATCATGCGTTGGGTAGTTCTGCTCGTGAGGCTTTAGCTGTCTAGACGCGTAGGCTATCACCTTATCGCGCTGCATCATGACACATCCTAGACCTTTTCCTGAGGCATCACTATATATTTTAAAGTCATCTGGTCCATTTGGCAAAGTAAGGACCGGGGCGGAGACGAGGCGCTGCTTTAACTCCATAAACGAAGCTTCACAGTCGTCCGTCCAAGTAAACTTTGCACCCTTCCGTGTGAGCTGCGTTAAGGGCGAAGCAATTCTAGCAAAGTTCTGTATGAACCGACGGTAGTATCCTGCCAGTCCAAGAAAGCTTCGGATGTCGCTAGCTGATTCCGGATGTTTCCACTGTGTAATGGCTTCCACCTTTTTCGGGTCAACTGAGATGCCTTGAGACGAGATAACATAGGCCAAAAAGGATATACTGTCTAGCCAAAACTCACATTTACTCAGTTTGGCGTACAGCTGATTGTCTCGAAGGGTTTGCAACACCATCCGCAGGTGTCCTGCGTGCTCATCCCTAGTCTTCGAGTACACCAAGATGTCATCGATAAAAACCACCACAAATTTATCGATGAAAGGTCTAAATACCCGATTCATAACGTCCATGAATGTCGCAGGAGCATTCATCAGTCCGAACGGCATCACGAAAAACTCGTAATGACCGTACCGGGTTCGGAAAGCAGTTTTGGGGGTGTCCTCTGGCCTAATCTTCAGCTGGTGATAGCCCGAGCGAAGATCTATTTTTGAAAACACTGCTGCTCCTTGTAGTTGATCGAACAAGTCATCAATCCGTGGCAGAGGATATTTGTTTCTGATTGTGACCTTATTCAATTCTCTATAGTCGATGCATAGGCGTAGAGTTCCGTCCTTCTTCTTCATGAAGAGCACGGGAGCGCCCCAAGGAGACACGCTCGGACGGATGAACCCGCGATCAAGCAATTCCTGGAGTTGGCGCTTTAATTCATTCAGCTCTGCAGGTGCCATTCTGTACGGAGGCTTTGAAATCGGCTGTGTATTTGGAAATGTGTCGATAGTGAATTCAATCTCTCGATCGGGCGGCATGCCGGGTAGTTCGCTCGAAAACACGTCGGGGAACTCCGCCTCAACGGAATTAGGCTCGACGTCTGCGTAGTCCTGCCGCGCGTCCCGAACTGATGCTAGAAATCCCTCGCAGCCTGTGTAGAGCATTCGCCGAGCAGATTTTGCCGAAATCACCATGCAGGCCTTGGTCGCATCGTTCGCTGGACTACTGGTGTAACAGAACACGGCTTCTCCGGGCAGACGGAAAATGACTCGCTTCTCTGCACACTCAATAGTTGCTGCGCATGCGCCTAGCCAGTCCATTTCCAAGATGATATCATAGTCCCTAACATCTAGAACTAAGACATCGAGTGACAGCTTCTTCTCCCCAATACAAATGTAACCACCTAGGCATACTGAACGAACAGGGATTTTTGTACCAGAGGGGGTGCTAACATTTAAATCTAAGTGCAACGGAGTCATTTTTACATTATTTTCCACGGCAAAATTTGTGGAAATAAAACTATGCGTTGCACCTGAATCAAATAGAACGCGAGCAGGTATATTATTGAAAAGTAAGGTACCTGACACGACGGTATCCGAAGCTAATGCTTCTTCCCGTGTCATGGTGTAGACTCGGCCTTGAGCTTGATTACGCCCTTGCTGAGGCGCCGCTCGATTTGCCTGAGGTGCCGGAGTCTGATTTTGTTGGGGAGGACGGCGCTCGGTGAACTTTGGACAGTTGGGAAGGGCGTGATCGGAAGCTCCACAAATGAGGCATAACCCATGCTTTCGACGACATTCACTTTCGACGTGCCCTGGTCTTCTACAGAAGTCACATCGTTGCCCCGAGTTTCCCTTTTTCGAACCGCCGTTGTTAGGGCGCTTTGCAGCTGTGTTTCCTCTATCGTTGCCTTGGCGTTTGTGATTGGGGGTTTGCACAGCGCCGGTGGCAACGTGAGGATACTGCGGTTCGAGGGAGAGGGCATGGTTTAAAACTTCCCTCATCGTCTGATACTGTGGAACGGATACGTGCCCGTGGATACCAGGACGTAGCCCTCCTTCGAATCGTCTGGCACGACTCGCTGCATCCGGTAGGTAAGCGGTAGCAAATTTGGCCAGTTTGTTGAATTCTGCCGAGTATTGCTTCACCGTCATACTGCCCTGCCGGAGCTGAACGAACTCATTTTCCCGTTGACGTCGTAGAGGCGGGGGTATAAACTCCTCCTCAAACGCGGCACGAAAGGTCGTCCACGCGATCGCCTCCTCTCCATGGCCAAGTTGAAGAGATCGTCGATGCACGTCCCACCAGTCGTGCGTATTGAAGCGAAGCAGTAGTTTGGCACAAGTGACGCGCTTGTCTTCCGGCACATCCAGGAGAGAAAAATGATCTTCAAGCTCGGCGAGCCAATCTAGGGCCACGATTGGGTCCTCAGTCCCCTTAAATGGCGTGTTGCAGACCTTCTTGAAGTTTGCAAAGGTGAAGGTAGTCACTTCCCTCGTCCTTGGCGCAGGCGATGGTTCGACTTCAAGCGCTGGCTGCTCCACTGGTGTAGCTGTCGTTGCGGCAGAATGGTTGGAGGCCAGGGTCTGAACAAGCTGTTGCAGGGTATCTACCTGCTTTTGTTGGACTGAGGGCCGTGCCTCTAGGTTGCTCTCGAACTTGGCTTGGCGGGCATCATCCCTCTGTCGTTGCTCGGTTAACATTTGCACCACTTGTTGAATCGAATCTGTCTGAGACATGCCCCGTTGGCTCCGAGAGCTTCCTGATGTTCCGGAGCTGCTCTCCTGAGTCCGTGGCTCGCCTGGCGCTAGCGCTGATGGTTGCGCTTGCGTCGTTCCTTGAAAGGAAGGTAAATTACATCAGGACCATAATGTATTATGGACTTATTGCATGAACGTATCTCATTTTGGCCTTAACGAGTTCAGGAGTTCGCACAGGGACTTATCGTTAGGGGAACTTTTCCAGTTTATGAATCAAAGGAACTTTGAAGCTGTGCTCTGATACCAACATGTCACGCCCCGATTCCGTGGAATCGTTAGTCGTCCCCCGGGCGTGACCGCCGTGCGGGCCTAGGTTGCGCACCGCACAAGGCTAAGTATTTTTGTTTCGCATAGCGAGCACATATTCAGAGTACGCAGATAATTGAACACAGATTGAAACATGGAAAAGTTCTCTTTTATTGATAATATGAACATCTATTACAAACTCCTTGAACTGAGTCATAAGGATTACCTCTGTGGGCTTACAAAAGTGCTGACACAAAATGAGATAGCAGTCATGTACATTACATCCCTTACTAAACTCAAAATATAAGACCTTGGGACGGAACGACTGCCTTGCCACGAAGCTGCATGATTGCTTTGGTGGCTAGCTTCTTCTTCAAAAGGCTTCTTCTTCAAAATGCTTCTAAGGTGGCACGGTCGAGGCGTGCCTACAGCTGGACTGGATTGGGGTTTGTCTCCTGCTCCTCGCTTGGTTCTCCTAGCGCGGGGAACCTGTTTCAACGAGGGTCAGTACATCGAAATGTACTGGTGAAGGCAAGCTAACCCAACTATACCAATCAACACGTTGTCTTATTGAAGCATGCATATTTATCGTGGGTTTCTATCTTGCCTTAGTTCATTTTACAACAAGACATAGATATAGAATTATTGAAATAACCCGCCACCGTTCGGTGACATTTACCTTTCCGTCTGAACCACCTGCACAATACTTACCTTGCCTTCCCTGTCAAGAAGACACAAGTTAGTTGCAACAGGTTTAAATATACGAGGGGATCACTGGCTTTGATGCCATAATGGACGGTCTTAGTCTCAGGCTAAGGTGACGGAGGCACATGTATCGCTGCACGCCATCTCGCCTATGGGAGAGACTAATCTTGAGGTTCCGTCCGGATCGGATCGGTGCCAGTGCCCCAGCGACCGTCCGCAGGAACCGAGAGGCCTTGTGCACAAGTTGTCCGTGATCAACGGCGTTTGTATTAATTTGCCATTTATGTAGCTGAGGCAATGAAATCAGGAGATATGTAGCATTGTGTGATATATTTTGCATAGTCTCCCTGAATAATTGATGCATGGCAAAGGGTGTTCTACATATAGCATATTTATAGAAGAAGAAGTAAGCATTCTAACTTGTATATATGCATATGATAAACATTTTGAATAAGCAAGCATGTAGTAAGTAACCGTTCACAAGTTTCAATGATAAGCATACAGATCCAAGTCTATTCCCTTATTATCTTGATATCTTTTAGTTATTACTTGGTATCGTTTGATCGGGGCAAGCACGAACACAAGAATTAGATGTGAAGACTAGCAAGAAGGGCTAGCTAATCGGGTTGGTAGCCACTCACTTTAGTGGTTGGAAGGAGGAAGGAAGGAAGTGATTTAGGAGTCCGCTTGAGCGACGCCTATTGCTGGATCACCTGTATTGACACGAACAGCTGATCAGTACTTCTTCCTCTCTTTCCATTATCGGAATTGAAGTGCAGTCCTAAGAACGAAAGCAATGAAATTCATCAAAACCGTTCAAGAAAACCCAAGCAAATCCGAAATCCAACTCAAGGCACGAAAGCAACAAGCGACAGCGAAAACTAGGCAACAAAAGAATACAGCGGAGAGGTCCCTCCTGACTCTGCCGCTAAGTCGATCCCGGGGGCACGGTCCACTGAATATGGGAATCGATTCCGAAGAAACAAATCCATAACGAGGACGAGTTCTTAATTCAATCTATCCCGATCGAACGATACCGTCTTGTATTTCTTAGCCTCGCTCCCCGAATAGGGGGAACGGGGCACCACATTTATCAAGCTTGATTATCAAGCCAAGCTCGAGCTCAAACCAAGCTAAGCTCAAGCTTAATATAAACAAGCTCAAGTTCTAAAGTAAAAAAAACTTATCAAGCTCGAGCTCGATTAATTCTAGTCAAGCCAAGCTCAAGCTTATAAAAGCTTGCCCCGTCTTGGTTCATTTCCAGCACTACTTGGCAGTGTTGTTGTCTTGTAGTTACGTGCGGCATACCTGTTACTTCCCCAGATGCCAAATTTGTGTGGACCGGGTCTTTTATACTTGTTTCATAATTATTTTTTGATTGCATGAAAAATACAATTTGATATTTGAGTTGTTCTATGAAAGTTTATTTAATTAATTCTCGTGTTTGAGAATGAATGTGCAAGTCCTTATTATCTTGGATTGTTAGGCTCCAACGATTGACGTTTTCGTGCAGTGTCAGGTAGTATCAGAGCCACTACATATCGAGAGGCATTATGGCAACGGTGAGCAACTTCTCCGTAAAGAAGTGTAGGAGTTGAAGACCCTTTTGGGATGTTATGTCGCACCGAAGTTTCTCTTGGGGATTAAATTTAAGCGTCCAACGAGTTAAGCAGACAATATGTTTTCAAGAACACACGAGGAACCTGGTTCAAATCCAAAAAATGGCGTCACGAGTGAACAACACTCACAATCTTCCGGAAGACGATCGTGCATTGGCACGAAATAGTCGTCCACTGAAAGCTCGTGTGGATTTTCTAATGCAAAAAAGAAAAAATACTTCATAATCTCGTCACGAGGGGACGTGATGACGATCGTTGCAGTGAAAGGCTGACTAACCAAAGGTGCTAGCGCAATCATGGCTAATCAAGATTAGAACTAGAGTGTACATGAGCCACTCTCAAATTAAAAGAGCTATGGTGTAGTGGTTATCACATTAGACTTACACCTAGAGAACCTTAGGTCAATCCTAGGCAACAACCTTTTTTTGTTATATATATATATATATATATATATATATATATATATATATAATTTTTCTAACATTTACTATGAAGAAAATATTTTGTTGTTGCTATATTGTAGTAACTAACACGAAATTGATAACCTAATATAATTACCAATTTCATATTGAGAGGGTAAGAGACATTGTGGCTAAATTTTACTTTGACATATTTTGACTCTAAGCTTATATGTAAAACAAAATTGTTCTAAATCAATTTTGACCACCATCATTGCAAATTTTGGATTCCCCATTAAGTGAGGTTGGGATGGCGTAATGCGGTCAATGAGGCGACTACGAGATGAACGATTTCTACGACGATGGAGATTGGTTCAACGACGACTATGCTTATCAACGTGATAGCCCTATGGAGGAATCAAAGAAGGAAGAGACGTGACAACGAAAATCGTGCCAAAATCTAGATGCGAAGATTTTGCACAAAATGATAACTTGTTTCGAACTTGTTTTACCAACGACTTTTGGGTCATGATCGATGATGACAATCAAGTAAATCTCATTAGTCTACGAGTGGTCGAAGTTGCATAATTGGTGTTTTGAGAAGCACTCGGGTCCTTACTCCAACAGAAGGGAACAAAAATTGCGAGCATCAAAGTGACCTCGCGTTGCCGACTTCCTTTCTCTATGGACGCTAATTGAGACGAGATATATTGGATATGATGGATGAACTCAACGTTTGTAAAATGTTGCTAGAAGGTCGTAGCAGTCCAAATCTTTACAAGAGGGAAGACTTTTCTACCATAGACAATCTCTACGAAGAAAGAAGAATCAGACTTTAAGGAGGCCATGAGGTGCATGATTTGGTAGCGAAGGAAAATATAGAGGCTGAAGAGTTGACGGAGGAAGGAGTGAGTTCATCAAAGATACCCATATTCGACGAGTTTCGAGATGTTATTCCAGAAAAGTTTTCTAGAGGACTACCAACCATGTGTGACATCCAGCACAACCTCGTTCTTGTTTCCAAGACATATTTATCGAGATTATCACATTACTGCAGGAAATCATGGGAGGACAAGATCCTTCAGAAGAAGGTGTAGAATTTGAAGTAGAAGAACTTGGACAAAGTTCCTACAATATAACGAGAATAATAGGAAGAACATGAACCGGTGTTCAGGTCCTACCCTATTTATATCAAACAAGAACGTAGATGTAGGATGCGTGCAAACAACCGTGTGCTTAATAAAATCACGATTAACAAGAACTTTTCGATATAGTAAATAGATGACATGTTAGATTTAGCTAAGTGGGACAAAAGCCTTTTCCAAGATAGATCTCAAACTTTATTCCTCTTTAAATGCTAACAAAAGCAAACACTGTTTAAATTTCAGAACTATTAAAAACAAAAATCCTAGAATAATTCAGGAGTTAATAATTTAAAAACTCGGCAATGAAAACCAGACACATTGAAATTGTTTTTTTTTACTTTAAAAACCTCTATATTCAGCCTGTTGAAAATGCCCCCAGAGCAAAATTATATGCTTTTTTACTGTGAAATCCCCATAACTCAGGCAACTCCCAAGTAATATTATTTTCTATATCATTTTTGTGGTGGGATAGCATCATGTTGACCATATATATTTAGAGCTCAATACTAAGTAGTGATCTATTAATGGGAGAGCAAAACTATTTCACTATTCAGACAGCTAACTAATCTCCATCAAACTTTGTCAAATAAGCATAACCAAGAGCTTTGCTCACTTGAGATGTTCTGCTGCCTACGAGGGGGGAGGCAGGAAAGTTGATAACAGTATTACCAACACAAAACTGGAACAAAATGATCACTGTTTAAGAAGATTTACATACTATGCTAAATTTATCAATAAAAGACAAGTATTTTGTAATAGTTTATATGCCCCAATTATATTATAGGTTGCAATTAAATGAAGCATTAATCTGAGTCATCAACATCAGTGAAATCTTCAACCATGGTGGCCTGTACTGCTTCATTTTCTGCCGAATGCATTTCCTCAATGTCAATCTTAAGTTCAGTGTCACAGACCACTCTCCCCTCTTGCAAAACCTTGGGGCAACCTAAGTAACAATCAATGGAGTTAAGAAACCATGAAAACATTATTAGGGGAACTCCCAAACTCCCACAAGAAAAAATAGCAGTAGAGAAACAAACTACCTGTAATAGGGCATCGAGGCTGTTGTTTCTGTCTTATGTACAGCATTATTGCATCTTTTTCATAGATATGTTTGCAATCCATACTGCAGAAACCAACAGCAAATGGTGTGAACACCAAAAGAAATAGAATATAAAGCTTTTACACCCAAGTAGAGTGCAACTTGCGGTGGCTAGAGAAAATCAGAGAGGAAGTTATCTTTATGTTCAAACCCAGGGGAGGCACATTAGAAGATTTGTTTTCCCCTTAATGCAAAAAAGGGTACATGTTCCATGTGCAAACTAGTGTGGTTTTATTACTCCAAAAGAAGATTAGAAGGAAAAAAAAATTGGAATAATAAATGAAGGAACCACATAGAAAATGACAAAATTAGGATTATGTGTTTTTGTTTTGGGATTTTAACCAGACCTCCACACTATATCTAATATATATAATAACTTTGTAGAATTAGAGTTGACATCGGGTCGATAGCCGGTCATAAAGTTTATTAATTTTGTATGGAGCTTTCTTATGCTCCATAGCCGACCCTATTTGGGAGAAGACTTGGATGATGATGACGACGACACAACAATAACAACAAATCCTTTATCCCAAATTATGCAATACTATATCTTGTAAATCAACCACAGTATTTTGTATTTCTACTAGTGTGCCCCCCTCCCTTGTTGTATGTCAGAATGAAACCAGGGGCCGTTTTGGTATCTGCACAGACACATCGGGAAAAAAGCCAGAATTTATTAAAAAAATCTACAAATGCAGAAATTACATACATGGCTGGTTAAATGGCCCCTTAGTAAGAATTATCAAAGAACCGATAGAAAATGGTTGAGTAGGCTAAACTAGAACCTCAAGAATAGCAACAACAACAACAAAATCTTTATCCCAAATTTCTGGGGTCAGCTGTTTGAATCTTCTTCTTCTGCTCTGCTCGGCTCTCTTAAGGGACATATCCTTTGTAACGCTTACAAGATCCATATCCTTCTTTAACACTATCTAGTCCTAGCGACTCCATTAACTACTATATTATTGCTCCTTATGAGGGCATCAATGGGTTTGCGTTACACATGTCCAAACTGTTAGCTATGCTTGAGCAAAAGCTCAACTTCCTTTTTTCTTTTAGTCCCACATCGGTTGGACCAACCCCTCCTTGTATGTATATATTAGTTCCTCTTCATTGCTTTCTTAAAGATGTGTGGGGAACCCCTTGGGCCACACGAGCGCGTCGCCGCCGCCGCCCGGCTCGGTTCGGTTCGGTTCGGCGGGCGTAACGGGTGCGGGTACGTGCCAATACCTGCGGGCGCCGAATGTCGATCCAATTTACTCTTCGGGTTCGGGCTGGGATCCAAAAAATCTTTTTGCTTCTCTTTATTTTTTGAACCAATTTGACTCATTCAAATTTTGAACGTTGAGGCTATATGTCCAGGTTCATTGAACCTAGTGATAGCTTCTGTAACAACTCATTTGACAGCTTTCCTCCACGTTTCTTTCCTTTTGTAATTGCTCCTTAATAACCTGTTTATGAGCCATTTACTGTCCTGTCCAGTGATTGTGTCTTGGGACTGCCTATATACTGTGGTCTCTTCCTTCTTCATTCTTTACAGAAAATTATCCTACGTGAAACCTCTCTCAAATCACATTCTGTTCTCTAAATCCTTGCTCTGGGCAGAGCTAAGTTCGGTCTCTCTCTCCGAGTTGTGTGCAACGAAGAGAACCCGGTAGTCAGGGAGTTTTTCCACTAGGAACTTTCGAGAAACGTCTGCACATAGACCTCGGATCAACTCTTAGGGCAATGCTTCGTTGACGACTTCCCCGGAGGCCGGTAACATTTTTTTAGTTTCTTTGTTCTCTTATAAATCTCTAAAAAATAATATATATTTATATTATAAGTATTACTAACAATCTAAGAGTTGATCCCGATTTCCTGTTAGGTAAAATAATTGTTAATCGTAGAATAACAAGTTCATAGTTGTTTAATTTGGTTATCTGAAATAAAATTATTTCTACTGGAGCAATAGAATAACAAGTTCATAGTTGCTTATTCTGGTCGTTTGCAATAAAATTATTTCTATCAATAAAAAAAAATTCTACTGTAGCAATAGAATAACAAGTTCATAGTTGCTTATTCTGGTCATTTGCAATAAAATTATTTCTATCAATAAATTTTTTTTCTACTGTAGCAATAGAATAACAAGTTCATAGTTGCTTATTCTGGTTGTTTGCAATAAAATTATTTCTGCTGTAGCATAGTTGCTTAATATGGTTGTTTGCAACTATATTGTTCATAGTTGTTTAAAGACACTATAGCAATTTTGTGACTAGAAATAATTAAATAACTTTAGTAGTTTTCATTTGAATAAGATTCTGTAACAACTTGTATCATTTTTTAAATTTCAATTATAATTGAACAATTTCTTACATATCAAGTTGTTTAAATAACTTGCCTTGTGAAAACAGTGTTCGAGTATATTTCTACTGTAACTTAGAACAATATAAATTATTTTCTAGAAGTAAATAAACAGTTAAAGTGAAACTGCAAATTCCTTTGAGTCTTAATTCTAAAAGTAGAGATAAATTTGGGAATAAGTCAAAAGAGTCCTTCTGTCAACCGGGTGTAAATAGCCCTAAGCGACACGGTATTTAAATGTCTTTGGACAACCGCTAGCTGGGAACCGGCCTCTACAGCTAACCCAAGTTAATCAACACTTGTTAGAATAAAGATTTCGTAAGGTTAATTAGACAGATCACTCAAACTATTCTTCTAGAACACTAGACTTTGTTATTAAGTAACACCTTTTTTGCGGTTTCAGACTATTCCCATTAACCATGACGGGCAAGGATGAGACTTTTCCTGCTAAACCTGCTAAGTTCAACGGGACCTACTTTAAGAGATGGCAGAGTCAAATAAAGTTTTGGCTCACAACTTTAGTGCTGATCTCAGCCATTGATGGTTCCACACCTATCACAAATGATTCTGATGACACCGAGTCTGACGTAGGAGTGTCCAAATCCACCAGCTCCTCTAAACCCAAAACACCAAAGGAAATAGACTACCACTGCTTCCATAGAATTCTAAGCGCTTTGTCTGAATCATTATATGACATATTCTTTGAATATAAGAGTGCTAAAGAATTTTGGGAAGCTTTGGAAGATGAATATAGCTGTGATAATACTGGAATCGAAAGATTCAATTCCTCCTCTTTCAACAGATACTTTATGGTAGATAATAAACCTATGAATGACCAAATACATGAATTCCAAGAATATCTTAGGCATATTCAAGCCAAATGTACTTTTTTTTCTACTGAGTATAAAATAGCATGTTTGGTAGACAAGCTCCCTCCTTCTTGGTCTGATTTAAGAAAGATCTTATTCATACACAAGGTGACCTTAATTTTGCTCAAGTACTAAAGAAAATTAGAACAGAAGAACAAATTAAGCTAATAAGGTCTAACCCTAAGTCTGAGTCTAAAGCTAAGATAAACCTAGTAGAATCCCAAGGCAAACCCAAGCCTCATCATCATCACAAACCCAAAAGGAACCACTTCAAGAAGAAGCAGAACCTTCAGCCTCACCACCAAAAACATCATCACCATAAACCTAGAAACTTCGGTCAGACTCAGGATCAGAAGAGATTTCGTTTTGTATGTGGTAAAACAAACCATATAGCCACCAACTGTTTCCATAGGAAGAAGGAAGATGTCCAGACTTCTTACAAAGGAAAACGTCCAGCCAAACCATAAGCAAACATGCTTCTCAACGGCTCTTCTAGTTCCTTCAGGTCTGTAAGCTATCAACCCTTAGTCAACATTTCCTACCATTCTGACGATTGGTGGTTGAATTCTGGAGCTAATGTTCATGTTTCCTTTGATCACTCATGTTTTTCAAACTATCAGGAATCATGTGGAGGTGTAACTCTAGGAGATGGCTCAGCGGCACAGATTATAGGAAGAGGAAGAATAGATCTAAAGATGACATCAGAAAAAACTCTGACTCTTCATGATATGTTACATGTGCCGTCTATCAGAAGAAATTTAGTTAGTGGGTCTCTTCTTGTAGCTTTAGGGTACAAGATTGTTATGGAAGCAAATAAAGTAGTATTTTCTAAGAACTCTTTTATTGGAAAAGGATTTGTAAGAGATGATCTTTTTATTTTAAGTACAGTGAATAAAATTTCAGATCCTTCCTTTGTTGTTTTAAATGTAGAATATTCAAATATGTGGCACAGTAGATTAGGTCATGTGAATCTAGATTCCCTAAGAAGGATGATGAACTTAGATCTTATTCCTAAGACTCTAATAGATGATAAACACAAGTGTGAGATCTGTGTTCAAGCCAAACATACTAGGCTACCTTTCAAATCTGTATAAAGAAACTCTGACCTTCTAGAGCTAGTTCATAGTGATGTGTGTGACTCAAATAGAATTTTGACCCGAGGTGGTAGAAAATACTTTGTTACCTTTATAGATGATCATTCAAAGTATTGTTATACATATCTTCTCAAAACCAAAGATGAAGTTCTTGACAGATTTAAGGTCTATAAATCTGAAGCTGAGAACCAGTTAGAGAGAAAGATTAAAATTCTTAGATCAGATCGTGGAGGAGAGTACACATCAAATGATATGACCAATTTCTGTGAAGAATACGGAATAATCCATGGGGTAACTGCTCCATATTCATCACAGTCCAACAGAGTTGCTGAAAGGAAGAATCGCACCCTGTTAGACATGGTGAATGCCATGCTCCTCAGCTCAAGTGCTCCCGATAATTTGTAGGAAGAAGCATTATTATCGGCCTGTTACATCCTTACTATGATTCCTAGTAAGTCTAATGATAAGACTCCCTATGAATTATGGAAAGGTAGAGCTCCTAGGATCCATTATCTCAAAGTTTGGGGATGTCTGGCTAAAGTAGGAATTCATGAACCTAAAAAAAGGAAGATTGGACCTAAGACTGTAGATGCTGTATTCATAGGATATGCCCTAGATAGCAATGCCAATAGATTTTTTGTTACTCACTCAGAAGTAAATGAAATCTCTAACAATACTATTATAGAAGCAAGAGATGCAGTTTACTTTGAGAATATATATCCCTTCAATGATAGAATTTCTTCCTCTTCCTCCAACTTCTCTCTTGCTCCGTCCACTAGCTCTCATGTTCAAATATCTAGTTCACAACCCGAACAAAATATAGAACCTAGAAGGAGTAAAAGAGAAAGAATTGAAAAGAACTTAGGAGAAGGTTTCTTCACCTTTTTGATAGAGGGTGATCTCTCAACTTATGAAGAAGCAATATCTTCTCCTGATGCCCCTTTGTGGAAAGAAGCCATTAACAGTGAGTATAACTCCATCATGGAGAACAATACTTGGTTTCTAGCAGACCTACCTTTATGTAGTAACCCCATAGGTTGTAAGTGGATATTCAAAAAGAAACTAAGAGCTTATGGTACCATAGAGAAATACAAGGCTAGATTAGTAGCCAAAGGTTTTACCCAAAAAAGGGGACTAGATTATTTTGATACATACTCTCATATAGCTAGGACCACCTCTATTAGAACCCTTCTAGCCTTAGCATCCATTCTAATATGATAATCCATCAAATGGATGTAAAGACATCATTTCTAAATGGGGACCTAGAGGAAAAAATCTACATGGAGCAACCTGAAGGTTTCATTGCTAAAGGCCAAGAAAAGAAAGTTTGTAGATTAGTTAAATCTCTTTATGGCCTAAAACAAGCTCCCAAACAATGGCACAACAAATTTGACATAGTCATCTCAGAATATGGTTTCGTGTCAAATGAGTATGACAAATGTATATACTTCAAAATTTTAGATGAAAGCTGTGTCATCTTATGTTTGTATGTAGATGACATCCTTTTTTTTATCATTACTAGAATTGATTACTAATACCAAGGACTACTTATCCAGCCAGTTTGATATGAAGGATCTAGGTGAAGCCAACTTGATTCTAGGCATGCAACTGTCCAAATACAAGGAGGGCTATACTCTATCCTTAGCACACTCTATCGAAAAAATGCTAAGAAAATTTGAATATTTTGATAAGAAACCTGCTCTTACTCCTTATGACAGTAGTGTTGTTCTCAAGAAGAATGAGGGTTCTCCCATGGAACAACACAGATATTCTCAGATGATAGGTTCTCTCATGTATATATCAAACATGACCAGACCTGATATTGCATTTGCTATTGAGAGATTAAGCAGATATACTAGTAACCCAAATTAGTTACATTGTACAGCATTAGAAAGAGTATTTAGATATCTTAGGGGTACTCTAGATTATATGTTGCACTATACTAGACACCCTGATATCATAGAAGGTTATTCAGATGAAACTGGGTAACTGACTCACATGATGCAAAATCTACTACTGGATATGTTTTCACTCTAGGAGGAGCTGCAATCTCCTAGAGCTCATGTAAAAAAACTATCATAGCTAGAAGTACAATGGACTCCGAAATGATAGCCTTGGACACTACATGTACAAAAGCAGAATGGCTAAGAAACCTTATTATGCATATACATGTTTCTATTAATCATGTTCCTGCAATTTCTATAAACTGTGATAATAAATCTATTATGGAACTACTAAAGCATGATTCTGTGAATGCTAAGATGAACAGGCACCAGTAGCTGCGCTTCAAGTCTATAAAGAGCCTACTGGGCAAATATGTGGTTCTTGACTATATAAAGTCAGAAAAGAACCTTGCAGACCACTTGACGAAGGGTCTGTCTAGGACTTTGATCCTAGAATCATCGAGGGGGATGGGGTTAAGCCTATAAGTAAAGTCACCAACAGTGGCAACCCAACCGAGTCTGACTGGAGATCCTAAGAAGCCGGTTCAATGGATAGGAACAAGCTGGACTTAGGTGACTTTTATAGAACACTGACCCGAGATTAAAATCTCTTTCTATAATGCCCAAGTGGCTGTACATGCGTACAATGATTCCCCATCCCTATGGTGACAGTGTTCTTGAGTGATATGGTTAGGATGAGTTTTAAAACTCTTAATAGGTCCAAGCTAATATACAGGGTTGAAACCTATCACCAACCCTTAAGGACTTACCTATATGAGAGGTCGTGAAGGTCGCGACCATGGGACAGGGCGATCCCAGACAACTCTCATGAATTTGGGATTAGTGCGCATAGCCAACCAAAGCGCCACCTGTTAGACCCAGAACCTCTAGCGTACTATGTGTGCTATTTTTCTGAATCTGGTGAAAGAAGTCTGATTCAAGGCATAGTTCATCAAGCATTTCTTAAGACGAAGACAATAGTCACTAAGTGAGATTCAAGGTTGTAGTCCATCTCATCTATGCATAGTATATACCTGCCCAGAAACTCTTCCTTTTAATTTCTTTGTCACTTCTATTTCGGAACTTAACCTTGGGGGGGGGGATTGTTAGCTATGCTTGAACAAAAGCTCAACTTTCTTTTTTCCTTTAGTCCCACATCGGTTGGACCAACCCCTCCTTGTATGTATATATTAGTTCCTCTTCATTGTTTTCTTAAAGATGTTGTGTGGGGAACCCCTTAGGCCACACGCGCGCGCCGCCACCGCCGCCCTGCCAGGCCCGGCCCGACTCGGTTCGGTTCGGCGCGCGTAACGGGTGCGGGTACGTGCCCACACCTGAGGACGCCGAATGTCGATCCAATTTACTCTTCGGGTTCGGACGGGGATCCAAAAAATCTTTTTGCTCCTCTTTATTTTTTGAACCAATTTGACTCATTCAAATTTTGAACGTTGAGGTTATATGTCCAGGTTCATTGAACCTAGTGACAGCTTCTGTAACAGCTCATTTGACAGATTTTCTTCACTTTTTTTCCTTTTGTAATTGCTCCTTAATGACCTGTTTATGAGCCATTTACTGTCATGTACAGTGGTTGTGTCTTGGGACTGCCTATATATTGTGGTCTCTTCCTTCTTCATTCTTTACAGAAAATTATCCTACGTGAAACCTCTCTCAAATCACATTATGTTCTCTAAATCCTTGCTCTGGGCAGAGCTAAGTTCGGTCTCTCTCTCCGAGTTGTGTGCGACGAAGAGAACCTAGTAGTCAGGGGGTTTTACCACTAGGAGCTTCCGAGAAACGTCTACACATAGACCTCGGATCAACTCTTAAGGCAGTGTTTCGTGCACGACTTCCCCGGAGGCCGGTAATAATTTTTTAGTTTCTTTGTTCTCTTATAAATCTCTGAAAAATAATATATATTTATATTATAAGTATTACTAACACAAACCATCTAAGTCAATTTTTCCTTATCTAGTCCTGAATTAGCCCACCTCCAACTTTCCTTGGGTACGGTCATTTCTTATCCTATCATTAAATATATTGTCACTCATATATCTTAACATTCTCATTTCATATACACTAATTTTCTGGATATGTTTCTTAATTGCCCAAACACTTTGATTCATAAAGCAAGATTGGTCTTATAACAATCTTATAGAATTTTTCTTTCAACTTCATATATATCTTGTGATAACAAAGTACTCCAAAAATACTCTTTCATTTCAACCATCATGTGTTAATTCTATGCATGACATCCTTCTCAATTTCATCATCATTATGAATGATTAATCCTAAATACCGAAAACTATCACTTTTTTATATCTCGTATCCATATATATGGACTCCTCTCTCATTTCTCCTTGACTTCGGGTTAAAAGTATATTTCATATACTGTCTTTGTTAAATTAATCCTAAATCCCTTAGATTCCAAAGTCTCTTTCCACACTTCTATTTTAACATGTAACCCTTCTATGCTATCATCAACAAACATCGTACACCATAAAATCTCCTCCTAAATATGCCTAGTAATTTCATCCATAACTATTGAAAAGGTAAGAACTCAAAGTTGGTCCTTGATGTAAGCAAATAATAATAGGAAACAGATTGTATCTCCTCCAATAGTTCGCATGGTCATTGTAACTCTATCAAACATATTCTTAATAAATAACAACTAGAAACTTGTTTCTTCTTCAAAATCCACCATATTATCTATTTAGGAACTCGATCATAAACTTTCTCTAAGTCAATAAAAACCATATGTAAATTTCTCTTTTCTCTCTAAATCTTCCCATTAATATTTTTAGTAAGTATATGGCTTCCATAATAGATCTCCCATACATAGCATCTAGATAACAAGAAAAGACAGCAAGTAATATTTATCAAAGCATAGATATTTTGCTTGCATAGAAGTTTTCTTTAATATATTTTCGGTAAGGTAATTAGAAATAATATAGATCTCTCATGTAACAAGTTGAACTTCAAGCTGTATCATAAAACTTGATTGTCAACTGCAAGTGCACCAGACTACAGCAGTAACCATTATAGAGAACAGGTTTCCACTGCATCATAAAAGATTGGGAAATTTTCTAAAACCGGCTTAGCTTTTGGCTGAAATCTTCCTAACAGCTTCAACTTTTCGAAAGTACTAAAACAAACATGTTTTTGCGATCCCTTCTTCTGCACCTTGGATCAATGTATTAACCCATGTCTTCTATTACCCTTCCCAAAAGAATGGTGCCCACGTGTTAACACCGAGGAGAATGATACAAAATGATACAAAGAATAGCTGCACATCATCCTTCTTGTATATGCTAGAGATGTAGCCGTATCGTGTCGGACACGTATTGGAAACTTCACAGACACTTACGGGACTCTCCACAGGCACTCCAAAATACACTAGGACCAAAATAGATGATGTGCCACCATGTCCTTACAGTGTCATGTTGTATAATATTGGAAACTTCACGGACACTTAACGGTCTCTCCACAGACACTCGAAAATACACTAAGACCAAAATAGATGCCGTGTCAGCGGGTCCTTACAGTGTCACGTTGTATCGGTATCCATGCAACATAGTTTATATGTAAAGCCCCAGTGAAGTATAAATAGGTTCTATTGTGACATTACTAGCAGTAGAATAACTTATGCATAATGATGTCTTCTTATAATTACACCTTATGGTAATGTGGTTATGTAAGTATAAGCGAAATAAGCTTACGCTAGGTTACACTTATACAACAATACAGCCAGATATACATTCTTGGGGTTTAGATTTACAACAAAGTCGATGCAACAGTTGTTAAACTATTAAATCATGTCCCTCAAGGAAAATTTAGGAATTAAACTATTAAAGTGATATAATTGGAATAAGTCAAAATGTACCATTGACTATTATGCGCATCAAGCAAACAAAATGATATTCAGTAGAAAAGACAACTTATCACTTTTCTATTCAGTATAGTACCTTTTGAGTGGCCGAGAGAAATAATAAAAAAATCAGGTTGGTCTTAGTATTTCTTAGAAAGTATGGGCTCTCAAACCAAAAATTAATCTTCTTATAGAAATTTCCCCAGAAATAAATAAAAACTTGTATTTCCAATGATAACATTTACTTGCCATTAGAAGAACATATTAAAATAATAATTGCATTCAGAAGGGAGGCAATAGCTCTAATTACTTGTCATTCTATTAGCTATTATATTCTTGGAACAGAAGTGAAATACTTTACCAGCGGACAGGATCTTGGAGTTCAAAAACTGGCTTTCCAGTTAATGGGCATTTGCTGTTTAATATGTTGTTCTGGGTGCTGGTCATGATGATATCTTCCTGCTCTTCACCAGGCATTGGTTGACCTGCGTGGTGAACATTCTGTAGATAGTATCATAGTTAAAATAAACTTAATATCATTGAAACAAAAGCATGTAACTGAGATGTTTAAAAACACACCAAAATTGCCAAACTTGGTTTCTAAATGTAACATAAAGATGGCTTTTTAACACAATAGCAACAAAATTGCCATCGGGAGATAGAATGGATCAGATACGAAGTGAATTTCAGTATGTAATTATATTTCTTGGTGGGAACTCTACTTTTAGCATGATATTGGATGTTTATAATCCTGGGTTGGTGCAAGATCTTTTAATTATTCTCTAGATAAAAGTATGTATTTTTGTTTCAAATTGTATCATCTTACATCTTCATCTAGATTATTAATAGTCTCGTCTAGTTCTTTATAATCTAGGGAAATTGGAATATGCTTGTGCTCCTTGCTTGAATGAGATTAAAGTGCATCTCCAAAACGTAGGTCTACTTACCCGCCAACTACATCCACTGCAGGTTTTATGCACGACTCGCTCATGTTGATAGCTACCTTGGTTAAGAATTTGGTACCAGTGTACATGGTTGACGCATGACGACAGCCAACCGTAAGCCCTATGCCAAATCCTTCATTGGGAGCTTTCTTGTATTCCATAGCCACCCCATTCTAATGGGAGAAGGTCTGGTTGATGATGATGATGATCAGGGGCGGACCCACGTCCCCGACTCAGTTTACGAGAAAAATAAACTATTAAGGGGTATTTTCCCATATTTTTGCCAAAGCATATATATATATATATATATATATATATATATATATATATATATATATATATATATATATATATATATATGATCCTTTACTAATCTCTGTCAATGCCAAATGTCAAAGGACATCTTAGCTGGTAAAGTTGTTGGGATTTATTTGTTAGTGCTTGAGATCCTCTTCTACACATTGAAATTAATTTTTACTGCCCAAGCACCCACTGATTTTTTAAAATGTTGTTTACTGCACAAGCCCTCTTGTAAAGCTCTCATTCATTAAAAGCAAGGTAGTCAAAGACGCAAGGCGCACTCGAGGAGCAAATGGACCATATCGTCCGAGACACAAGGTGCAGATCTGAGCGAAGCGAGACGCAAAAATAAAAAATATATACATAAATAAATAAATTAGTAATGTAAGAAATAAAACCAAGTAACATATTAAAACCAACAAAAATATGTTAAAACATAACAAAATGAACTATCTGAACAACAATATTAGTAGTAGCAGCAGCATTATTGCAGTCAACGTAACTAATAAGAATTTGTGTTATTCCTACCATATTTTTAGTAAATTTTAGTTATTTTTTTTACATTTTAACTGTAGCCAACTTTGGCAACTGTGGAAAGGCTACCTCCATCTGTTCTAAAAGGCGGACGCCTAGACGCTAGGCGTCTGGTACCCACCCGATGTCCGTCTAGTCCCCCTAACGCTCGACTATACATATTTTAGGTTTTGTGGACTTTTTCTACAATTTTCAGTAGGTTTTTTAGATTTTATTTCATTTTATTGAACCGCATAGATCTAGGCAGACGTCTGGGTAGCCGCCTAGGCGGACTAGGCGCGAGACGGCAGCTGCCTGCCCGCCTAGCTCCTAGCCCTTTTCACAATCTTGTCACATTCCTCCCACTTGTATGAGATAAGGGCTATCTCCATGCCTCAAAGTTTTTCGTTATAAAAAAAAAACAAAAAAAAACTTTAGACGCACATTTTCTTGTTGGCTCGTTGCTGCAATGTGCGTCTTGGGTGCGTCTGGAGAAAGAAGCCTCTCCTAGTGAGGTGTGAGGTGCAACTAGTACGTCTCGGACGCACATTTGTCTACCATGATTATCCTATGAGCAAGGGCCACAGAAACGGGATTCCCACTTAAAAAGGGTATAAAGAGTCTGACAAAGCTTCCAAAGACTAGACATGAAAAACCCAATGAAACTCAAAAAATTAATACTTCTTATTGATCTAATCTCGTATGTTGGTTTTACCTCATTTGAAGGTTTCAACCTTCGAAACACATTTTGCCTCCCAAGTTTCAAGGTTTCATTAGATTTCATGCAGGTATGCAACCAGATAAAACGTTGCGAGACAAGGGTCTAGAAGACTCACAACCCAAGAACCTAACCACGTTCCTCATGTGTAATCGTTCCCTCTGCTCAAGGTCTCCTTCACAATAGTTCGGGGGAAAAGGTCTACTTCACAATTAAATACAGGTCAGGAACCCCTTTACCTCCAAATTCAAATGATGTAATCCATTATACATGTCAACCATTTATACAAGCAAATTTCTTGTAGAAACAAATAGTTATATAAAGTTTAGCATCATAATAGTACTTAAACATGACATGTTGCGCGCATATAAATACAACACGACACAATAAGGAAACGGCACATATATCAAATAGTTGACCATCTCCTAAACCATAAACCATGATCTTGGAATTAGAATCATACCCAGATGGCTTCCTTGAACCCCCGATACATTGGATTGCTCTGCGGATCGAATGGTGACATGGCCTTGAGCATCGCAAACTCGTTCTCCAGCAACTGCTCGAAATCCGTAACCTACATTCCACCAAACCAACCATTAAAAGAAACAAGAACAAAAAAAATAAAAATCCAAACTTTTCTATTGAATCAAAAGGAAATAAAAAACCCACTTCATCGTAAGGTTGGTACTTGATTCCGATGGATCGGATGGAGTCGGAGAAGCGTGCGCAGTCGTCGTACGACTGCAGGAGCTCCAGCACGGCATCCTCCAGCTGCTTGACCTTCTCCGACTGCTGCTCCTTCTCGAGGTTCACCGCGATGGACTTGATCATGTTTAAGGATTTCCGGATGTCCTGATTGCGGGAAGATGGAGGAGAAGAAAATTAGGGTTAGTGTTTGGAGAAAAGTGAGCTTATTTTTTAGGGTTTTGGTAATTGGAGCTTACTGAAATTAGGGTTTCATTGTCAGAGGAAAGGTTGTTCGCCGCTGATGCAATTCTGGCAACGCCGGAGTTTCGCGGATGAGAAGCGGAGGTGGAAGCCATTGGGTGAAGAAACAATGGGAGGGAAATAGGATCCCAATTCGGTTCAAGTTTTAGAGGGTAATTTATAAGGGCACCGCCAAATTTACTTGGGGCTAGCCCATTGAAAAAGTAGAAAAAATTACAAGTTTGCCATCATGAAAGTTACTCGGGACTAGCCCACTGTTATAATCAGGACTGTCGGGAATTTGACAGTCCAAACACTTGGAAGGACTGTCAAAATTCTGACAGTCCAAACACTTGTAAGGACTGTCAAAATTGTGACAGTCCCATTTTTAAGGACACTGCACATATAACTCAGGGCTAGCCCATCGTAAATTTACAAATAATTACAAGTTTGCCATCATGAAAGTTAATCGGGGCTAGCCCACTGTTATAATCTGGACTGTCAAAATTGTGACAGTCCTACCACTAGGAAGGACTGTCACAATTATGACAGTCCTAACCTTGTTAGGACTGTCAAAATTTTGACAGTCCTAAAAATTGTTAGGACTGTCAAAAATTTGACAGTCCATTTCCCAAAATTACAAGTTTGCCACACTTGGGCTACCCCACACCAAAGTATAAAAGTGGAATGGATTTCTATTTTTGGCATTCCACCTAGACCTAAGAAACCCTCATTCCACCAAGCCCAAACCTAAATTTGGAAATAGCTAGTTGTGGTTGGAGGAGTAATTTACTTTGGTGATACTCCAAGGAATATTCTTCCGGTATGTCTTCGACAAGCTACGTTGAATAAGATTTGCAATTGTGCGAAAAAGATTTAGTTTATTTTCATTAATGTAGGAACAATGCATGAAAAATTGTTCGATGACGAAGTCGGATCGTCCAATTCATTAATTATGCACTCCGGACGTTCCGAAGAACAAGTTGGTTGTTCCGAAGCACGTACGGTACGTAAAACGACAACCCGAATTTGACAGTCACGGGTTAGGACTGTAAACATTAGACAGTCCTATATAAATATAGGACTGTCCAATATTCCACAGTCCTATGTAAATATAGGACTGTCATAAATTCGACAGTCCTACTTAAAAGTAGGACTGTCATACTTTTGACAGTCCTATATAAAAATTGGACTGTCAAAATAGTGACAGTCCTTGATAATTATATGAAGTTATTAATTTTTATATTTTTTTATATTTGTTATAGGACCAAGCTTGTTCAGATATTGTGGTACATCCTGATGTTGGTGTTGATGTGGATGATATTTTCTCAACGGATATTGAATTTGCAAGCCATGAAGAAGCATTAGAGTGGTGTAGAGAAGTTGGGAGACGACATAACGTAGTTATTGTCATTGCAAGATCCATCCGATCTCGTCCGGGCCGAAAATATATTGAGCTTGGATGCGAAAGAGGAGGTGTGTTTAGGCATCATAAAAAAAAGGGTGACGAGAAAATCCCCAAGAAAATTGTTGGGACGAGAAAATGTGGTTATCCATTGAAGCTGTTGATTGTAAAAGTTGAAGATGTGAAGTGGATAATCGAAGTTAAGAATGGAAGACACAATCATCCTATTCCAGGGACGCTTACGGGTCATGCCTACGTGGCACGGTTGAAGGAGGATGAGAAAAAGTTGGTTGAAGAACTGTTCCTTTCAGGAGTTGCACCGAAATAAATTTTTTCTGCTGTGCGACAAAAACAAGATGGGAACAAGTCTACCATGAGGACGATCTATAATAGTTTGGCCAGAGCGAAATGCAATAGTATGAAAGGAAGAATGGCGATGCAGCAAGTATTGAAGTTGCTTGGCGAGCATCACTACGTGGAGTACCATAGAAGACATCCACAAAGTGATGAACTCCTTTCATTGTTTTGGGCTCATCCTGATTGCACACATATGGCTCGGTCCTTCGCAGACGTGTTGGTCCTTGATTGTACATATAAGACCAACAAGTTCAAGATGCCTCTTTTTTATGTTGTCGGGTTTACTTCTACGGGAAAAACATTTACAGTCGCTTTTTGTTTTATGAAGAGTGAGACAGTATCAGATTACACATGGGCGTTGAGGAAACTACAATCCCTTTACACCGGTTACAAAGAGCCGTCTGTTTTTGTTACTGACAGAGAATATGCGTTGATAAATGCTATAGATATTGTATTTCCTCATGCGCATAGACTACTAAGGGAAGACCACACTCAAGAAAGAGCCATCCGTTGTTCGAACTCCTAAGGGAAGATTACAGTCCCGGGAACAACTCGATTGCAAGAGCCATCCGTTGTTCGAACTCCTAAGGGAAGACCACACTCAAGAAAGAGTAGAGCCAAAAAGAAGGAGGAGGAGTCAACTATAAGAGATCCATCCTTATTTGAACATATCGAACGCAGTTTGGAGGCAAAGTCCGTTGTTCGAACTCCTAAGCTAACTATTCGAAGGGGGAAGAAACATAAAACGATAGATGCAGGCACGGCGGAGGGTGTTGAAAACATTTATGTTTCTTATAGTCTATACATTGAAAAATTCCTACCTGAGATACGGAACTTCATTTGGTCTATTGATGATGTTCCTGCGGATGGCCACTGTGGATACCATGCACTAGCAAGACAACTAGGCTATTCAGTGGAAGCAGGATGGCGACAGGTTAGGGCAGAGCTGTACGAGGAGTTGGAGTCGCGCCTAGCCTTCTATAGCCAGATACTTGGCGAAGAAATTGTTGGAGATTTGTTGGCATGCATACCTTGTACGGAAACAGTTACCGGACCAGAGCATTACATGGATGTCCCGCCTGCTGCTTACGTCTTCTCTAATAGGTATAAGTTACCTATTGTAATTATCTCACATGGCATTAACAATACTTTCTTTCCAATGTGTGCCCCCCCGGCCGAACACCGAGTATCCAATCTATGTTGCATTGGGCTAGTCGGACAACACTTCGTCATCCCAAGGTTGATCGCTCATTCTCCTATTCCGCCACCTTCTACGCTTTGGTATAAACACGCACCTGAGGAAGCAATCGCATGGACGACACCCTACAAGGATGCAATGGCGGCCTATAAGAAGATGATGAAGATGGAGGACCCCAAAATCATGTCGGACGACTACTTTGATATTTTAATCGATTGATACTGGCCCAAGTGAAAATGTATAATGTGTTGATCCATGTTTGTTTAAGTGTATATTGAACCATATGTTGTATGTTGTATGTTGTGTAATGAAAAGAGTTATGAAGATTTTGATTGTATATTGCGCATTTCTACTTATAACTTAGGACTGTCATTTTGGAAAACTGCCAGGATACCAGGACTGTCACAATTTTGACAGTCCTAGTGTAAAGTAGGACTGTCAAAATTGTGGCAGTCCTAAAGTTTACTCACTGTCAAATTTGACATATATATAACTTTAGGACTGTCACAATTTTGACAGTCCTAGTGTAAACTAGGACTGTCAAAATTGTGACAGTCCTAAAGTTTACTCACTGTCAATTTTGACATATATATAACTTTAGGACTGTCACAATTTTGACAGTCCTAGTGTAAACTAGGACTGTCAAAATTGTGACAGTCCTAAAGTTTACTCACTGTCAATTTTGACATATATATAACTTTAGGACTGTCAAAATTTTGACAGTCCTAGTGTAAACTAGGACTGTCAAAATTGTGACAGTCCAAAAGTTTACTCACTGTCAATTATGACATATATATAACTTTAGGACTGTCACAATTTTGACAGTCCTAGTGTAAACTAGGACTGCCAAATTTGTGACAGTCCTATAGTTTACCCACTGTCATTTATATAACTTTAGGACTGTCACAATTTTGACAGTCCTAGTGTAAACTAGGACTGCCAAATTTGTGACAGTCCTAAAGTTTACTCAGTGTCCATTTTGGACAGTCCTAGTGTAAACAATATGCACAGTATACAGATCAAAAGACACAGTATACAGATCAAAATAGTAAAGTTTAACCCAGTGACCAATATGTAAAGTATACAGATCAAAATAGTAACAAAAAGGCAAAAATAACTCAGAGTGTCACAAGTAGGCAAAATTATAGTTTAAAGTTTTACAACTCAAATCCTCAATATCCTCAAAATTCATATTCAATCAAACTTTTACAACGTTTACAGCTCTAATTTTGACAATTCTCAAAATGATTGTTCAAACGTCATGGCGCCTCTTCGTGCGTTGCTCTCTAGTATCCAAGAAAGGATATTCTTCAGCGTTGTCGATATTTTGGAGTTCGTCATTGATTGTCATATAATTGGAACCCTGGCAACTGACGAGGCTTCTTCCCAATTTCTTAACTTTCCTTGCCTATTCATGAAAAATGAAAACAATTGTTAGCCTCAGTTACAAATATCAAACTTAAGGTCTACAAGTAGGCTCACCATCTTGACCAGTGCAGTATATAAGACCGATTTGGGAGGAAGATCTGACGGTACACGCACAATATCCCCTCCGCGTTGGAACAAGGTCGGTAGTCCGACAGCGGCGAAGTAGGCGAGGTAGTCGTCGCTGCACTCCGCCATATTGACTGCTGCTAGCCGGTCGGTATCTCTTATGACGTGGCGTTGCCACTCGGTGAAGAAGTGCGATACCCAGTTGAAATGTGCAGGTATATAGTTTAGCGGTTTTGTACCGCGCGGAGGCTTTATCATTTGCAAAGTTCGCCTTGGGACAGTTTGTACGTAGCCAAACTGACGTAGCACTCTATCCGGCATATAAGCCTCCTCGATCTCATGACAACTGATAAGACCGTGATATAAGGCGACTGGTTGCAACGGACGGGTAGACTGTCGCAAATCACGGTATGGATCCCATACAATCTGCACCGCAAAAAATGTAGCATAACGTCATTTAGCATAACGTAGTAAATTCATACCAATTAAGTACAATATTAGGTCTAAATTCACCTCTTCTGTCGTCATTTCTTCGAGTGCATGCCGTAGAGCGGCCAATGTGTGAGAACGTTTGGCATCTACCTTACTTGGCTTCCATCGGCACATTCTAGGCATGTTCTCGTCATACCCTCGGTTCAGGCTCGCCCGCTGCAGGGTTGGAAAGTGCTCGTATATCCATGCCTACACGTTACCGAAAATATATTAGTCCAAAAATAAACAACACAATTTCAATTTATGTAAACAAGTTGACAAAGATATATCTATACATGGAGTAGAGTCTGGCATCCGGAAATAGTCTTCGAACCCACACGGGATGCCGCACCAAGCTCGCGGTAAAGATATGCCAGTATACCGCTTCCCCAAGAAATTTGCTCCACCGTATCAATGTTGTCCAAATTGATGAGATATTTCGCATTTATGGACGTTCCAGACTTATCGGTAATGCCGACAGCCCCTAAGATGAACTGAATATATCCGCGGGCCACATTATCGCTATTATCAATTTCAGGGGCCGTCTCAGCGAATATCTCCTCCAAATATTTTAGAGGAAGTCCGTAGGACTTCTTGAATTCTCGAATACTGGTAAAACTAGTGGCATCAACTCCCAGACACCCTGATACATAATCCACCATATTGTCGTAATAGTTGATGCTCGAATCATCAAAAGTATGATTCTGCATGGGTCGACCATCAACCCTAAGTCCCAATATATGATGGACGTCATCAAGGGTAATCGTCAACTCCCCATTGGGTAGATGGAAAGTGTTGGTCTCTGGATGCCACCGTTCTACAAATGCTGAAATCAGTGCATTATCCACCGTCGTATATGAGTAGCTACCCAAATATTGCAGACCGGTGGGACTGATTTTTGACTTCACATCATCTCCCAGTAATTCATACCGCCATGTATTGCATTTTTTGCCATGGTTGATTACCGTCAACATACGACCACTCTCCTGAAAAGTCAACAATTGGATGAAATTAAACCTCTATGTAAAATAAACTTTGAACTTACAACTATATATAAATGTATCATAACGTAATGTACTTACCGGATTGTTCCATATTTGGTATGCAATATGGTTTTCGATCGACGGTAACATAGAGCAACCGTTTGGACGAGTGTCGCCTGGACTATCTGCCTGCTCAGAAGGTCCCGAACCATCAGTAGGCTGAGAAGGTCTCTCGACAGGACTATCTGCAGGCTGAGAAGGTCCTGAACCATCAGTAGGCCGATTTGGAACATTTGGCATGTCCTCATCGGAGGAGGAAGAAGAGCCGGAAGAACTAGGAGGAGCACGTCTCTTTGTGGCAATCTTCTTCGTCAATGGACGTATCCTCACTTCAGGGCGTGCCTCGGCCTCGCGGATAGTCACGCCTTGCGAAACTGTGCGTTCCTTACGCATCGACGCAGTAGGGCGTCTTCTCATTTCTTCATCCACAGTGTCCTTTCCAGGGGCATGACTATAAGACAAAAATTAATATATACAGACAAAAATTAATATATATTTGAACATAATAATTGAATTTTTTCAGGACTGTAGCCATTTCTACAGTCCTGTAAGTATACAGGACTGCAAATTTTTCAACAGTCCTAATCTTTTAGGACTGTTGAATTTCCTACAGTCCCATATATATTTAGGACTGTAGGAAATTCGACAGTCCTATATATATATAGGACTGTCGAATTTCCTACAGTCCTAAAAATATATGGGACTGTAGAAAATTCTACAGTCCCGCTCGATACTGCTCGACAATGTCGAGCAGTCTCGACATTCTACGCCCTAAATTCATGTTCCAAACGACTTCTATGTCTAAACTACATCCTAGACTCCGCCAAGGACTAGTATGCCCTCATTTGAAAGAAAATAACTCAAAAAATTTCAACATGCAAGAGGATTTCTTAAAAATTTTGGACATTTTTTCAAATACAATAGCACAAGGAGAATGATGATTTCTACCTTGGTACTTTCGAGACTTTGGGAGCCATCGACAAGGAGGAGGAGGACAACGGAGAACGACCGGCGGGAGGGGGTCGGCGGGAGGGGGGAAAGCACCGGTCGGGGGGGGGGGAGCTAGGTTTCCAGAATGAGAGAAGGGGAGGGATGTTTTCAAATGCTGGGCTAGCCCCAAGTAAAAAACTTGGGCTAGTATGAGTAAGGTTTGCTCTATAGTGGGCTAGCCCCAATCCTGGGCTAGCCCCAAGTAAAATTGGCAGTGCCCTTATAAATTCCCTTTTAGAGGGTTGAGAAGATTTTGGGTTTGTAAGTCAGAGGAGCTTCAGGTTGTCGCATATCGAAAAATAAAACAGAAAATTCTATAGAAAACATGACTTTTCTGCTTGTGTGTGTAAAAGAGAGAGTTTAGAATATTTGTGATTAGAGACCGCAAATTCTGTAGGCACTAAATTTTTTTTATTTATGACAGTTAATTATTTTAGAAAAGTTTATATTTTTGTAATTTTTATTTATGACAATCTAAACAAATTTCAGGACAGTTTAATTCTTTGAAATTTTTCCAAAAATTTTCATTTTAAATTTTTACTCTCTTCAAATTTTTAAACCTCCAAATTCAAACTCTAACTCCAACCACAATCATCGGAGGAGGAGGCAGAGGCAGGAGGAGGAGGAGGAGGCGACGGGAGATGGGGTAGGAGGTGGAGGCAGAGGCGGAGGCGCGGAGACCACTCGCCTCCGCTGCTGCTATTGATGTTGTGGTTGCCGCCGCCGTTGCCGGCCAGCTCTTGCCGTCGCCCGCCCCCGAATTCCGTCCCTGCTTCTTCTTCTTCTTCTTTCATGAACTGTCAAAAAAAAATTTACAGTCCTAATTATTTGTGACTGTCAAAATTTTTAGGACTGTCAACATTGTGAGAGTCCTGGAAAAAAAAATTTGGACTGAAAATTAAAATTTATGACTTTTATATGAGAATTTGGACTGCTCTCAAGTAAAAAAAAATTAGTGAAAAACTTGTAAAAAATTTGAATTTTTTTTGGACCGTCATAAGGAATATATGGAGGGCTTTTAGAATTAGCAGACATAATACGCAGGACACGTAAAATGCTTTTGGTAGATTTGTACCCCTTAATATGCTTTAGGTCTACATTGAACTAGTATATATGCACGTGCTTTGCACGTATCTTGGAGTGGATGATTTTGATGAGTTGGTTTAACTTTGCTGCTTTTAATTATATAGGTTAAGAGTTCAACCATTGGAATTCCTTGGTAATAGCTTTGAAAACTTAGCAAGTAGCATGAACTCTTTGATTTCTATAATATATTAATGCATCCCTTAAATGGTTGTCATTGGAATTTATTGTAGGTATTATTTTTAATTAGTAAATATAATGAATGGTATTTTTGGAAAGAAAACTTTCACGGTGAAGCCTACTTTCCTCATTATATAGTAGAAATTATATAGTAGAATAGATTTGTTAGCTTGGGCCGTACTTGGCCCAATAGTCCAATATCCTTTAGTAAGTAGAAAATTATGTAATTTGTTTAAGGTAACCCGGCCCAGTATTTGTTAGTTTAGGTATATATTGTATGTTTGTCTAAGTGAAAACAAATAAATTATTTAATATTCAAATAGTCATACAACTATAATGATGTTACAAAAGGCCATTATTTGTTAGTTTATGCATATATTGCATGTTTGTCCAAGTGAAAACAAATAAATTATTTAATATTCAAATATTCATACAACTATAAACTATAATGTTGTTACAAAGGCCCAGTATTTGTTAGTTTATGTATATATTGCATGTTTGTCCCAGTGAAAACAAATAAATCATTTCATATTCAAATAGTCATACGACTACTATGTTACAAAAATTACGAGAAGCATGATAAATAATAATTAAGCAATAACACAACTATAGAATAGAGTCTCATCATCATATATTGTTTATCTGTTTATCTTAGATTTTTTTGTAATTTTTTTTAAATATATTAATCGAATGTTGTTTATCGTGGTTCAATTTTAGAGGAGAGAGATTGGAGATAACCAAATATATCCAAGATTAAAAGTAGAGACGACTTCAAGAAAAATTATGTTTCTCAATTTCTATAACGAAAATGTAGAGACCTGATTTTGGATGTAGTTATTTTGGTTATGGAATTTAGAGTTCTCGCAACAGCCATACTAGCTGTCAACGGGAAAAGAAATTGAAAGAGAGATTAGGGGATTTATAAGGGACTTGATTGAGAAGAGGGAAGGAAAAAAAATAGTTGCCCATAAATGGAGGTTTCTAATTGAGTTTCTATCCCGCTTTTCATTGTATTTTAAAGAAAATTATATTTTAGTTGCCAGAATTTCTATATAGAAATTTCTAGAATTTTTTTTAAAAAGAATTTATACCTTATAAGAGAGAGAAATCTTTATTGGAGATAGTCTTAGAGGATCATCTCTCCTGAGACACCTCCAAGAAAAATTATTTTACTTATATATGCGGGATTTTTTTATGAAAAAAAATCTGGACTTCTGTCTCATGTCTATTCTTCAATCTCTTATTCGCTTACAGTCTACAAAAATCAGACAATCCACAAATCAGATACAAAGGGATTTTTATTTTTGCAATTTTTTTGTATATATGAAATTAAAAAAAAATGATATATGGAGGCAATTTCGTCAGTCGCCCTCAGCTCACATGAGCTCGGCCGGCTCGGCCTAGTTATGGAGTCCAATTAAAATGGGCAATACACATGGAAAATCTCCAAATTTAGGCAAAGACAACATCGGTGCTGCTCATTTGAAAACAATGGTCGTTTTGAGTATGCGTCTTAAGAGGACGTTTGGTATACGATATAGTATATATGTAAAAAATTTATATTTTCAAAAATTAAATTTCAAGTAATTAGATTTTCTAAAAAAATTATATTTTTATATTTGATGACTATATAAATATTTCAGAAAAATAATAATAAAGAAACATAAAATAAAAAAAGAAAAAAAAATACAAAAAAACTTCTTCAACATTCGCGGCCACTACTACTACTACTACTACTACTACTACTACTACTACGTCTGTACTGTTGAATCTTTGTCCCTAGATCATGTATGTACGTACGGGGTATATATATATATATATATATATATATATATATATATATATATATATATATATTAAGATTATTGATCATCGATAATTATAATTTAGAACTATCCCAAATTACAAGATGAGTCATCTGGGGTCTAAGTAATCTATGTCAGCATCTATGTTTCTTTGTACAACAAAGGTACTAAGGGAACGATCATCAAAGATACGCCGGTTGAGTTTCCTCTAGACATACCATACTACCGTCTCAAACATTATTCTAAGACGGCGATAACCTCTCTCTCTCTCTTTTCCTTCTGAGCTTTAATATTATTCAAGACTGCAACCAGCTCTCTACAATGATCATGGATATATATATATATATATATATATATATATATATATATATATATATATATCAAAAAGAAGGCGGCGGTTAGGGCTCGTGTGCTCCCCCTCCCCTTTTTTTTTCTCTCTCCGCCCGTTGCGGCTCCGGTTGTCCGGCCTTGGGGGTTCCCCCTCCCCTGACGCCTGGTTTTCTTCTCCTCTCCTCCTCCTCTTATCCCCCCTCCCGCCCATTTGGTCCTCTCCCCTTCCCCCTCCCTTCCGGATGGGCCCAACTTTTGCGGTTGTGGTCGCAGGTCGGCCTCCAGATCCTCCTTCGGCGCCTTCATGCCCCCCTCCCTCCCTCCTCACCATCCCGATCCTTCCTCCTTGCTCGCCAGCCTTTTTTCTTGGTGCCCCTGAGGTGGCATTTTCGGAAGCGGAGGTTGCGAAGTTCGCGGCGCCCTTCTGTCTAGCGCTCGTTGGCAAATTCTCTCATAAGCGGCATACGGTTGATGTGATTCGCTCTGCTTTTGCTGATTTTTGTTTCTCTGGCTCTGTGTCGATGGGAGTTATGAACTCTAGACATCTACTCCTACATCATTCCCTCGACGTTGACTTCCTGCGACTTCGATCGAAGGACACTGGTTTGTGGCTGGCGCTCCTATGCGAGTGTTCGGATGGTCTACAGATTTCTCCCCCCTAAAAGAATCGCCGATTGCTCCAGTCTGATTATCCTTCCCTGGTCTTCATCGACATCTTTCGACTCTGACGCTGTGATCGCTCTGGCCCAAAGCCTAGGGACTCCCCTGCAGCTGGACTCTGCTACCGCTAGCCACTCCCGGCCCAATAGGGTTCGCGTTCTGGTGGAGGGTGATATCAGCAAGCCATTGCCGCCTACTGTTTGCATCAAGCTCCCTGAGGACAACAGTAGATGGAAACCAGTGGAGTATAAAAATTATCCGACGTACTGCTCTATCTGCTTCCACCAAGGCCACATTGACACTCATTGCAAGAAAGTTATAGTAAATCAATCAGGGAAGGATACATGCAACAAGGATAAGGTGGAAAGAACACGTAAAGGGAAAGAAGTAGCGGTGTTGGCAATGTTGCACCAGATTACTACTGATTTAGTGAGCGCTTCTGGGCCTTCTGTAAACCCCCTGAATTTTCAAAATTTTAAAAACTGGATTTTTCACAATTTTCTGGAATTTTCTGGGAATTTTCTGTAATTTAAAAACAGGGTTTTAATTTTTAAATGATTTTTAATTGATAATAAATGATATTAAAATATTATAAAAATAATATTTTTGGGTTTAAAATGAAAAACTGGACTTAGGTCAATTTTTCTGGAATTTATCGGACCCCGGACCTATTTTTAAATGCCTAAACAGTATTTATTTATTTATTTATTTATTTATTAATTATTACTGATTTTATTATTATTATTATTATTATTATTATTAGTATTTTTTTTTATTAAACCCAACCCAGCCCACTGGGCCCGGCCCACCGGGCCCAGCCTAACCCGGCCCAGACCCTGCCTAGCGGGTCGGGTCGGATCCGCCCGCCCGAACCCGACCCGACCCGGCGCCCGTCTCCCCCACGTTCCCTCTCCCCAGCCACCGCACCGCGTCGCCCGAGCCCGGCCGCCTACGGCGAAGACCCGACCGCCCCGGCCACCCTCCGCCGAGCTCCGGCAACGGCTTCGGCCTGAAACCCTAACCCTAATTCTCGAATCCGCGTATCCGACACGTATCGGACACGGCTCGACCCTGTTTTTCGGTCCCCTTCAGGTGCGTGTAACTTTTTGCTCTTAGCTCCGTTTTCGATTCCGCAAATTGTGTTGCGAAGCCTGTATGACCCTCTCGGTGTCCGGACAAACTGTTCGGGGCATCGCGTCCTGTGGTGATCGCACACCGCGATCCAAAAACAGGAAAAACCAGACCCTGTTTCACCCCGGAACTAAGTACGCCCCGCCAAACGGGACGACTTGGTCGCGTGCGGTCTTCACAGATACGTACGCCTCGTCGATACGGACGTGTGGGATTTTGCGGAAGCTGATTCGGGTGTGCGTGCACACCGGAATCAACGCGTATCCGCGGACATCGCCCCGTATCCGTACTTTCTGGAATGTGCCCTAACTTTGTGTACACACGTCGGATCGAGACGAAACTTGTGCCATCGGACTCGTAGCGATACGCTGGTCCTGTGGGTCAAGTTTGGTTCAATTCTGAGAACGTTGACGAAATCGCGTGTCGTGGGCCCCACAGGCCCCGCTCGACGGGCGATTTTGTGTTCGGCTCATCGGAATCCAATTCTGAAAGTTCCGTTGGGTTCATATCAGCGTTTCTGACCTGTTGACACTGAGTTTGGTGAATTTGGAGACCGTTGACCCGGACGCATTTTTCGGTGCAAAGCGGGCCCACCGGTGGACCCCGTTTTGGTCCGAAATTACCGTTTTTGCCCTTGTCTCCAAATTGGACCCAAGGACAGGCGTTTCTAGCTGATTGATATTTTCTGGATCTGATGGTGATATTTGTTTCAGCAACCGGAGTACCGTCTGTCATTCCCGCCGAAGTCAGAACTGCAACCCGAGCCGGAACCACAGGCAAGTGTACCTTGCCAAAACTTGCAGCTTTGCTACCTATTTCCTGGACTTAGTTATACATCAGTGGGCAAGTAAATCTTGCCAATTCTCAGATATTTCTGGTTATAGTATTTTACTTGATTTTTGTAGCTTCATATGTGAACTTGTTTAACTGCTCAACCCAGGACACCTGACACTCTTCATGTGACGGAATTGCCTGAGATATACCTGGTGATTCCGTATAGGCTACATTTTCATGTTATTTCCAGTTTACATGCTTAGATTCTAGCCTGACTCATTGCATTAGTTCAAACTTGCGTGACTTGTACCTGATATTTTCTGGAACTGTGACGTGAGATTACATGGGGTGGGGAGAGTATTACCATATCAAGGCTGATTATAATGTAAATAATGTTATCTGGAGGTGTCTTAGTCTCTGATACAGAGCTTTGGCACAAGTTCTGGCTCTTCGAGAAAATACTGCTATGGTTTCTTCGACACTGATCATGTAGTAGTCTCAGCCTGAGTATGACTAAAACTCTCACTTGCATATCACTAGCTGGTTTATATATTTACCCTGCTGTTTATCTTGTTGCTGCACTGCATATATTTTGGCTTGTATTTTTTGTACCTTGTTATGTCCCCTGAGGACCTGGAATGGACTATGTCCCCAGGTATAGCCACAGAGAACTACCCTGAGGTGTACGGTACAGGAGCACTCCTTGGAGCAGAACCCGGAACTGAGGACGAGATAGTGGCCGAAGACTTCACCTGAGCACCGGCTTCAGCTACACAGTATTTCCTTTTCAGTATTTTATTTCCAGTCTATGTTTCCTTAATTGTAACAGAATAATTCTCGGATTGTTTCCCGAGATAACCTTATTTGATATTGCATATTTAATTCCATTGCATTATTTCTGGCAATTAATCTGTGTTTATTTGGTGGATGAGATTAGAAATACCTGAGACTTGTAACATATTACTGATAGACTACAGCTTAAGCATGCCCTGATGGATCCATTAAATTGGGTTGTCCATCGGTGCGTGCTGCTGGCCATTGCTCACGTGCTCAGTCCCTCGGCATTTTGGGACTGGGGCGTGACATGGTTTTTGTGGTGGCCCATGCAGGTCTACGACTAAATTGTTCGGTTTCAACTCAGGGACCGAACAGGCCTGCAATAAGATAGGATAAATTTTAGGATCTCATCCACTTGCTTGAATCATTTTTGATATCTGTATCGTATTCGAACTAATTTGAACTTGCATCTTGCCTTGATTCCTGTGCGACTCTTATTGGTTATTTTGGATACAGGGAAATGGACCCACAAGAATGCAACAAGACTCCCATCGGAACACCCCAAGCTGCAGGTGTCACCTATGACGACGAAGTGACACCAGTCGGAGGAATTCCCTCAACTCAACAGAGCCAGCAGGCTGGTCAACCTACCTCCCGATTCCGGCGCAATGACATCCCACCTCCGCCACAGTTCGTCCCACCAATGCCCGTGTTCCCACCAGGACAGCCGATCGACGGGCAGCAAATATTCCAAATGATCTACGCGATGATGCAAGCACAGCAACAAGTCCAACACGAGGCTCAGCGTCGCGAAGCTAATTTCTTGAGGGACAGCATTGTAACTGCACTGGAGCAGGCCAACCTACCAGCTCGACGGCCAACTACAGGCTCAATCACTGACTTCCGCCAACTAAAGCCCCGCACTTTTTCTGGAAAAGAGGAGCCCACAGAAGTTCATGAGCTCACCAACATTCGGCATCAACTTGAAGCAGCTGAACTTCCACGGGAACGCTGGATGACAGCCGTCAGAATGCAATTGACGGACAACGCTCATCACTGGTGGCTATCCGAGGAGACGCGACTCGGACCAGACCGAGTCACCTGGGAGGAGTTCTCCAGACTCTTCCAGGAGATGTACATTCCTGCCATCGCTCGATCAGAACTGCGGGACAAATTCAATCGCCTCACTCAGGACTCCATGACGGTGGAAGAGTACAACGCAGAATTCATTCGTCTGAGCCGCTTCGCCCCCACCCTGATCCCGACTGAGGAAGAGAAGGCCGAGAAATTCTTCGACGGACTGAACATTGAGCTGCAGAAACTAATTGGGTCCGTCGCACCAACATCATACTCGGACGTCCTTGCTGCGGCTCGACGCATAGAGTGCGTCACCAAGAGAGAGACCAGACTGAAGCGGTCGTCCCCATCCGCACCAACCAAAGCAGCACAAGAAGAATCTGCAAAGAGACCGTACCAACAGCAGAAAGCATCTACACCACCAGTGGTAGTCCTCCTTACTTGTCACTACTGTGGCAAAGCAGGTCATATTGCCAAGGAATGCCGACGCAGACTAGGATTGTGTTTGGCATGCGGATCCCGTCAACATTCGGTAAGGGATTGCACTCAACGTGGAGAAGGAGCACCTAGGGCGAACCAGCAAACTCCACCAGCGCCTCAAGCAGCACCCTACCAGCAAGCTCAGCAGCAGCAGAGGAATCTACCTCAAGGACGAGAGCAGGCTTACGCGATGACTGTGCAGGAAGCCGATGCGAGTAAATGATTTATAGTTATCTGTTTCCAGTCTTGTCGTAGTTCGTGCCCGTTGGTTCGTGACCTCAGTCCCAACCTAGTAAATTGCAACTTATTAATAACAACCTGGTTTTCATAAAAGTTATAGTTTTAACTAGATTTTCCTGGAAAGTGTAAACTTTTAATTTTTAGGAAAACGGTACTTCCCTAAGTATCTTGTGATGTGTTTCCAAACGATATTTGCGACCGCGTCATCTCTGTTGACCGGTTATTCTTTGATTGCGAGGACGCAATCCTCTTAAGGGGGGTAGATTGTAAACCCCCTGAATTTTCAAATTTTAAAAACTGGATTTTTCACAATTTTCTGGAATTTTCTGGGAATTTTCTGTAATTTAAAAACAGGGTTTTAATTTTTAAATGATTTTATTTGATAATAAATGATATTAAAATATTATAAAAATAATATTTTTGGGTTTAAAATGAAAAACTGGACTTAGGGCAATTTTTCTGGAATTTATCGGACCCCGGAGCTATTTTTAAATGCCTAAACAGTATTTATTTATTTAATTATTTATTTATTAATTATTACTGATTTTATTATTATTATTATTATTATTATTATTATTATTATTAGTATTATTATTATTATTATTATTATTAGTATTTTTTTTATTAAACCCAACCCAGCCCACTGGGCCCGGCCCACCGGGCCCAGCCTAACCCGGCCCAGACCCTGCCTAGCGGGTCGGGTCGGATCCGCCCGCCCGAACCCGACCCGACCCGGCGCCCGTCTCCCCAACGTTCCCTCTCCCCAGCCACCGCACCGCGCCGCCCGAGCCCGGTCGCCTCCGGCGAAGACCCGACCGCCCCGGCCACCCTCCGCCGAGCTCCGGCAACGGCTTCGGCCTGAAACCCTAACCCTAATTCTCGAATCTGCGTGTCCGACACGTATCGGACACGGCTCGACCCTGTTTTTCGGGTCCCCTTCAGGTGCGTGTAACTTTTTGCTCTTAGCTCCGTTTTCGATTCCGTAAATTGTGTTGTGAAGCCTGTATGACCCTCTCGGTGTCCGGATAAACTGTTCGGGGCATCGCGTCCTGTGGTGATCGCATACCGCGATCCAAAAACAGAAAAAACCAGACCCTGTTTCACCCCGGAACTGAGTACGCCCCGCCAAACGGGACGACTTGGTCGCGTGCGGTCTTCACAGATACGTACGCCTCGTCGATACGGACGTGTGGGATTTCGCGGAAGCTGATTCGGGTGTGCGTGCACACCGGAATCAACGCGTATCCGCGGACATCGTCCCGTATCCGTACTTTCTGGAATGTGCCCTAACTTTGTGTACACATGTCGGATCGAGATGAAACTTGTGCCATCGGACTCGTAGCGATACGCTGGTCCTGTGGGTCAAGTTTGGTTCGATTCTGAGAACGTTGACGAAATCGCGTGTCGTGGGCCCCACAGGCCCTGCTCGACGGGCAATTTTGTGTTCGGCTCATCGGAATCCAATTCTGAAAGTTCCGTTGGGTTCGTATCAGCGTTTCTGACCTGTTGACACTAAGTTTGGTGAATTTGGAGACCGTTGACCCGGACGCGTTTTTCGGTGCAAAGCGGGCCCACCGGTGGACCCCGTTTTGGTCCGAAATTACCGTTTTTGCCCTTGTCTCCAAATTGGACCCAAGGACAGGCGTTTCTAGCTGATTGATATTTTTTGGATCTGATGGTGATATTTGTTTCAGCAAC
The DNA here is from genome assembly GCA_036927795.1 of Iris macrosiphon. Taxonomy (NCBI): domain Eukaryota; kingdom Viridiplantae; phylum Streptophyta; class Magnoliopsida; order Asparagales; family Iridaceae; genus Iris; species Iris macrosiphon. The sequence goes on from JAYESA010000172.1 coordinate 271,877, forward strand.
CGGAGTACCGCCTGCAATTCCCGCCGAAGTCAGAACTGCAACCCGAGCCGGAACCACAGGCAAGTGTACCTTGCCAAAACTTGCAGCTTTGCTACCTATTTCCTGGACTTAGTTATACATCAGTGGGCAAGTAAATCTTGCCAATTCTCAGATATTTCTGGTTATAGTATTTTACTTGATTTCTGTAGCTTCATATGTGAACTTGTTTAACTGCTCAACCCAGGACACCTGACACTCTTCATGTGACGGAATTGCCTGAGATATACCTGGTGATTCCGTATAGGCTACATTTTCATGTCATTTCCAGTTTACATGCTTAGATTCTAGCCTGACTCATTGCATTAGTTCAAACTTGCGTGACTTGTACCTGATATTTTCTGGAACTGTGACGTGAGATTACATGGGGTGGGAAGAGTATTACCATATCAAGGCTGATTATAATGTAAATAATGTTATCTGGAGGTGTCTTAGTCTCTGATACAGAGCTTTGGCACAAGTTCTGGCTCTTCGAGAAAATACTGCTATGGTTTCTTCGACACTGATCCTGTAGTAGTCTCAGCCTGAGTATGACTAAAACTCTCACTTGCATATCACTAGCTGGTTTATATATTTACCCTGCTGTTTATCTTGTTGCTGCACTGCATATGTTTTGGCTTATATTTTCTGTACCTTGTTATGTCCCCTGAGGACCTGGAATGGACTATGTCCCCAGGTATAGCCGCAGAGAACTACCCCGAGGTGTACGGTACAGGAGCACTCCTTGGAGCAGAACCCGAAACTGAGGACGAGATAGTGGCCGAAGACTTCACCTGAGCACCGGCTTCAGCTACACAGTATTTCCTTTTCAGTATTTTATTTCCAGTCTATGTTTCCTTAATTGTAACAGAATAATTCTCGGATTGTTTTCCGAGATAACCTTATTTGATATTGCATATTTAATTCCATTGCATTATTTCTGGCAATTAATCTGTGTTTATTTGGTGGATGAAATTAGAAATACCTGAGACTTGTAACATATTACTGATAGACTACAGCTTAAGCATGCCCTGATGGATCCATTAAATTGGGTTGTCCATCGGTGTGTGCTGCTGGCCATTGCTCGCGTGCTCAGTCCCTCGGCATTTTGGGACTGGGGCGTGACATGGTTTTTGTGGTGACCCATGCAGGTCTACGACTAAATTGTTCGGTTTCAACTCAGGGACCGAACAGGCCTGCAATAAGATAGGATAAATTTTAGGATCTCATCCACTTGCTTGAATCATTTTTGATATCTGTATCGTATTCGAACTAATTTGAACTTGCATCTTGCCTTGATTCCTGTGCGACTCTTATTGGTTATTTTGGATACAGGGAAATGGACCCACAAGAATGCAACGAGACTCCCATCGGAACACCCCAAGCTGCAGGTGTCACCTATGACGACGAAGTGACACCAGTCGGAGGAATTCCCTCAACTCAACAGAGCCAGCAGGCTGGTCAACCTACCTCCCGATTTCGGCGCAATGACATCCCACTTCCGCCACAGTTCGTCCCACCAATGCCCGTGTTCCCACCAGGACAGCCGATCGACGGGCAGCAAATATTCCAAATGATCTACGCGATGATGCAAGCACAGCAACAAGTCCAACACGAGGCTCAGCGTCGCGAAGCTAATTTCTTGAGGGACAGCATTGTAACTGCACTGGAGCAGGCCAGCCTCCAGCCCCACCTCTCCTTCAATGAACGACCGTCATGTGGCATTTCGGCCACGTGGCGACCACCTGGACATCTACCGAGTCCCACCTCTCCCTCCTCCTCCAATGGACAACCATCACATGGGCGCCACGTGGCGGTTGTAAGAGGGTTGTAGACATTTGGTTGTAGTCGTAGCATAGCCCTATTTATAAGGGGAGTTTGGCTGCATCTTTGGTTGCTGGGGAGAAAAATTTGCCTGGGGCGGCAGAGGGGGATTACAGTATGGTGGGCGAGTTAGCTGTGGCTTGTATGTCCCAAATAACTCTGAGGAGGGAGTCGATGCAGGTTTGGAAATAAGAAAAATTACCCCTCTAGCTATTTCCCTGCACTCTCCCCAAGTTGTATTACCTGTGGACGGTTATGTGGGGTTGGATCAGATCCAAGCTCAATCCAGTGGTGGTAAGGAGGGAAGGAGTGTTGCACTTGAGGCAGTTGCTAGAATTGCTGAGGCGGATAGGGGGGACTATTAAGGGATCAGCAAGAGCTGGAGCAGAACGAGGCAGGGGCTGGCAGGGATTCCCTTACAATTTTTTTTGGTAATTCCTAGGGAGCATTGGTGGGCAGTGAGGAAGCGATCGTCAAAGAGGTGGGCACGGATGTCATGCCCTAATTCTGTGGAATCGATAGTCGCCCCCCGGACGTGATGTTGTGCATGCCTAGGTTGCGCAACGCACAAGGCCAAGGTATTTTATTATAACGAGCACATATTCAGAGTACGCAGATAATTGAACACAATATTGAAATAAGAAAAAGTTCTCTTTATTTATAATGAACATCATTTACAAACTCTTGAACAAGTACAAAATGGTGCCTTGAAAGGTTACAAAAGCAGACACAAAATGAGATAGTCGTCCGATACATTACATCATTTTACTAAAACTTCAAAAGCTATAGACACCTTCCGACGAAGCTATCGTCTTGCCACGGAGCTGCATAAGGTATGTGCACGAGCTCCTGGAACTTCAAAATACACTTTAAGGGCACTATCATGGCGTGCCGGTAGGTGGGCTGGATTGGAAAGTCGCTCTAGCTTCTTGTAGGATCGTCTTGGCGCGGGGAACCTGTTGCAACGAGGGTTAGTACATCGAAATGCACTGGTGAAGATGAGCTAACCCAACTGTACCAATCAATATATTATTTATGTTAAACATGCAATTTATTATGTGGTATTTCTATCTTGCCATAGTTCAAGATTACAAGCAAGCAATGGATATGAAAAATTGACTGAAATAAATATGCCACCACTCGGTGACTTGTACCTGCCCGTCTGAACCACCTGCACAACACTTACCATGATCTTCCCTGCCACGAAGACATAGTTAGCTTGTACAGTTTAAATATATATGGGGATCACTAGCGTGATGCCATAGTGGACGAGTTATAGTCATTGACGAGGATGGTCTACAACGAAAGTACACGAGGTGCTACAAATCCCGTCCAGCACATGAGACTAACATGAAGTTCCGTCCAGATCGGATCAGTGCTAGTACCCCAGCGACCATCCGCAGAAACTAAGACCTTGTGCACAAGTTATCCGTAATCAAGTGGCATATAATACTAAGTTATCAATTGATGCAGTATGAGGCAACACAAGCACGAGACAAGTAACATGGCAGGATATGTTCTGCATAGTCTTCCTGATCATTTTATTGCATAGCAAAGTATTCTACACATAGCACAGTAAGAATATTATTCTAACTAGAATTGATACATGATGAAAGAATATTCTAAGCGAACTAGCATACAACAAGGTAACCATTCACAAGTTGATTGACAAGCATAAAATAATCCAAGTATATTCCTTTTTATCTTGACATCTTTTAGTTATTATGGTATCGTCTGATCGGAACAATCAAGAGGGCAAGATTTTAGATGTGAAGACTTGGAAGAAGGGTCAACTGATCGAAGTATAGACACTCACAAGTTGGTGGGGAGAGAAAAGGAAAGATGTGCTCCAAGACTCCGCTTGTGCGACGCCTACTGCACGATCACCAGCATTGCCACAAACAGACGATCAATACCTCTTCTCCCATTTTTAAGCTCGAAATGAAAGTGCAGTTCAACGAACGAAAGTAATAAAATCCATCAAAATCGTTCAAGAAAGCGCAAATCTGAAAACTTACTCGAAAGCACTAAAGCAACAATGTGACAACAAAAACTTGGCAAAAAATCTTGCAACGGAGAGATCCATCTTGAATCTGCCGCTTAGTCTGTAATCCCCCTGATTTTTAGAAAATTTTAAATTTGGATTTTCACAAATTTATGGAATTTTTCTGTAATTTTTAGTAATTAAAACTGAGGTATTTGAATATTGAAAGTTTTTTAAATGTTAATAATTAATATTAAAATATTATGAAAATAATATTTTATGGTGTGAAATGAAAAACTGGACCTAGGATAATTTTTCGAGAATTTATTGGACCCCGAAAGTATTTTTAAAGTCCTAAAAACTTTTTATTAATTAAACCAAATTGAACCCTAATTAATCGGGTTTATTTACATTAAACCAAACCCAACCCAATTTAAACTGAACCGGACCGACCGGTCTACCCGAACCGGCCCAACCCCCTTAGCAGGTCGGATCCGGGTCAGACCCGACCCGCTAGACCCAAACCCGACCCGTTAAACCCATCCTCCCCCTAACGCCTAGACCCGACTGCTCAGCTCCGCCGGCCGCCGCCGCCGCCCGCTCGCCTCCCCGCGTCGCCTCCGCTCCCGCAACGTCCGACCCCTCCGCTCCGGCTTTCCCTCACCGGACGACCATCAGCCTCCCTCCACCCCTATATAAACCCTAGCTCCGGCCGCCCCCAGCCCCTAGCCACCTTCTTCTCCGGCGACTTTTCCTCCTGAAACCCCTCTCTGCCTCCGCCCGGAACCCTAGCCCTCCAGCTACGCCACCCTCTTCCAGAGCCCCGCCCAGCACCGGCCCGAGTCTCCCTTCCCCTCTTCTCCGCCTCCAGTTGAACTTCTCCGGCCAGTCCCCGCGAGCCGACTCCAGCCCTCCACCTCAACCGAGCGTCGCAGGGCTATCTCCTCCGGCCACCCCCCTCTGTTCCCAGCCTCTCTCCGCCGCGGCTCCACTGTAGAACCCGAGCCCCATCTCCTCCCTGTAAACCCCCTAATTTTTTTCAGAATTTTTAAATTTGGATTTTCACATTTTTCTGGAATTTTCTGGGAATTTTCTGTAATTAAAATCAGGGTTTTAATTATTAAATGATTTTTAATTGATAATAAATAATATTAAAATATTATGAAAATAATATTTTTGGGTGTAAAATAAAAAACTGGACTTAGGGTAATTTTTCTGGAATTTATTGGGCCCCGGACCTATTTTTAAACACCTAAAAATAATTAATTATTTATTTATTTATTTATTATTTTTACCCAAATTCTCGGCCCAGCCCGGCCCGGCCCAGCCCAGAACCCAGCCTACCCATTCGGCCTTAACGGGTCGGGTCGGGTCCACCCGAACCCGACCCACAACCGCCCGACCCGGAGACCCTCTCTTCCCCCACTACCCGACCCCTCTCCCCCGAATCCTCCGCCGGCGGCTCCGCCACGTCGCCAGGCCACGACCCCGGCTTCGTCGCCGCCTCACCCGGCCACCCCTGGCCCCCGACCGCCTATAAAACCACCCCTTCCCCCATCTCCTTCCCCAAATCCCTCCTCTGAACCCTAGCCCTCGCCGGAACCCCTCGCCGCACCCGCGCCGCCACAGCACGCCGCCTCCCCCGCCGTCGATCCTCCCGCAGCGCCTCGCCGGCCCTTCCTCCTCCCCCTTCTCCCTTTCCTCACCTCCCTCGACAAACCCGACCCCGCGCCGTCGTCCAGCCTCCCGCGCGCCGGCCGCCTCTGCCCCCGGCCGCCTCCGGCCAGCGCCGCCGACCCCAGCCTCCCTCCGGCCCCCTCCGCCTCAGCTCCGACAGAATCCCCTAGACCTAAACCTAGGACACAGAACTCAGGACACGGACACGGCCCTTCGCGTCGTGTCGGACACAAAATATTTCTGCTTTTTCGAACCCTGTTCATGTACACGTATCTCCCTGCTCGTTTACCTATTTTCAATTCCGTCAGTTGCGTCGCGAACCCAGCGTGACCCTCTCGTTGCCCGTGCAACCCGCTCGGTGCATCGCGTCCTGTGGCGATCGCGAACCGCGATCCAAAAACAGGAAAAATAATGCCCCAATTCACCTCGGAACTGGGTACGCCCCGCCAAACGGGATGACTTGGTCGCACGCGGTCTTCACAGATACGTGCGCGTCGTCGATACGGACGTGTGGGATTTCGCAGAAGTTGATTCGGATGTGCGTGCACACCGAAATCAGTGCGTATCTGCGGACAACGTCCCGTATCCGACTTTTCTGAATCACGACCTAACTTTGTGTACACACGTCGGATTGAAACGAAACTTACGCCATCGGACTCGTAGCGATACGCTGGTCCTGTGACCCAAGTTTGGTTCGATTCAGAGAACATTGACGAAATTGCGTGTCGTGGGCCCCATAGGCCCCGCTCGACGGGCGATTTTGTGATCGGCTCATCGAAATCCAATTCTGGAAGTTCCGTTGGGTTCGTATCATCGTTCCTGACCTGTTGACACTAAGTTTGGTAAATTTGGAGACCTTTGATCCTGATACGTTTTTCGGTGCAAAGCGGGCCCACATGTTGTAAACCTCCTGATTTTTCAAAATTTTAAAAACTGGATTTTTCACAATTTTTTAAAATTTTCTGTAATTTAAAAACAGGGTTTTAATTATTAAATGATTTTTAAATGATAATAAATAATATTAAAATATTATGAAAATAATATTTTTGGGTGTAAAATGAAAAACTGGACTTAGGACAATTTTTCTGGAATTTATCGGGCCCCGGACCTATTTTTAAAACACCTAAATCTATTTATTTAATTAATTATTTATTATTAAATAATTACTGATTTTATTATTATTATTATTATTATTATTATATTTTTTATTTAAACCCAGCCCGCGGCCCGCTGGACCCGGCCCACCGGGCCCAGCCCCGAACCCGAACCCAGCCCAGCCCCAACCGGGTCGGGTCGGGTCTGTCAGCCACCCAACCCGCCCGTGCCCGCAACCCGGCCCCCTTCTCTCTCCCCCACGACCTTCTCCCTCCCCGCGTTCTCCGGCGGCGCCCGCGTCCGGTGCCGCTCCGCCCGGCCACGTCCGCCTCCGCCCTCTCCCCGCCTTCTCCGGCCCCCACCGCCTATTTAATCCTCCCTCCTCCTCCTTCGAACCCCCACAGCCGCCTCGAACCACCACCTCGCCGACGCCGCCCCGCCTCGCCGCAGCAGCCCCCGCCCAGCTCTGCCGACGACGCCGCCAACGCCGCCGCCTTCGGCTCTGTCCCTAGCCGCCCTGGACCTCCCCCGACCCAGCAGCCAGCAGCAGCTGCTCGTCCCCGCCGCCGGCCGCCAGCCGCCGCCGCTGCCCCCGCCAGCGAGCCCGGCCGCCTCCGGCGAAGCCCCCGACCGCCTCCAGCCTCCCTCCGGCGAGCCTCCGGCCGCCGCAGGGCTGAATCCCTAACCCTAGCCCTAATTTTTCCCCCCGTGTCCGACACAGGACACGTGTCCTGTGTCGTGTCGGACACAATTCAACCCCGATTTTCGGGTCCAGTTCAGGTGCGTGTATCTTCTTGCTCTTAGCTCTGTTTTCGATTTCGTAAATTGCGTTGCGAAGCCTGTATGACCCTCTCGGTGCCCGGACAAACCGCTCGGGGCATCGCGTCCTGTGGTGATCGTACACCGCGATCCAAAAACAGGAAAAACAGACCCTATTTTACCCCGGAACTGAGTACGCCCCGCCAAATGGGACGACTTGGTCGCGCGCGGTCTTCACAGATACGTGCGCATCGTCGCTACGGACGTGTGGGATTTCGCGAAAGCTGATTCGGGTGTGCGTGCACACCGGAATCAACGCGTATCCGCGGACATCGTCCGGTATTCGACTTTTCTGCAATTTATCCTAACTTTGTGTACACACGTCGGATCGAAACAAAACTTGCGCCATCGGACTCGTAGCAATACGCTGGTCCTGTGACCAAAGTTTGGTTCGATTCTGAGAACGTTGACGAAATCGCGTGTCGTGGGCCCCATAGGCCCCGCTCGACGGGCGATTTTGTGATCGGCTCATCGGAATCCAATTCTGGAAGTTCCGTTGGGTTCGTATCATCGTTCCTGACCTGTTGACACTAAGTTTGGTGAATTTGGAGACCTATGACCCTGACACGTTTTTCGGTGCAAAGCGGGCCCGTATGTGGACCCCGTTTTGACCCGAAACTGTCGTTTCTGCCCTTGTCTCCAAACTGGACTCAAGGACAGGCATTTCTAGCTGATTAATTTTTTCTGGATCTGATGGTGATGTTTATTTCAGCAACCGGAGTACCGCCTGCAAATTCAACTGAAGTCAGAGCTGCAATCAGAGCCGGAACCACAGGCAAGTGTACCTTGCCAAACCCTGCAGCTTGCTACTTATTTTTCTGGACTTATTTAGCATCAGTGGGCAAGTAAAGCTTGCCAATTCTCAGTAATTCTTGACATAGTAGTTTACTTGATTTTTTGTGGATTTAAATGTAAACTTGTTTTAACTGCTTAACCTAGGAAACGTGTGACGTACCTAGTGTCCGATCATAGTCGGGTGCCAACACCGTACGCGGTATTGGGTACGTCATTTAGAGATGGATATTCGATACCCTTACTCTTGGTACTTGTCCTATCAAGTACAACAAAACCCAGGACACTTGACACTATTCATGAGACAGAATCCTCTTGAGATATTCACGATGATTCTGTATAGGATACAGGTTATGACATGGACAGTTTGTTCCTAGATACTATATGACTGCTGCATTAGTTATGATCTTGCGTGTCATGGACATGAGATATGTGATTACATTGGGTGGGGAGAGACACACAGGCTACAGGCTGTTTTCATATATATATACTATTAGTGTGAGGTCGTAGACTCTCCAGCAGAGCTAGACCCTTTACGTGTTATTACTGCTACCGGCTCTCCGACACAGAGCTTGTAGCGGTCTCAGCCTGAGTTCTAGTGATGCTCTCAACTTGCATTTATCACTTAGCTGGTTATATAGTTTATCCTGCTGTTTCATTTAATTCTGCTGCACTGCTTATATTTGGCTTGTATTATCTGTACCTTGTTATGTCCCCTGAGGACCTGGAATGGACTATGTCCCCAGGTATAGCTGAAGAGATCCATCAAGAGATACCCCGTACCAGAGCACTTCCAGGAGCTGTACCAGGACCTGAAGACGAGCTCGCACCAGAGGACTTCTCCTGAGCATTGGCCGTATGTAGTCATTTATTTCTCTTTCCAGTTCCTTTATTTCCTGTCTATTGGCATTGATGTATCAGACATATTCTCGGATTATTTCCTGAGACATTTATTTGAGATTTGATAGTTATTTCTATTTGTATTACTCTGGCATTTAATCTGTGATTATCTGTTGTGGATGAGATTAGAATAATCTGTGACCTGTATCATTGGTTCTATTTACTGTTAGACTACAGCTTAAGCATGCCCTGATGGATCCATTAAATTGGGTTGTCCATCGGTGCATGCTGCTGGCCATTGCCGCGTGTCCAGTCCCTCGGCATCTTGGGACTGGGGCGTGACACATGTGGACCCCGTTTTGACCCGAAATTGTCATTTTTGCCCTTGTCTCCAAATTGGACCCAAGGACAGACGTTTCTGGCTGATTGATATTTTCTGGATCTGATGGTGATGTTTGTTTCAGCAACCGGAGTACCGCCTACAATTTCTGCTGAAGTCAGAGCCGCAATTGGAGCCGAAACCACAGGCAAGTGTACCTTGCCAAACCCTGCAGCTTGCTACTTATTTTCCTTGACTTGTTTATTCATCAGTGGGCAATTAAAGCTTGCCAATTCACAGTGATGACTGTTATAGTACTTTACTTGAGTTCTTGTAGACTACATATATAATCTTGTTTAAACTGTTTAACCCAGGACCGAGTGACTTTACTTAGCGTCCGATTACTAGTCGGATGCCAACCCCGTACGCGGAGTTGTGTAACGTCACATAGAGATGGAAATCGAGACCCGATAATTCTCGTACTTGTCTTATCAAGTACACCAGAACCCAGGACACTTGACACTATTTATGAGACAGAGTCTTCCTGAGACATTCAAGGTGATTCTGTATAGGATACATGTTTTCTGACCTAGACATTACATTCATAGACATTGGATTCATAGCTATCAGACTTGCTGCATTAGTTATAATCGTGCGTGACATGGACATGAGGCATCGTGGAATGTGGGATTACATCGGGTGGGGAGAGACACATAGGCTACAGGCTGATCTCATATATATAAAACATAGTATATTTCATAGTATAATTCATAGTTATTGCTGCTACCGGCTCCCCGACACAGAGCTTGTAGTGGCTTCAGCCTGAGTTCTAGTGATGCTCTCAACTTGCATATCACATAAGTTGGTTACATAGCTTACCCTCTTGTTTATTTATCTGTTGCACTGCATTTATTTTGGCTTGTATTTTCTGTACCTTGCTGTCCCTTGAGGACCTGGATCCGGATTATGTCCCCAGGAATAGCTGAAGAGATCTACCCCGAGGTGTACAGAACAGGAGCACTTCTCGGAACAAAACAGGAACCTGAGGACGAGATCGTGGCAGAAGACTTCTCCTGAGTACCGGCTTCATATACTCAGTATTTCTATTTCCAGTTGATTTATTTCCTGTCTATTTGCATTGATGTACCAGACATATTCTCGGATTGTTTCCCGAGACACTTATTTGAGATTTGCTTATTTATTCTATTGTATTATTTCTGGCATTTAATCTGTGTTTATCTGTGGTGGATGAGATTAGAATAACCTGGGACTTATAATAATTGTTCTATTTCCTGTTAGACTACAGCTTAAGCATGCCCTGATGGATCCAATAAATTGGGTTGTCCATCGGTGCGTGCTGCTGGCCATTGCCGCGCATCCAGTCCCTCGGCATTTTGGGACTGGGGCGTGATACTCCCAGCTGCCCACTCCGTCCCAGCCGACCTCGCCGGAGACCCGACGCCGCAGCATCCGCCGCTACCTCCACCAGTGAACTTCGATAACGCCCCAGCAACCCTCCGGTGAGCCCAGCCATCTTCGGTCGCAGACCCTAATCGAAACCCTAGGTCGAGCAACAGTGGACACGGCTGGACACAGGACACGTGTAGGACACGAAAACCCGATTCCGCGGAGCCCAGTTCAGGTACTCGTATCTCACTCCTCGTAGCTCTGATTTCTATTCTGTCTGTTACATCGCGACCCCTACGTGACCCTCTCGGTGCCTGTGCAACCCGCTCGGTGCATCTCGTCCTGTGGTGATCGCGAACCGCGATCCAAAAATAGGAAAACCAACGCCCTATTTCACCCCGGAACTGAGTACGCCCCGCCAAACGGGACGACTTGGTCGCGTGCGATCTTCACAGATACGTGCGTGTCGTTGATACGGACGTGCGGGATTTCACAGAAGCTGATTCGGATGTGCGTGCACACCGAAATCAACGCGTATCCGTAGACACCGTCCCATATCCGACCATTCTTATTCTCGCTGTAACTTAGTGTATACACGTCGGATCGAGACGAAACTTGTGCCATCGGACTCGTAGCAATACGCTAGTCCTGTGAGCCAAGTTTGGTTCGATTCTGAGAACATTGACAAAATCGTGTGTAGTAGGCCCCACAAGCTCCACCCGACGGGCGATTTTGAGAACGGCTCATCGGAATCCAATTCTGGAAGTTCTGTTGGATTCGTATCATCGTTCCTGACCTGTTGATACTAAGTTGGACAGATTTGGAGACCTTTGACCCTAACGCATTTTTCGGTGCAAAGCGGCCTACATGTGGACCCCGCGTTGACCCAAAAATATTATTTTTGCCCCTGTGTCCAAATTGGACTTAAGGACAGGCATTTCTAGCTGATTAATATTTTTTGAATCTGATTGTGATGTTTATTCCAGTAACCGGAGTACTGCATGCAAATCCTGCTACTGACAGAGCTACAATTAGAGCTGAAAACCCAGGCAAGTGTACCTTGCCAAATTATGTAGTAATGTTATTTATTTCCTTGCTTATTTACATTGATTGTACTTGCTTAAACCTAGGACCGTGTGACATACTTAGCGTCCGATTATAGTTGGGTGCCAACCCCGTACGCGAAGTTGTGTACGTCATTTAGAGATGGACATTCGTGACCCTTTTATATTCTCGTACTGGTTGTATCAAGTACAATAACCTAGGACACCTGACACAGATCATGAAATAGAATCTTCCTGAAATATTCAAGGTGATTCTGTGTAGGTTGCAGTATTGGCCTAGACATTATATTATATTCCTAGATGTTATATTCATAGACATAGTATGACTCACTGCATTAGATATGATCTTACGTGACATGGACATGAGACGTGTGGTTACATTGGGTGGGGAGAGACACACAGGCTACAGGCTGATTATATATATAAAATCTATAGTAAACTCATAGTAAAACACATAGTATAACTGCTTCCGGCTCCCCGACACAGAGCTTGTAGTGGTATCAGCCTAAGTTCTAGTGATGCTCTCAACTTGTATTTCACATAGATGGTTATATAGTTGACCCTATTGTTTCATTAATTGCTTTACTGCATTTATTTGGCTTGAGCTTTCTTGTACCTTGCTATGTCCCCTGAGGACCTGGATCCGGATTATATCCCCAGGTTTAGCAGACGAGGTTTATCCAGAGGTATATGGAACATGAGCACTTCTCGGAACAGTACCAGTACCTGAGGACGAGGTGACCGCTGAGGACTTCTCATGAATATCTGCTTCCCTATGCTCAGTTGTTACATCAATTAAACTCTTTATTTCCTGTTTATGAGAATAATTGTATCAGACTTAATATCGGGTTGTTCCTCGATTTTTAATTACTTGTGTCTGGATGTTGTTTATTTCTTTTGCTGATATTTCTATCTTTATTCTGTGGATGAGATTAGTAAACCCTGAACATTATAATACAGCTTAAGTATGCCCCGATGGATCCATTAAATTGGGTTTGTCCATCGGTGTGTGCTGCTGGCCATTGCCACGTGTCCAGTCCCTCGATTTTTTGGGACTGGGGCATGACATAGTTTTTGTGGTGGCCCATGCAGGTCAACGACTAAATTGTTCGGTTTCATCTTAGGGACCGAACAGGCCTGCACTAAGATAGGATAAGTTTTTAGGATCTCATCCTCTTGCTTGAATCGTTCTTGATATCTGTATCGTATTCAAATTAACTTTTGACTTGCATCTTGCCTTGAATCCTGTGCGCTTCTTATATTTTATTTTTGATGCAGAGTAATGGATCCGAGAACCAGCGACGAGAATCCCTTGAGTACACCACACGTTGCTGTGGTCACTTATGATGAAGGAGTGACACCCGAAGACCGAGGGCAATCTTCTCAAAGCAATCAAGCAGCCCAGCAGAATTCAAGGTTCCGGCGTGATGACATCCCGCCGCCTCCGCAGTTCGTTCCACCGATGCCCGTATTTCCACAAGGGCAACCTATAGACGGGCAGTAGATATTTTAAATAATTTACGCAATGATGCAAGCCCAACAACAAATTCATTAGGAGGCGCAGCGTCATGAGGCGGAGTATTTGAGGACCAGCCTAGTAACCGCCTTGGAGCAAGTGAACCCACAAGCTAGGCGACCAGCAACAGGGTCTATCACAGATTTCCATCAACTCAAGCCCCGTACCTTTTTGGGCAAAGAAGGACCAACAGAAGTTCATGAATGGCTCACCAACACACAACATCAATTAGAAGCAGCTGAGATTCCAAGAGAACGTTGGATGACTGCCGTCAGAATGTAATTGACGGACAATGCTCATCACTGGTGGCTATCTGAAGAGACCAGGCTCGGACCAGACCGAGTCATTTGGGAAGAGTTTTCTAGACTCTTTCAGGATATGTACATTCCAGCCATCGTTCGATCAGAACTTCGGGACAAGTTCAATCGCCTCACTCAAGACAACATGACGGTAGAAGAATACAATGCCGAGTTCATTCGTCTAAGTCGCTTCGCCCCTATTATGATCCCGACGGAAGAAGAGAAGGCTGAGAAATTCTTCGACGGACTAAACTTTGAGCTGCAGAGACTCATCGGATCCGTCGTACCTACCTCTTACTCGGATGTTCTCGCTGCAGCCCGACGCATGGAACGCGTCACCAGAAGAGAGACCAGTCTGAAACGGTCTTCCACATCAGCCAAAGCACCACAAGAAGAAGCTGCAAAGAGGCCTCATATACACCAGCCACCCAGAGCCTCTCCGCAGACATTACCTACATGTCAATACTGTGGCAAGGTAGGCCAAACTGAGAAGGACTGCAGACGCAAGTTGGGATTATGCTTGATTTGCGGAACCAATCAACACTTAGCCAAGGATTGTCCTTATCATCGAGGAGGAGCAACAAGAGCAAACCAACAAGCTCTACCAGCACCAGGAGGGTATCAACCAAGGCCACCATTGGCACCACAAGCAGCACTCTTCCAACAAGCCCAGCAGCAGCAGCAGAGGAATCCACCACCAGGACGCAGACAAGCCTTCGTAATGACCTTGGAAGACGCGCAGGACCATGGAGTAGCTAATGCGCGTAAGTTTTTGTAGTTTCGTTTCTAGCATTTCTGTAGTTCGTGCCTGCTGGTTCGTGACCCTAGACTTAACCTGAAAATGTTAACTTGCTGATAATAGATAATCTAGTGATAACCTAGAATTATTTTAAAAGAATAACTTAGAATGTTTTAGAAATGTTAACCTGATATGCTTTAAAAGAATAACTTGTTTTTCTAAAAACTGTAATTTTCTAGATTTTCTACATTTGGGAAATTGCATAAACTTCCATTGCTTAGGGAAATAATTTTCCCTATGCGTTTAAACCTTCAACCTTGATTTTCTGATTCGAATAAATTTTGCAACCGTGTCATCTCTGTTGACCGGTTATTTTTGATTGCGAGAACGCAATCCTCTTAAGGGGGGTAGATTGTAATCCTCCTGATTTTTAGAAAATTTTAAATTTGGATTTTCACAAATTTATGGATTTTTTCTGTAATTTTTAGTAATTAAAACTGAGATATTTGAATATTGAAAGATTTTTAAATGTTAATAATTAATATTAAAATATTATGAAAATAATATTTTATAGTGTGAAATGAAAAACTGGACCTAGGATAATTTTCCGGAAATTTATTGGACCCCGAAAGTATTTTTAAAGTCCTAAAAACTTTTTATTAATTAAACCAAATTGAACCCTAATTAACCGGGTTTATTTACATTAAACCAAACCCAACCCAATTTAAACTGAACCGGACCGACCGGTCTACCCGAACCGGCCCAACCCACTTAGCGGGTCGGATCCGGGTCAGACCCGACCCGCTAGACCCAAACCCGACCCGTTAAACCCATCCTCTCCCTAACGCCTAGACCCGACTGCTCAGCTCCGTCGGCCGCCGCCGCCCGCTCGCCTCCCTGCGTCGCCTCCGCTCCCGCAACGTCCGACCCCTCCGCTCCGGCTTCTCCTCACCGGACAACCATCAGCCTCCCTCTACCCCTATATAAACCCTAGCTCCAGCCGCTCCCAGCCCCTAGCCACATTCTTCTCCGGCGACTTTTCCCCCTGAAACCCCTCTCTGCCTCTGCCCGGAACCCTAGCCCTCCAGCTACGCCACCCTCTTCCAGAGCCCCGCCCAGCACCGGCCCGAGTCTCCCTTCCCCTCTTCTCCGCCTCCAGTTGAACTTCTCCGGCCAATCCCCGCGAGCCGACTCCAGCCCTCCACCTCAACCGAGCGCCGCAGGGCTATCTCCTCCGGCCATCCCCCTCTGTTCCCAGCCTCTCTCCGCCGCGGGTCCACTGTAGAACCCGAGCCCCATCTCCTCCCAGCTGCCCACTCCGTCCCAGCCGACCTCGCCGGAGACCCGACGCCGCAGCATCCGCCGCCACCTCCACCAGTGAACTCCGACGACGCCCCAGCAACCCTCCGGCGAGCCCAGCCATCTTCGATCGCAGACCCTAATCGAAATCCTAGGTCGAGCAACAGTGGACACGGCTGGACATAGGACACGTGTCGGACACGAAAACCCGATTCTGCGGAGCCCAGTTCAGGTACTCGTATCTCACTCCTCGTAGCTCTAATTTTTATTCCGTCTGTTGCATCGCGACCCCTGAGTGACCCTCTCGGTGCCTGTGCAACCCGCTCGGTGCATCTCGTCCTGTGGTGATCGCGAACCGCGATCCAAAAACAGGAAAACCAACGCCTTGTTTTACCCCAGAACTGAGTACGCCCCGCCAAACAGGACTACTTGGTCGCGTACGGTCTTCACAGATACGTGCGCGTCGTTGATATAGACGTGCGGGATTTCGCAGAAGCTGATTCGGATGTGCGTGCACACCGGAATCAACACGTATCCGCAGACACCGCCCCGTATCTGACCA
The DNA here is from genome assembly GCA_036927795.1 of Iris macrosiphon. Classification (NCBI taxonomy): domain Eukaryota; kingdom Viridiplantae; phylum Streptophyta; class Magnoliopsida; order Asparagales; family Iridaceae; genus Iris; species Iris macrosiphon. Next base: position 288,128 of record JAYESA010000172.1, read on the forward strand.
TTCTGATTTTTGCTGTAACTTAGTGTACACACGTCAGATCGAGACGAAACTTATGCCATCGGACTCATAGCAATACACTGGTCCTGTGAGCCAAGTTTGGTTCGATTCTGAGAACGTTGACAAAATCGTGTGTCGTAGGTCCCACAGGCTCCACCAGACGGACGATTTTGAGAACGGCTCATCGGAATCCAATTCTGAAAGTTCCGTTGGGTTTGTATCATCGTTCCTGACCTATTGACACTAAGTTAGACAAATTTGGAGACCTTTGACCCTGACGCATTTTTCGGTGCAAAGCGGTCTACATGTGGACCACGCCTTGACCCGAAAATGTTATTTTTGCCCCTGTGTCCAAATTGGACTTAAGGACAGGCGTTTCTAGCTGATTAATATTTTCTAAATCTGATGGTGATGTTTGTTCAAGTAACCGGAGTACTGCCTGCAAATTCTGCTACTGACAGAGCTACAATTAGAGCTGAAAACCCAGGCAAGTGTACCTTGCCAAATTATGTAGTAATGTTATTTATTTCCTTGCTTATTTACATTGATTGTACTTGCTTAAACCTAGGACCGTGTGGCATACTTACTTAGCGTCCGATTATAGTCGGGTGCCAACCCCGTACGCGGAGTTGTGTACGTCATTTAGAGATGGACATTCGTGACCCTTTTACATTCTTGTACTGGTTGTATCAAGTACAATAACCTAGGACACCTGACACAGATCATGAAATAGAATCTTCCTAAAATATTCAAGGTAATTCTGTGTAGGTTGCAGTATTGGCCTAGACATTATATTATATTCCTAGATGTTATATTCATAGACATAGTATGACTCACTGCATTAGATATGATCTCACGTGACATGGACATGAGACGTGTGGTTACATTGGGTGGGGAGAGACACACAGGCTACAGGATATTTATATATATATAAAATCCATAGTAAACTCATAGTAAAACACATAGTATAACTGCTACCGGCTCCCCGACACAGAGCTTGTAGTGGTATCAGCCTAAGTTCTAGTGATGCTCTCAACTTGCATTTCACATAGATGGTTATATAGTTGACCCTATTGTTTCATTAATTGCTTTACTGAATTTATTTGGCTTGAGCTTTCTTGTACCTTGCTATATCCCCTGAGGACCTGGATCCGGATTTTGTCCCCAGGTTTAGCAGACGAGGTTTATCCAGAGGTATATGGAACATGAGCACTTCTCGGAACAGTACCAGTACCTGAGGACGAGGTGACCGCTGAGGACTTCTCATGAACATCTGTTTTCCTATGCTCAGTTGTTACAGCAATTAAACTCTTTATTTCCTGTTTATGAGAATAATTGTATCAGACTTAATATCGGGTTGTTCCCCAATTTTTAATTACTTGTGTCTGGATGTTGTTTATTTCTTTTGCTGATATTTCTATCTTTATTCTGTGGATGAGATTAGTAAACCCTGAATATTGTAATACAGCTTAAGTATGCCCCGATGGATCCATTAAATTGGGTTTGTCCATCGGTGCGTGCTGCTGGCCATTGCCACGTGTCCAGTCCCTCGATTTTTTGGGACTGGGGCGTGACATAGTCCGTCCTTGTGACACTGTCCACTGAATATGAAAATTGATTCCGAAGAAGCCAATCCATAACGAGGAAAAGATCTTGATTCAATTTTTTCCGATCGAACAATACATAAAGTATTTTTTAGCCGCGCTTCCCGAAAAGGGGGAACGAAGCACAACATCCTAACCAACTAATATGAAGTTTTATCCTTGAACCTTAGGAATAGATAGAACCCACCACTATGATACAATGAAGGAAACTTGTCCTTTATTTCAGACTCAATCTCCCAAGTCGACTCTTCGACCAAATGATTTCTCCAAAGCACGCGAACGAGAGGAACCGAACGACTTCAAAGCAACTTCTCCTTACGATCCAAGATCTGTACAGCTTGCTCGACATATGTCAAGTCCGCCTTCAAGTCTAGTTGATCAAGATCCACCACATGACTCGGATCGTACACGTACATCCTAAGTTATAAAACATGAAAGATATCGTACACCTATGATAATGACGGTGGTAGGGCAATTTGATATGCTATTGGGGTGACTCGCTTGAGTATTTCGAACGGGCCGACGAATCTTGGATTTAGCTTCCCTTTTGCTCTAAATCTGGTAATTTCTCGCTTGGGCGAGACTTTAAAAAATACATGATCACCTTCTAAGAACTCAAGAGGTCGATGGTGCGCGTTTGAGTAACTCTTCTGACAGCTTTGTGCTACCTTCAGTCACTTGCGGATCAAATAGATCTTTTGGACGGTTTGCACTACGAGTTCCGGGCCAAGAATTTGTCGTTCACCAACTTCATCCCAACAGATAGGAGATCTATACTTCTGCCCATACAATATCTCATATGATGCCATTTGAATGCTGGATTGATAGCCATTATTGTATGCAAATTCGGCTAACGGTAGATGCATTTCCTAACTTGACTTCAAGTCCAAGGCGCAGAGCCATAGCATGTCATCGAGGATCTGGTTTACCCGCTCTATCTGGCCGTCTGTCTAAGGATGGTAGGTGAAGCTAAATTTCAACTTCGTCCCCATTGTTGAATGAAGACTTTCCCAGAAGCGTGATAAGAATCTTCTATCTCGGTCGAAGACAATAGATACAGGCACACCGTGGAGTTGAACGATCTCATCGAGGTAGATCTGCACTAGACGGTCGATACTCCAAGCAACTTTGATAGGAAAAAAGTAAGCTGACTTAGTGAGTTGATCGACGATGACCCAAACGATATCATTTCTCCGTTGCATCTTTGGCAAACCAACAATAAAATCCATGGTTATGTGTTCCCATTTCCACTCAGGTATAGCAAGGTTATGCATCTCCCCGCCCGGCTTCTGGTGCTCGGTGTTTACTCGCTGACAGGCCATGCATTGCAACACAAACAACGCCACGTTCCTACTCATGACGTGCCACCAAATCGTCGTACAGAGGTCTCGATACATTTTCGTGCTTCCTGGATATGAAGTATAACTCGCATAGTGGGCTTCACTGAGTTTTTTTTTTTTTTTGAGGTTTGCATCTTTAGGAACACACAATCTCCCCTTCACCCGCATCATTTCGTCCTCGCCCATCGCAAAGTCGGTCGTCTTTCTTGCTGTGATAAGCTTGTGTATTTTTTCTAGGAATATGTCATCCTTTTGAGCGGACTTGATTTTCTCCAATAGGTTTGGTTTGAGGCGCAATTAAGCCGACTACACCCCTTTTATCTGATTTGGAGTGTAATGTCCAAACTTTCCAGATCATTTCGCAGCCTATCGTTGATAGCTAAGCTCCCTACAAACACTTGACTTAGTGCATCAGCTACAATATTGCCCTTGCCCGGTGTATATCTTATCATCAAGTCAAAGTCACTAAGGAGTTCGGGCCAACGTCGTTGCCATAAATTCAGGTCCCTTTGAGTGTAGAGGTACTTGAGGCTTTTGTGATCCGTAAAATTTTTACACGGTATGCCATAGAGGTAATACCGTCATAACTTGAACGTAAACACTACCGCTACCAGTTCCAGATTGTACGTCGGATAGTTCTTTTTGTGAGGCTTTAATTATCTCGACGCAAAGGCTATCAACTTGTCTCTCTGCATAAGGACATATCCCAAACCCTTGCCTGATGCGTTGCTATAAATCTTGAAATCATCGGGCCCGTCTGGGAGGGTAAGAATTGGTGCTGAGACGAGTCATCATTTTAATTCTACAAATGAAACTTCACAGTCGTCCGACTACCCGAACGTCACTCATTTTCAAGTGAGATAAGTCAGAGGCGAAGCGATCCTTGAAAAATCTTTGACGAATCTTCTGTTGTAGCCTGCTAGACCAAGAAAGCTCCGAATATCGCTGGCCGATACAGGTCTCTTCCACTCCATGATAGCTTCAACTTTCTTTGGGTCGACTGAGATACCTTCCACAGAAATAATGTACCCGAGGAAATATATGATGTCCAACCAAAAATCGTACTTACTCTGTTTCGCAAACAACTTATTGTCTCGAAGAGTTTGAAGCACCATCCGCAGGTGTCCTACGTGATCATCTTCATTCTTTGGGTACACTATGATGTCATCTATGAATACCACCACAAACTTATTAAGGAATGGTCGGAACACACGGTTCATCAAATCCATGAATATGACATGATCATTCATCATCCGAATGGCATGACAGAAAACTCATAGTAGCCATAACGGGTACGAAATGCTGGCTACGGCATGTCCGCTGGCTTGATCTTCAATTGGCGGTAGCCAGAGCGAAGTTCTATCTTCGAAAATACCAACGTCCCTTGCAGCTGATCAAAGAGGTCGTCGATCCTGGGCAGGGGATATTTGTTTCGGATGGTGACCTTATTTACTTCTTGATAGTCTATGCACAGCCACAATGATCCATCTTTCTTTTTCACAAATAACACAGGTGTACCCCAAGGAGACATGCTCGGACGGATGTACCCACGATTAAGCAGTTCTTGTAGTTGGCACTTTAACTCCTTTAGTTCCATAGGGGCCATTCGGTATAGGACTTTGGAAATCGGTCGGGTATTTGGGGAGGTATCGATGGTGAACTCGATTTTTCGGTCGGGTGGCATGCCAGGTAGTTCGTCTGGAAATACATCAAAAAATTCTGCTACAACGAAAGAAGGCTCGATGTTTGCACAATTCCGCCGAGTGTCCCAAACCGATGCTAAGTATCCCTCGGATCCAGAGTGTAGCATCCGTCGAGCTGACGTTATAGAAATCACCTTGCAGGTCTTCGACGCTTCTGTCGTTGAACCACTTGTGTAGCAAAATTTGGCCTCTCCTGGTAGACGAAAGACGATCCATTTCTCCGCACATTCGATAGTAGCCGAGCAAGCGTCGAGCCAATCCATCCCCAAGATGATGTCATAATTTCGAACATCTAGGACTAACACATCTAGCGACAGTTTTCTTCCTCCAATACAGACATGATCGCCCTGACATACTGAACGAACATGTATTTTTGTGCCCGATGGGGTGCTAACACTAAGGTCTAGATATAACGGTGTCATTACTATCTTATTTCCCCCTGCAAAATCTACGGATATAAAACTATGCATTACACCAGAATCAAATAGCACGTAAGCTGGTATGTTATTGAAAAGTAATATACCTAACACAACGGTGTCCGAAGTGAGGGCTTCTTCTCGTGTCAAGGTGAACACCCAGCCTTGAGCTTGACGATGATCTTATTGCGACACGACTTAGTTAGCTTGAGGTGCTGTAGAAGGATTTGGATGCTGAGGGTGGCGATCAGAGAGGTGCGGACAGTCACAAATTTTATGGTTTGGATTACTACAAGCGAGGCATAATCCATGCTTTTTACGACATTCATTGATGGTGTGCCCTGGCTTCTTATAGAAGAAATATGGTTGCCCTAGATTTCCTCTCTACTGGCCGTAGTTATGAGGATGCTTTGAAGCGTTGTTTCCTCCCGCGTTGCTTGGGCGCTTGTGATTGGAAGTATGCATAGCGCCGGCAACAACTAAAGGATACTGCGGTTCGAGAAAAATAGCATGATTGAGAACTTCCTACATAGTCAGGTATTGGGAAACGACCACGTATGCATGGATGGCAGGTCGCATGGCGCCTTCAAATTGTCTTGCAAGACTCGCCGCATCAGGTAGGTAAAAGCTTACAAATTTGACGAGCCAATTAAATTCGATGGAGTACTGCTTCATTGTCATATTGTCGTATCAAAGCTGCACGAACTCGTTCTTTTTTTTTCGATGAACGGGAGGGGGTATGAACTCCTCTTCTATCGTGCTACGGAAGGTAGCCCACGCAATCGTCTCATCGTCAAATTCTGCGGAGAGTGATCTACGATGTACGTCCCACCAATCATGCGCATTCAAACAGAGCGGCAGTTGGGCACACACAACTCGCTTCTCCTCGGGTACCTCAAGCAGTTTAAAGTGATCCTTAATCTCTAACAGCCAATCTAGAGCCACGGCCGGATCTTCAGTCCCCCGGAAAGATGTGTTGCAGACCTTCTTAAAGTTGGCAAAGTTAAAGGTAGTCACATCCTTCTTCTTTGGAGTTTCAGGCATTTTGACTTCAGGCGTGGGTCGCTCTACTGGTGCCGTTGTTGTTGTTGCAGAATGGTTGGAGGCTAAGGTCTGAACGATCTGTTGCAGGGCATCTACCTGCTTCTATTGGACTACAAAACGGGCTTCAAGATTGCTTTCGAACTTGCTCTGACGATCTTTTGCCCGCTTCTCGGCTCGCTCATAATGAGCCTCATCTCTCTGTTAACTCGTTTCAAGCATCCGCATCATTTGCTCAATCGGATCGATGGAGGGCATAGCTCGCTGGCTTTCGGAACTTCCTGATGTGTCAAAACTACTTTCCCGTACTTGTACCTCACCCTGTGCTAGCGCTGATGCTTGCGCTTGAGTCACTCCATCAAAAAAAAGTAACTTATATCAGTCTCATAACATGTTATGGACTCACTGTATTGAACGCATCCCATTTTAGCAGAACAATTTCAAGAGTTCGCATAGGGAATAGATCGTTAAAGAAACTTTTTTGATACGAGGGTCAAAAAAACTTGAAGCTGTGCTCAGATAGCAATATGTCACGTCCCAATTCTGTGGAATCGATAATCGTCCCTCGGACGTGATCTCGTGCGTGCCTTGATTGTGCAATGCACAAGGCCAATGTATTTGATTATAACAAGCACACATTCAGAGTACGCAGATAATTGAATACAATATTAAAACAAGAAATAGTTCTCTTTATTTATAATGAACATTATTTAAAAACTCTTGAACAAGTTCAAAAGGTTTCCTTGAAGGCTTACAAAAGCAGACGCAAAATGAGATAGCCATATGATATATTACATCATTTTACTAAAACTTTAAAAACTACAGACACATTCCGGTAAAGCTATCGCCTTACCACGTAGCTGCATAAGGTATGTGCACGAGCTCCTTGAACTTCAAAACATGCTTCAAGGGCACGATTAGGGCATGTCGGTAGGTGGACTGGATTGGTAAGTCGCTCTAGCTCCTTGCATGATCGCCTTTGGCATGGGAAACCTGTTACAACGAGGGTCAGTACATCAAAATATACTGGTGAAGGCGAGCTAACACAACTATACCAATCAACACGTTATTTATGTGAAATATGCAATTTATTATGTAGTCTTTCTATCTTGCCATAGTTCAAGATTACAAACAAGCAATATATATGTAAAATTGACTAAAATAAATATGCCACAGCTCGGTGACTTGTACCTGCCCATCTGGACCACCTGCATAACACTTACCATTATCTTTCCTACCACGAAGACATTGTTAGCTTGCATAGTTTAAATATACGTGGGGATCACTGGCGTGATGCCATAGTGGACGAGTTATAGTTATTAACGAGGATGGTATGTCACGCCCCAGTCCCAAAATATGTAGGACTAGGAATACGTAACACACCCGGCCGTATGTATACGAACTCCAATATATGGAAACCATATACACACGTACGCTGCACATGAATATACAATCCACCAGTGGTAATATACTGTCACAACAAGTCACACACAAACTATATCTCATCCACAGCACAAATAATAAGTAGGAATAAAGAGCTGAATAGTAACTGAATATCAAAGATGAGTATCAAGTCTGATAGTCTGATTAAAATAAATCCACTACAAAATGACTATACTGAAGTAGCAACAAGGATCTCTAAACAGCGGTAATAAAATCACAGATACTTCGAAGGCAAGACCTCCTCAGTCTGGTAAGTAGTGTCAGGTCCAGGTCCGTACTCCTGCGGGTACTCCTGCTTGTCCATATTTGGAAAGGGACCAGGTTCTTAGAGGGACGTAACAAGATACATAATAACATGCCAATAAAGTACTGAAAAGTAAACATCCAATGGGTCGCCTAACCGTCTAAGTGAATGCAGTTTGAGAACAACTTTCCACCAAGTGGGCTATCTGGCCATAAAGTGGGATTGGCATGATTCTCTCGGAGAATCAGGGGCCTACAAAGTATGTCATCTTTTGAACGGGCAGAGGCCGCCAAGTAGTATAGGGGTCATCACGACCGCGTATCTCCGGTGGAGAGTACGGGTTACGTAAAAAGGAAAGTACAAAGGAGCCCAATTGTCTTACTTGTTGTTCTTCCCACCCCATGCTCTAAGAATACCACATCCATGATATGATAAAACCTCTAAATAACTGCCAGGTCTACTAGCATACAAAGTTTCTATCAACAGTTATCCCTATCTATCGCACGACCTATACGTACCAGTGGCCAGCCGAATACGCAAGTTCGTATCCTACATGTGACTCATACTCGTGTAGAAATAGTGTCATGGCCAATGAAACATAAAATGCCTCATAATAATGGGGTGGTCTCATAAAGTAGGTCCAATGCATATACATAAATAAAAACAGAACACGATGACACCGTCGTTGCACCCAAGTTTTATTGGACGCACAATTTATATAGCAGTTAAAATAAATAAACTAAATAAGCAGAAATAAAATATGCATGCATCATATGGAATGTAAATAATAGTACAATGGCAAGGTATACTTGTCGGGCAAGAAATCCATATAGTGCAAGCGTCCAAATGTCAAGGACACAGGATCTGGAACTAAGGCCTCCAAACAAACATTTCCAGATGCGGTGAAGTCGGTGTTGAGTTTGGTGGTAGAATTATAGTTAGGGTTTAGGGTGTAATGCATGGGATATATATAGGGAAAGAGGTCGGTTCCGCGGGGGTATAGTTTAGTGGTTTCAAAAACCACTGCTGCTGCTGTTTCTTTCTTTCTTTTATTTTGGTTTTGGTTTGGGAGAGTTTGGTAATATAATAGTGATAAAGAGGCGGTGGGGGTAGATTCACACGCGCGGAGGAGGAGAAAGAAAAGTTGGTTTTTGCTGCTGTTGTTGATATTTTTCTTCTCCTAACGGGTCCGGGTAGGGGTTAAACGGGTAGTGGGTTTAGGATAAAGGGTTTGGGTTTAAATAGGGTTTGGATTTCGGGTTAAGATCCAATAGGAATTTATACTTTCTTTTTAATTATATATATGTATACATATATATACATATATATACATAGAAAATTCTAAAAATACATTTGTGCATACCATTAAGCTAGCAACTGTCCAAAGGGTCTCCTACATGGAAAAAATTTAGGAAAAATTTATAATAGCTCAATAAATCCCCTAAATGCACAAATATTTCAAATAAAAATTAAATAAAATATATTTTCTCTATTTAGCTCATAACTACTAGATAAATTAAATAATTAATTACTAATAAAAAAATTAATACGGTTTTCAGAATTATGGGTTTTATATTATATCCAACTTATAAAAATTTCGTCCTCGAAATTAAAACTAAGCCACGGTAGAAAGTCAAGGATGGTATAAGATATAAATTAACAAAGTAAATTTATACCTTGGTCTGCGAATTGTTTTGGAAAATGTTTGCGCATGTCGTCCTCGCGCTCCCAAGTAGATTCTCCTGGCGTGCCATGCTTCCATGCCATGCAGACCAAGGGAATAGACTGGTTCCTCAATACTTTCTCTCGACGATCAAGGATTCCCACGGGTTGCTCTTAATATGACAAGCTCGGCCCAATGGTGATCTCCGAATGGTCGAGAACATGACTGTTGTCTGCCACATATCGCTTGAGCTGCGACACATGGAATACGTCATGTACTCCCTCAAGTGAAGGTGGTAGCGCAAGTCGATATGCCACATCTCCCACTCTCTCTAGCACGTTAAATGGTCCAATATACCTTGGACTCAACTTGCCGTGCCCTTCGAATCGAATGGTGCCTCTGGTAGTTAATATCCTCAAGAAGACATGATCGCCTTCTTTAAACTCCAAGGGACGACGATGAAGGTCTGCCCATTGTTTCTGTCTATCTTGCGCTTCTCGCAAGTGTCCTTGTATCTTCTTAACTGTCTCAACGGTGTTGACCACTAACTCTGGTCCCAGCATCTGACGTTCTCCCATATCACTCCAACACACAGGAGACCTACACTTTCTTTCATATAATGCTTCAAAAGGAGCCATCTGGATGCTCGCTTGATAGCTATTGTTGTAAGAAAACTCCACAAGGTGTAGGTGTTCCTCCCATGATCCTCCAAAGTCTAACATACAAGCCCTCAACATATCCTCCAATGTCTGAATAGTACGCTCCGACTGCCAATCTGTCTGCGGGTGGTAAGATGTACTGAATTTCAAACGAGTTTTAAGACTCTCTTGCATGCTCCTCCAAAAGTGTGATATAAAGTGCGAATCCCTGTCTGATACAATGCTGACTGGTATGCCGTACAATCTCACGATCTGCCTCATATATAAGTTAGCCAAAGCTTTTATAGATTGGCCAACTCTAAAAGGCAAGAAATGGGCTGACTTGGTGAGTCGGTCCACTATTACCCAAACTGTATCTCTTCCACTTGGACTCTTGGGAAAACCCGTGACAAAGTCCATAGTTATGTGATCCCACTTCCACTCTGGAATCGAAAGTGGTTGCAATAATCCTGTTGTTCTCTGGTGTTCTGCCTTACTTGTTGACATACCAAACATTTAGCTACAAAGTGAGCTATCTCTCTTTTCATTCCATGACACCAAAAGTGCTGTCGTAAATCACGATATATCTTGGTGCCTCCAAGATGAATAGAATATATCGAACTATGAGCTTCTGTCATCAGCTCTTGTCGAATCTCTCCATTAGGAACATATAGATGATCACCATATCATAATGTCCCATCATCATGAATTCGTAGTCCTGTCTGCTCTCCGGCCTCTGTCCTTTTTTTTAATCTTCTGAACCTGGCGTCTGTAGGCAATGCTGTCTTGATTCTCTCTACTAGTGATGATTGTACTTGCAAGTTGGCTAGTATCCCGTCTGCTCCGGGTAATATCACTTCAATGCCAAGACCTTACAAGTCCTCCAATAATTCTTTCTGTGTTGTCAAGAAGTAAGCTACTGGTTTCCGGCTTAACGCATCTGCTACAACGTTAGCCTTGCCTGGGTGATAATGTAGCTCTATCTCGAAATCTTTCATCAACTTGAGCCATTGACGTTGCCTCATATTTAACTCCTTCTGCGTGAAGACATACTTGAGGCTTTTGTGGTTTGTATAGATTTTCACTCGTTCCCTATATAAGTAATGTCTCCATAGCTTCAGAGCAAATACAACGGCTGCAAGTTCCAAGTAATGAGTTGGATAATTCTTCTCATGTACTCATAACTGCCTAGATGCATATGCAATCACCTTGCCATGCTGCATCAATACGCATCCCAAGTCTTTCCCTGATGCGTCACTGTAGATCACATAGCCTCCTGATCCTGACGGAATAGTCAATACTGGTGCTGTAGTCAATCGCTTCTTCAACTCCTCGAAAGCGACTTGACACTCATTGGTCCATATGAACTCTTGATCTTTGCAAGTCAACCGAGTCATAAATGTTGCTATCCTTGAGAAGTTCTCCATGAACCGTCGGTAATATCCCGTAAGTCCAAGGAAACTTCTCACCTTCGCTGCTGATTTAGGAACAGGCCATATCTCGACTGCCGAGATCTTTTCTGGAGCAACAGAAATACCATTTCCGGTAACAATATGTCCAAGAAATGAGACTATGTCTAAGAAGAACTCATATTTACTGAGCTTTGCATATAACTGCTCTCTTCTCAAGGTCTCTAGAACAATCCGTAGATGCTTCTCGTGCTCCTCATGGCTCTTTGAATAGACAAGTATATCATCTATGAAGACGACCACGAACTGGTCCAAATACTGATGGAAGACTCGATTCATTAAGTCCATAAAGATAGCTTGAGCATTGGTCAATCCAAATGGCATGACCAGAAACTCGTAGTGCCCATATCTTGTCCGGAATACGATATTTGAAATATCCTCCTTTCGTACCCTCACCTGGTGATATCCCGATCTCAAATCTATCTTTGAGAAAATCTTGGCTCCACTAAGCTGATCAAATAGGTCATCAATGTGTGGCAATGGATATTTATTCTTCACTGTTACTGCATTTAAGGCTCTGTAGTTAATGCACATACGCACTAAGCCATCCTTCTTTGGTACAAACAACACTGGTGCTCCCCAGGGTGATACACTTGGTCGGATAAAACCTTTCTCTTCTAGTTCTTTCAACTGTGTCTTCAGTTCATCCATCTCTTTCTTCGCCAGTCTATAAACATGTGATGCTATGAGTGCTGCTCCCGATGTCAATTCAATCGAAAACTCTACATCTCTGTCTAGGGGTAGGCTTGACAATTCCTCTGGAAAGACGTCTTAGAATTCTGAAATAATGGGATGATAGATAAAATTGTCCATTGGGAGAAGCATACCATCAAGGATTTCTGTGGATCCTCGTGCAAACTCAAGTTCAGGCTGGCCTGGTACTTTGAAAAGAATGCTTCCTCCAAAGCAATCGAAGAAAGCGTGGTACTTGCTTAGCCAGTCCATTCCAAGCACAATATCAAAAAATGGCATAGGAAGGACTAAGAGTCGGGCGTTCATCTCTCTGCCATATATCACTATAGGACACGATCTACAAATTCTACTAATAGATACAACTTCTCCTCCAGTAAGAATTCTAACACAACTAGATAAAGGTGTGGAGGCAATGTTCTGCTTGGCAATAAAACTAGATGATATGAATGAGTGGGTGGCTCCCGTATCAAACAATGTCACAGCAGGAAAAGTAAAATCAAGAGTGATACATGCTATGACATCAATCTCCTGATCCATATCATCCACTTCCAATACAAAAACTTGTCCGTTCCTCTGTGGTTGTCCCTGTCTGGACCTCGCAAATTGATCCTCCTGTGCAGGTAGCGGTGGTCCTCGCTGAAATCCCCCTACTGCTGGAGGTCGAGGTGCTCCTGGTCTCATTATCTTCTGAGCTGGCTTCGGTGCTGGAAGCGCTAGCCTATGTGCTGGCGATAGAAGTGTCAATGCCTGATGCATAGGACAGTCTTTCATCATATGATGTCCGAAACCATATCTCATACATTGTCCTAAGCGAGTTCGATAGTCCCTCATAATATGCCCGCGTTTCCTACAATAATTGCAGTGGAGTTTCTCTGGGATCTGGTATGGTCCTGCTCTGTGGTGGTCATGCTGTTGCTGAGCTAAAGGACGTCTGATAGGTCCTCCTTGTTGTGTCCTGTCCGGTCCCTACTGTATCCTTGTGGGTCCTTGTTGCTTCCTTAGCTGACCTCCTTTTCCTCTGCTGATGGTTTCTTGCAATCTGGCTTCTGTCAGTAACTCGGCATAAGAGATTCGGGACTGGGAGCTAGTATAATATTGGAGCTCCTGAGTCAGTCCGCGATAAAACCTCTTAGCCTTGGCCAAGTCATCTGGTATCAGGGTAGCACCATATTTACTAAGACGACTAAACTCGGCATCATACTCGTCCACTGTTCTGTTCTCCTACTCCAGGTGGAGAAACTGATCGTACAATACATCTCTGACGGTATCCGAGAAGTACTTCCTTTCAAAGCACTCCAAAAATTGCTCCCAAGTCTGGTATATACCCAACTGGCGCTCCATGGATTTCCACCAGTGATGAGCATTACCATCTAGAAGCGTCCTTACACCTGTCATCCATACGTCTGCAGGTAGCTGTGATGCCTCTAATAATTTTCGAGTGTGAGTGATCCAGTTGGTAGTTTCCTCTGGGCTCTCAATGCCTTTGTACGGTCTCAGACCCATCTGTATAAAGTCTTTTACTGAACCAACTCTAGCTCGAGGTACTGGAACTAGTGCTTGAGCTGGTACAGTAGTCTTTGCAGCCATCCTCTCAAGTGCTGTTAGGAACTCTTGTATCTGTTCTGCTTCTTGGTGCCTCTGCTCTGCAGCTAGTGTGGCGGCCTGTTGTCGATGTTCCTGCATCATCATCTGGAAGAATTGGAACAGTTGTGCCTGGCCATCCTGTGATGTCGATGAGACTGAAAGGTTCACATTAGGTAAAGCGGGAAGATCAGATGGAACTGGATTGTGAATCTGTCCATCTGGTCCCGGAAGTCTAGGAATTATTGAGGTCCCTCCTTGAGTCTGACCATTGACTCCAGAAGTTGTGTCGCCATCGGCGACAGTACATCCATTCTGCATATCCATCTCTCTGCAGGTGATGTACGCAACGATTAGAAGAAGTATAGGAATCAAACATGATGCAAGTATTAAATAGGATGTAGAAGCATAAAATATGCTGGGGAATTGTCTGCGTATTTTACAGTAAAAAAAAACTCCAATATTCATGAAGTCCCTTCCTGCGTAAAACAGGGCTTCAAGGTTGTTTGCGTAAAACATGTTGCTAAGCTGTCCGCGTAAAGCAGAGATTCAAGAAAGTTTAGCGTAAAGTAGGGCTTCAGAGTTGTCCGCGTAAAGCAGAGATTCAAGGAAGTTTGGCATAAAGTAGAGCTTCAGAGTTGTCTGCGTAAAGGTTGCTATACTTCTTGCATAAAGTCTGCGTAAAAGTCTGCCTGCGTAAAGTCTGCGTAAAAGGTTGCTATACTTCCTGCGTAAAGTCTAAAATATATTGTTTTTAATGCAGCGTAAAGTTATCCGAGGAACTCTTCGTATTTCTCAGATGAATTTGTCAGACAAATCAGTGAACCTGACATCTGACAAAAGTACTGCACGATGATCGAGAGGACGGCTGTGATGATAATTTTGTACAGAGACCCAGGTTGTCATTTAGTGACATATTTTTGATACAAGTCATTTTTACGCATTCAAAAGGAAGAAAATGGAGTCTTCTGAATACGCTGCCTACAGAAATAAGTTTTTATGCTCAAGACAAGACAAAATCAGACGCCACGTCAAAAAGCTATTTCTTGTACAGAGCTCAAGGCATATCTCTGCATTTAATGCACATAATTTTGTTCTTGACTGGGAAAGCTAAGACTGTGACTAATACGCTCACATCACTATCCTTGTATTTTACGCCAATCAGGCTATTTTACGCTGGTTATTATTCATGAATCATCAAGTTTTACGCAGGGCAGTTACCTACGTGGCTTGCATGCCATGATCTTTGAGAAACAGTTATATGCGTTACTTTATAAAGAAATACGTGTCATACGCATATTTAGAAGACTATTTAACGTGGGTAGCAGTTGTCATAATCGCAGCGTAAATGAGGCAATATTCTTCATAGTTTGGCCTTTTACGCCAACAAGACAGTCATTTGGCTTTTACGCCAACAAGACAGTCATTTGGCTTTTACGCCAACAAGACAGTCTTTTGATTGATCTCTATAAATGGAGACCCCTGGTCACAGGGTAAAGGGTTTTTGGCGTAAAACTTTGTTTATCCAAACATAGGATGGTTGAAAGGAAGAATGAGATTTTAGTCAAGCGTGGATGAGATCCTTATACTCTATTCCTATACGCAGGCTTGTTCGGTACAGTTACGTAACCGAGACAATATATTCTAGACCTTCATAGGCCACCACCAAAAATATGTCACGCCTCAGTGCCAAAATACGTAGGACTAGGAATACGTAACACTCCCAGTCGTATGTATACGAACTCCAATATATGGAAACCATATACACACGTACGATGTACATGAATATCCAATCCACCAGTGGTAATATACTGTCACAACAAGTCACACACAAACTATATCTCATCCACAACACAAATAATAAGTAGGAATAAAGAGCTGAATAGTAACTGAATATCAAAGATGAGTATCAAGTCTGATAGTCGGATGGAAAAGAATCCACTACAAAATGACTATACTGAAGTAGCAACAATGATCTCTAAACAACGGTAATAAAATCACAGATACTTCGAAGGTAAAACCTCCTCAGTCTGGTAAGTAGCGTTAGGTCCAGGTCTGTACTCCTGCGGGTTCTCCTGCTCGTCCATATCTGGAAAGGGACCAGGTCCTCAGAGGGACGTAACAAGATATATAATAACATGCCAATAAAGTACTGAAAAGTAAACATCGAATGGGTCGCCTAACCGTCTAAGTGAATGCAGTTTGAGAATAACTTTCCGCCAAGTGGGCTATCTGGCCATAAAGTGGGATTGGCATGATTCTCTCGGAGAATCAGGGGCCTACAAAGCATGTCGTCTTTTGAACGGCATAGGCCGCCAAGTAGTATAGGGGTCATCACGATCGCGTATCTTCGGTGGAGCGTACGGGTTACATAAAAAGTAAAGTGCAAAGGAGCCTAATTGTCTTACTTGTTGTTCTTTCTACCCCATGCTCTAAGTATGCCACATCCATGACACGATAAAACCTCTAAATAACTGCCAGGTCTACTAGCATACAAAGTTTCTATCAGCAGTTATCCCTATCCATCGCACGACCTATACGTACCAGTGGCTAGCCGAATACGCAAGTTCGTGTCCTACATGTGACTCATACTCGTGTAGGAATAGTGTCATGGCCAATGAAACATAAAATACCTTATAATAATGGGGTGGTCTCATAAAGTAGGTCCAATGCATATACATAAATAAAAACAGAACACGACGACACCGTCTTTGCACCCAAGTTTCCTTGGACACACAATTTATATAGCAGTTAAAATAAATGAACTAAATAAGCAGAAATAAAATATGCATGCATCATATAGAATGTAAATAATAGTACAATGGCAAGGTATACTTGTCGGGCAAGAAATCCGTATAGTGCAAGCGTCCAAATGTCAAGGACACATGATCTGGAACTAAGGCCTCCTAACAAATGTTTCAAGATGACGTAAAGACGGTGTTGAGTTTGGTGGTAGAATTGTAGTTAGGGTTTAGGGTGTACTGTATGGGATATATATAGGGAAATAGGTCGGTTCTGCGGGGGTATAGTTTAGTGGTTTCAAAAACCACTGCTGCTGCTGTTTCTTTCTTTCTTTCTTTCTTTCTTTTGTTTTGGTTTTGGTTTGGGAGAGTTTGGTAATATAATAGTGATAAAGAGGCGGTGGGGGTAGATTCACACGCGCGGAGGAGGAGAAAGAAAAGTTGGTTTTTGCTACTGTTGTTGATATTTTTTTTCTCCTAACGGGTCTGGGTAGGGGCTGAACGGGTAGTGGGTTTAGGATAGAGGGTTTGGGTTTGAATAGGGTTTGGATTTCGGGTTGAGATCCAATAGAAATTTATACTTTCTTTTTAATTATATATATGTATATATATATACATAAAAAATTCTAAAAATATATTTGTGCATACCATTAAGCTAGCAACTGTCCAAAGGGTCTCATATATGGAATAAATTTAGGAAAAATTTATAATGGCTCTATAAATCCCCTAAATACACAAATATTTCAAATAAAAATTAAATAAAATCTATTTTCTCTATTTAGCTCATAACTACTAGATAAATTAAATAATGAATTACTAATAAAAAATTAATACGGTTTTCAGAATTAAGGGGTTTTACATGGTATGCAACGAAAGTATACGAGGCGCTATAAACCATCCCGTCTAGCACACGAGACTAACATGAAGTTTTGTCCGGATCGGATCGGTGCCAGCCATAGTGGACGAGTTATAGGTATTGACGAGGATGGTATGCAACAAAAGTACACGAGGCACTACAAACCATCTTGTCCAGCACACGAGACTAATATGAAGTTTCCTCCGGATCGGATCGGTGCCAGTGCCCCAGCGACCGTCCGTAGGAACTAAGACCTTGTGCACAAGTTGTCCGTGATCAAGTTGCATCTAATACTAATTTATCAATTAATACAGTACAAGGCAACACAAACACGGGACAAGTAACATGGCAAGATCTATTTTGCATAGTCTTCCTGATCATTTTATTGCATAGCAAACTATTCTAGACATAGCACAATAATAGAAGAATATTGTTCTAACTAGAATTGATACATGATGAAAGAATATTATAAGTGAACTAGCATGCAACAAGGTAACCATTCACAAGTTAATTGCCAAGCATAAAGTAATCCAAGTCTATTCCTTTTTATCTTGACATCTTTTAGTTATTATGGTATCGTCTGATCGAAACAATCAAGAGAACAAGATTTTAGATGTGAAGACTTGGAAGAAAGGTCAACTAATCAAAGTATAGCCACTCACAATTTGGTAGGAAGAGGAAAGAAAAAGGTGCTTCAAGAAAAAAGGTGCTTCAAGACTCCGCTCATGCGACACCTACTGTACGATCATCTGCATTACCACAAACAGACGATCAATACCTCTTCTTCCCTTTCCAAGATCGAAACGAAAGTATAGTTCAATGAACGAAAACAATAAATCTACCAAAATCGTTCAAGAAAATATAAATCCGAAAACTAACTCGAAAGCACGAAAGCAACAATGCGACAACAAAAACTAGGCAAAAAAACTTGCAGCGGAGAGGTCCCTCTTGACTCTGTCGCTTAGTCCGTCCTTGGGACACATTCCACTGAATATGAAAATCGATTGCTAAGAAGCCAATCCATAACGAGAAAAGATCTTGATTCAATCTATCCTGATCGAACGATACCGAAAGTATTTCTTAGCCGCGTTCCCCCAAAAGGGGGAACGAGGCACCATAACAGAGGCATCGATAGATTCTGCAGAGGTTATAGGTCTTGGAAAGAAGAGGAATAAACACAAGAAATAGACAACTGTGGAGACTGATACTATGATGTTGCGCTCTGGGGTGAAGTCGATGCTCAATCTCCCTGCCCCTCATCCCCATGTTTAAATATCTTATATAGAATGTGAGGGGGATGGCGAACAAGAGGACCATCAATAGAATCAAGATGCTGTGTAGAATACATAAAGTAGAAGTTTTGGCCGTCATTGAGCCAAAAATTCCTTCAGAGAAGTTTCTTGGGTTTCAACTCAAATTGGATTTCTCCCAAGGGATGGCTGGGAAGAAGGGTATTTGGCTCATGAGTAAGAAGGATATCAATATGACAGTGGTAGATAACAATGAGCAGGTCATGTCTGTCACTATAGAGGATATGAGAATAGATAGCGGCTTTTTATTGTCTATAGTTCACGGGGGGAATACGGTCAAGGACAGACATGTGCTCTGGGACAGCTTCCTACAGATTCATGTTGCTTACCAAGGTCTCCCATGGTTGTGCGAGGGTAATTTCAACGATGTGTTGAGTGTAGAGGAGAGGATTGGTAGGCTCCCCCCGGCAACACGGTCCATGTTTGATTTCTCACATTTCGTCTTTCAAGCTAAATTGGAGGCAATACCTTTCATTGGGTCGGAGTTTACTTAGTGTAACAAATAAGAAGGAGATAAGTGCCAGCGTTCTAGATTGGACAGAGTATTCGAGGATCTGTTCTGGACGGAATCTACTTTCAGCACTACGGTAGAACACCTAAATGATCTTGAATCGGATCATTGCCCTTTGCTGGTCGATATCAGGGTCTTCCAGCCGTTGGTGAAGAAATCGTTCAGATTTTTGTCTTTGTGTACTGGTCACCCGGATTTCATGTGTACGGTTGCTGGAGCGTGGTGGTCTGTCTTCCATGATAACCTACTCACTCGGGTCTCTCTTCGGCTTAAGGCCGTTAGGCAGGTATTGGGGAACTGGAGCCGACTGGCATTTAGGGATATATTCCAGGAGGTCAGGAAGGCGAAGGATGCGGTTCTGAGGGCTGAGATAGCTGCAGGTCCCGATGATAGAGGAGGTTCCAGAGCGGATGTTTTCCAGGCTCGTGCCAGGCTAAAGAGGTTCATTGCTACGGATGAGAAGTTTTGGAGACAGAAAGCTCCGGTAAGATGGGATCTAGAAGGGGATAAAAACACCAAATATTTTTATGGCTGTGTACGTAGTAGGCGACAACAACTACATATTCATCACATAATGGATAGAGATGGTTAGGTTGTTACTTAGCAGGAGGAGATCCAATAATCAACGGTCGATTTCTTCGTAAATCTGCTAACAAAAAAGGATGTATACAAGGATGGAGATATCTTGGGCAATATCCCTTACCTAATTACTGAGGAAGAAAATGAGCAGATGCTTATTGAGTCATGTATAGAGGAGGTCAAGTCGACAGTATTCGCGATGAGGGCTGAGAGTGCATCAGGTCCTGACAGTTTCTCGAGTGGCTTCTTCCGTGCTTGTTGGGATGTTGTTGGAGCGGACATCTTGGAGGCGATGGTTGCTTTTTTCCAAGGACTCGGACTTCCGTGGGCGGTAGCTAGTACTTTTCTAGTATTAGTCCCGAAGAAATCGAACCCTGGTAGCTTTCCGAATTTTTGGCCTCTTAGTATGTGTAATTTCTTAAACAAAGTTATCTCTAAAATTATTGCTAATAGAATGGTTGGAGTCCTCCCCAGGATCATATCGGTAGAGCAGAGCGCCTTCGTTCGTGGGCGTGAGATCGTGGACAATATTCTTCTAGCGCAGGAATTGATTAGCTGGGAACGTGGCTATCAAGCTTGACATGGAAAAGGCCCATGACCGAGTGGATGGAAATTTCCTGATATGGGTGCTTAGGGCTTTTGGTTTCTCGGAGCGGTTGATTGACATCATATGGAGAGCGATATCTACTTGTTGTTTTACGTCGGTGGTGAACAGGATTGCCTCCGGCTTTTTCCGTTCTCAGAGGGGGATCAGACATGGGGGGACCCTCTCTCTCCTACCCTCTTCATCATTGCAGCAGAGGCGTTGAGTCGCAGTCTAAACAGGTTGGGGAATATTTGGCATATATTTCACCACCAGTGGTTGCCCATTGGTGACTCACCTGGCCTATGCAGATGACGTTGTGCTCTTCGCTTCTGGAGAGATTTCTTCGATGGAGGAGATGGTCGGGATTATCTGAAGATATGAAAGGGCTTCTGTCCATAGGATCAACAGGCAGATATGTCAGATCTACGTGCACCACACTTGCAATAAGGAGCGACAGGGCATTTTGAAGTCGGTGACTGGATTCTCGGTGGACTCCCCTTATTTCTTTTACCTGGTGTGTCCTCTGGCCTATGGCAGAAGAAAGTCAGAGTTGTTCGGCCTGCTTATCGCGAAGATCAAGGGGAGAATAGAGGGCTGGCACAACAACATCCTTTCTCTGGGAGGTAAGCTTGTGCTTCTCAAACATGTGTTGTGCTCGATTGCTATGTACACTCTAGCAGCTTGTATCCCACCGGGTCTGGTCGTGAAGAGTATCGAAAAAATGTTCATTATTTTTTCTCAGGGCATAAGATGTTGAGACATTTTCTGAAGGGCAGGTACTTTAAATGGCGCCAACCTACAACGGCAATAGCTAACAGTAAAGATTCGCAGGTGTGGAGACATTTTCTTGAAGGGAGAGAGATGGGAGAGAGTCACATTCAGATGAAGGTGGGGTATGGCTCGTGTGACATCCTGTATGAGAACTGGGTTGGAGACGGTCCGTTGTTTCCTCTGGTTTCAGGTGCGTCTATGACGTGTGTGCAACAGGTATGGTAGGAGGGTGGGGGATGGGATTTTGAGTCCATTACTTCGTTGTTTGGTGCAACGACTGCGGAGGGGGTCAGGGCTAGGGGTGGGGGGTTTAACATATGTGGATGATGATCTTGTTTCGACTGCCAATGGCTCTGAGGATTTCTTGTTGAGCTCGACCTGGGAGGGTTGCTAGACTAGGCATGCAGAGAAGCTATTATATGGGGATCTTTGGAGGGTGGCGCTGCCATGTAAATGGGTCATCCTCTTATAGAGAGCTCTCCGAGGTAAGCTTCGTACATACGACATTCTCAAACGGATTGGTATTGTGATTGTTTCTCATTGACATTGTTGTGTGGAGGGTGCGCGGAGGAATCTGTATCTCATCTTCTCTCAGAGGGGAAGGGAGTTAGAGAGGTCTGGGACCACTCCGGAAGCCTATGTGGGTTGGAGGCGGTGAGTGCTCGCGGACAAAATTCAGCTGTGGTGGAGTCTCCCGAGGCGTGGAGAGGCGAGGATAGTGACTGCGGTAGTGGTGTGGGTTCTATGGAAGAATAGGAATAAGCACATGTATGAGGGGTACGCTTATAAGACGGAGCAACTGAATTTTGAGGTTAACCGTCAGAAGGAGAAAGTTAAGTTGGCTATTACTAAATGATCGTTAGAAGCCATCTATTACTAACTGACGGTTAGCATCCCATTAGTGGCTGATTAGCTTTAGAGGTTTTTGGTTTGGGATTTTTGGGTTCTGGTCGGGCTGTACCTTTTTACAAGGGCTCAATTTTGCAGGTTTATATATATATATATATATATATATATATATATATATATATATATACTAGTACCACCCCCATGAATTAATGAGTAGAGCCAGAGGAGAATTAAAATTTGCTCATATGTTGAGCTATACGTTTGTTGCTAACCTAACTATCGATCTAGCAAACGATAGCTACACAATGGCAGCTGCATTATCGAACCTTGTTGCCTCCTTCCAAATGCGAAAAAACGAACAAAATTGATTAAAAATGATTTTTTTTTTTGATAAAAAATGATTAAAAAACAAAAAAAAAAAAAGAAAAAAGCAAAAATAATTGATAAAAAAAATAAATAACAAAAAAAGTTGATAAAAAAAAATAAACAAATTTTTTGATAAAAAGGATCAAAAAACGAAAAAGAGATAAAAAAAAAAGAACAAAATTGATGAAAAAAAAAGGTAAAAAATTTGATAAAAACGATCAAAAACGAAAAAAATGATAAAAGGATTAAAACAAATTTTTTGATAAAAAATATTCAAAAAAGAAAAAAAAGGATAAAAAACGCACAAATTGATAAAAAAAAAGGTCAATAACGAAAAAACTTTGATCAAAAAACGAAAAAAAACAAAACAAATTGATAAAAAAAAGAAACATTTTTTTTTTTGGCCTGGGCAAAAAAAATATACCCACATCTTAAGGGATATGATTTTCATATTTTGTGGATAAATTATTTATTCGGATATTCATAATTTTTGAAAATAAATTTTTTATAGACTAAACAAATATGTTAATTGATTTCCAACTTAAATTTTTTTGAAATTAAAAAAAAAATTCGCATAACAAACGCGAGTTGACATGTCCATATATATATGTGTAACAGATGTGGTTGTGGAAGTCTTTAATTTGGGCAAAAATAACCTGGAAAAAAAAGCTCTGAAACATTTTTTCTGTTAGAATAAACGTAGAAGAAGGAAGAAAAAAATATGAGAGAAGATATCTTATTAGTGTCATCACATACTGGGAGGCAAAGGCCTTATTTGTACAACCCAATGAAGGTATAATACTAATATCTAACCAATGTAGGACTAAAAACAAAGTGGATATTCAACCCTTTAGTAACCCACGTTATAACACTCCCCCTTTGGATGACCACCATCTCTAAGCTTATTGCTTCGTTAAAACTTTGCCAAAAAAACTCATTAGGACAAAATCTGTGCGAAAGAAAAGAGTACAATCTTTAGGATAACTTAGATAGGTGTTGGACACGCTTAATGTTGTCTCATTAAAACCTTGTCAAGAAAAATTCAATGGAAAAAAAAATCCATGACTAAGAAAAAAGAGTACAACGCGTTATAGTCCATACAGAATGTATCTCTTCCTGAAAATAATCACTCACCCTGATGATGTTAATCCTGAACAGTCAGTTGATGAAGACGTCGCATTCCAATTCTATAAACTAGTTTCTGAAAAGTTGACTTTGGCAATGATTTGGTGAACAAGTCTTTAAGATTATCACTTGAGCGAACTTGTTGGACGTCAATATCAAAGTTCTTCTGAAGCTCATGAGTATAGAAAAACTTTGGTGAGATGTGCTTGGTCTTGTCTCCTTTAATGAATCCACCTTGAATTTGTGTGATACATGCTGCATTATCCTCATGAATAACAGTTGGAGTATCTGTGGTAGAAAAAAGGTGACATAAGCTACGAATATGTTGAATCAACGATCTTAGCCAAATACATTCTCTACTTGCTTCATGGAGAGCCAATATTTCTAAGTGATTTGAGCAGGTAGCAACCATTGTCTGTTTTGTTTAACGCCAAAAAATAGCTGCATTGCTATTAAGAAACATATATCCAGTTTGTGACAACCTTTATGGGGATCAGAGAAATAACCTGAATCTGCAAAGCCAACTAGATTCGTGATATCAGATAAACCACAAGTATAAAATAATTCCATGTTAGTAGTTCCACGAAGATATCTTATCACATGTTTAATGTCATTCCAATGTCTGCGAGTTGGCACCGAGCTATATCTAGCCAACAGATTGACAGAGAATGATATGTCTGGCCTTGTACATTATGATAGATACATTAATGCCCCAATGGCACTAAGGTACGGTACTTCGGGTCCTAGCATTATTTCATTGTCGTTCTTAGGACGATATGGATCTTTATTAATATCTAAAGATCGAACAACCATTGGAGTGCTAATGGGATGAGCTTTATCCATATTGAATGTTTCAATATTTTTTTTGTGTATTTGGATTGATGCACTAAAATTCTATTAGTGCAATGCTCAATTTGTAATCCGAGATAATATTTCGTGTCTCCGAGATTTTTTATCTCGAACTCCTTTTTCAGATAGTTTACAGTCTCATTAATTTTATGTCTTATCCCAATCAAGTTTATATCATCGCCATATATTGTAACTATAGCGAAACCCTCCATAGATTTTTTTTATGAAGACACATGGGCATATATGATTATTCTCATATCCCTCCCTGTAAACCCCCTGATTTTGCAAGAATTTTTAAATTAGGATTTTTCACAATTTTCTGGAATTTTCTGTAATTAAATTCAGGGTTTTTAAATTATTAAATGATTTTAGTTGATATTAAATAATATTAAAATATTATGAAAATAATATTTTTGGGTATAAAATGAAAAACTGGACTTAGGGTAATTTTTCTAAAATTTATTGGGCCCCGGACCTATTTTTAAATCACCTAAACCTATTATTATTTATTTATTTATTTATTTATTTATTTATCTATTTATTTAATTATTTAAACTGGAGTCCAGCCCACCTAGCCCCGAGCCCGGCCCAAACCCGGGCCCAACAGGCTCGGCCCAACCCGTATAGCCATCGGGTCGGGTCGGGTCCGCCCGATCGAACCCGCCCAGGACCCGCTAACCCGCCTCTCTTCCCCTCCCCGCACGAATCGGTCGCCCCCGCTCCCGCCGGCCTTGCCGCCCGCCGCGCCACGCCGGCCACGCAGCCCCGCACCCCTCACCACGTCCCCCTCTCCCCTCCGCCTCTCCCGGCCAGCCCCGTCCTCGGCTCCCCTATTAAAACCCTCGCCGCCTCCTCCAAACCCCCCCGGCTCTCCGGTCACCTCCCTCCTCCGCCACCCTCGCCTGAGCTCCGCCACCTCGCCCAGAACCACCATGGACCGCCACCGCCTCGCCGGCCAGCGCCCAGAACTCCAGTGCCACCGCCTCCCTCTACCCTCGTCGCTGCCTCCCGCCCCGACACCCCAGACCCGCCGAGCCGCAGCACTCCGGTCGGCTCCGCCAGCCTCCCAGCGCGCCGCCGCCACCAGCCAACGCCCCAGCTCCCCCCGACCGGCCTCCCCCGCCGCTGTGCCGCCGTCTCCGGTCGCCTGAGAGCCCTGAACCCTAACCCTAGGGTCGGACACAGTAAAGCCCCGATTTCTGAGCCCTGTTCAGGTACGTGTAACTTTCTCCTCGCTGCCCCATTTTTAATTCCGTAAATTGCACCGCATAGCCTGCATGACCCTCTCGGTGCCCGGGTAAACCGCTCGGGGTATCGCGTCCTGTGGTGATCGCACACCGCGATCCAAAAACAGGAAAAATAACGACCCAATTTACCCCGGAACTGGGTACGCCCCGCCAAACGGGACGACTTGGTCGTGCGCGGTCTTCACAGATACGTGCGCGCCATTGATACGGACGTGTGAGATTTCACGGAAGTCGATTCGGGTGTGCGTGCACACCGGGATCAACGCGTATCCGCGGACAACGTCCCGTATCTGACTTTTCTGAATCATGCCCTAACTTTCTGTACACACGTCGGATTGAAACAAAACTTGCGCCATCGGACTCGAAGCGATACGCTGGTCCTGTGACCCAAGTTTGGTTCAATTCTGAGAACGTTGACGAAATTGCGTGTCGTGGGCCCCACAGGCCCCACTCGACGGGCGATTTTATGATCGGCTCATCGGAATTCAATTCTGGAAGTTCCGTTGGGTTCGTATCATCGTTCCTGACCTGTTGACACTAAGTTTGGTAAATTTGGAGACCTTTGATCCTGACACGTTTTTCGGTGCAAAGCGGGCCCACATGTGGACCCCGTTTTGACCCGAAATTGTCGTTTTTATCCTTGTCTCCAAATTGGACTCAAGGATAGGCGTTTCTAGCTATTTGATATCTTCTGAGCATGATGGTAATATTTATTTCAGCATCCAGAGATATTTCTGAAAATTTCTCGAGAATAGAACCGTAGTTGGAATCCAAACATCAGGCAAGTACCTGCACTTCAAGTTTATTCTTTATATTATGATAATTAGTTCCTTGCTCTACTAGCACCATTGGATGATTACACTTAGTGTTAGGATTGGAGTTCATGTCTTGCTTTTCGTGTCGGGAGGGAGAATACTAGGAGGCATGTAGTTTACCCTTCCCCCTGTCCTGACTGCTAGCTGTTGGTACGCGACTGTACCATCAGCCTGATACTCGATTATTCCTGACTGATAGTCGTCTATGACGGTCTGATTAGCCTTATAACCCCCTACATGCCAACTATGTATTCTAAATACACAATCACACACACATAGTTTTTTTGTTTTGTTGCAGTTCCATTTTCTTGTCTCATTATAACCCTGTTTTACTTATATTCCTGATTTTTAGTGCTTAACCTTAGTTAATTTTACTACTTATTATGCATATTCTTATCATGATGTTTAGTCAGTTTTCACTACTTGTCATAAATATTTAGTTTAAACTTTGTTGTGTATTGGTACTTTGCTCCTTTCCTGACTGGATCCGTTGATATTAGGCGATGATGAGGACTATGCCCCCACCTTTTATGGCCCATATGACGTAGCAGGTGATACATTTGAGGAGCCGGTTCCAACTCAGGAGACTACTTTTGAGGAGTAGTTAGCCAGTTGGCTAGTATTTTCTTTCAGCACAGTACTCGGATTTGTCCCCGATTTATCTTCTGGTTGTGTAATAAACTGTGGATTTGTTGTCACAATTTGTCTTATAAAATCTTAGCATTCCTATTTTCTGTTATTATCCTTGCCTATTTATTATTGTGGATGAGCTAGATTTAAATTACCTGTGAATATGGTCTAGACAGCGTACTACCGCCGACACTGCGGCGTAGACTGGACGTACTCACGTACTCGTGCCCGAATATCCGGGTGCGGGTCGTGACACATTTTTATGGTGGCCCATGCAGGTCAACGACTAAATTGTTCGGTTTCAACTTAGGGACCGAACATGCCTGCAATAAGAATAGGATAAGTTTTAGGATCTCATCCACTTGCTTGAATCGTTCTTGACATCTATCTCAGATTTGAATTAATTCCTTGACTTGCATCCTGCCTTGATTCCTGTGCGCCTCTTATCGTTTATTTTGGATGCAGCGTAAAGGATCTATCAGCAAGCGACGAGATTCCTACAAAATCACCACGAGATGCTGTGGTAAATCAACAAGCTCTACCAGCACCCGAACCGAGACCACCCTTGGTACCACCAGCAGCACTCTCCCAGCAAGCCCAGCTACAGCAGAGGGCACCACCTCAAGGACGCGAACAAGCTTACGCGATGACCGTGGAGAACGCGCAGACTCTTGGAGTAGTTAATGCGCGTAAGTGACTTGTAGCTGCCGTTCTAGTTTAGCTCGTGCCTATTGGTTCGTGACCCCAGCCCCAACCTAGTAATTTTGAACTTGCTAATAACCTGGTATACTTTTATATTTGATAACTGTAGAGATTGTAGAGTCTTTTATTAATGTTACTTATTTTGTTTTGTTTTGTGAACTTGAATAATTTGTACCTCCTTTCATCATCATCTAGCGTACTTAATTTTGCTGTACTTGACTTATGCTGCTATTCTATAGCCTAGTTTTGCAAGCTTACTCTTTATCGGGCTTGTTCATGACATATGTGTTATTGGGGCCTGATCCACCACACTAATACAAGTGTCTATTCAGAATCAGTGTATTACGGTCTGATCAACCTTAGTGCATTTTGGTTCGCACTTCGCACGACTACTTTACGTGGATTGAGATATATAGTTGACTAGTATACTTGTCCTCTAGATATGTCCGAGCATATCGTATCAGTTACATAACTGTACTAAATATGAGCATGCGAACAAATGATTACCAGAATATGATTTTAATCCACAACTGCTTTGACAATTCCCAATTGAATTCTTTAAATGCCTTGATTCCGATACTTCTAATCTATTACCTCGCCCTTGAAACTCTTTGATCTCCGTCTCCCCTTATTTCGGAAAGACGAAACCTCGTGCTTGGTATAAGGTTGATACACGGAGAGTATTAGATATACCCCATAGGCCGATCACATATTTGAGGATTATTCTTCCGTGATTAAGGACATATCATATGTAATATGATCGACGTTGAAGTTTCGAGGATTGAAGGACATGAGTAAACAAATTAAGGAATATTTTCTTAAGGTATATAGCCTTATGTGATAGATGGGTAAATTCTAAGTTGGGTAGCAGTGCATTGTCAACTCGAGAGAAATTTCTTTTGGATTGTAATCGAGTAAAGCTTAGATTGGGAGAGGTTCAAGCCATTTCAATTTTGAGAATTTTAAAAGAATGACTAAGATGATACGGATTAATGAACTTCAAAATTCTTGATATTGAGGATCCAATATTTATACCTTAGGTATATGATTTAAATTTGGAATAATGAAGGTAAAATCATCAATTCGAATTTAGAGGATAAAAATATAGAATTTCAGACTTGAACATTGGTGGATTGCATTTAAATTATTTTCAATTTGATGATTGGAATTAAGAATTAAAATTTGATGGTTGGACTACCTATTTTGAAACGTTGAGGATGTGAATGGAGTTTAAAAAGTCAAAGCATACAAAAATTTATAAGTGAAAATGGGAATAATATTGGACTCGGATTACTTCTAGAGGAGATTATGATAGTTAGAGATCGGGAGGTGAAATCTACATGCTTATTTAAATTTTGAAGATGTTATAAGAATTTAATTTAAATTTGGATATGGATATGGATAATTTGAGAAAGTGAGAAGAGATAACCATATGGTGGAAATTTTGATTGGAACAGTGATCATCTTAACCTTGAAGTGATTGCAATGGATATGATTAGAATTTTGATTATCGCAAGGAGATTGCGATTGACTTGCCTTATGTACATAAAGGATTAATAGATTATGCCATATTTTAATTTCGAGGACGAAATTTTTATAAGTTGGGTAGATTGTAAATCCCCTAATTTTGCAAGAATTTTTAAATTGGGATTTTTCATAATTTTCTAAAATTTTCTGGGAATTTTCTGTAATTAAATTCAGGGTTTTTGAATTATTAAATGATTTTAGTTGATAATAAATAATATTAAAATATTATAAAAATAATATTTTTGGGTATAAAATGAAAAACTTGACTTAGGGTAATTTTTCTGGAATTTATTGGGCCCCGGACCTATTTTTAAATCACCTAAAACTATTATTATTTATTTATTCATTTATTTATTTATTTATCTATTTATTTAATTATTTAAACTGGAGCCCAGCCCACCTAGCCCCGAGCCCGGCCCAAACCCGGGCCCAACAGGCTCGGCCCAACCCGTATAGCCATCGGGTCGGGTCGGGTCCGCCCGATCGAACCCGCCCACGACCCGCTAACCCGCCTCTCTTTCCCTCCCCGCACGAATTGGTCGCCCCCGCTCCCGCCGGCCGCGCCGCCCGCCGCGCCACGCCGGCCACGCAGCCCCGCACCCATCGCCACGTCCCCCTCTCCCCTCCGCCTCTCCCGGCCAGCCCCGTCCTCGGCTCCCTTATTAAAACCCTCGCCGCCTCCTCCAAACCCCCCCGGCTCTCCGGTCACCTCCCTCCTCCGCCACCCTCGCCTGAGCTCCGCCACCTCGCCCAGAACCACCACGGACAGCCACCGCCTCGCCGGCCAGCGCCCAGAACTCCAGCGCCACCGCCTCCCTCTACCCTCGCCGCTGCCTCCCGTCCCGACTCCCCAGACCCCCCGAGCCGCAGCACTCCGGTCGGCTCCGCCCGCTTCCCAGCACGCCGCCGCCACCAGCCAACGCCCCAGCTCCCCCCGGCCGGCCTCCCCCGCCGCTGTGCCGCCGTCTCCGGTCGCCTGAGAGCCCTGAACCCTAACCCTAGGGTCGGACACAGTAAAGCCCCGGTTTCTGATCCCTGTTCAGGTACGTGTAACTTTCTCCTCGCTGCCCCGTTTTTAATTCCGTAAATTGCAACGCGTAGCCTGCATGACCCTCTCGGTGCCCGGGCAAACCGCTCGGGGCATCGCGTCCTGTGGTGATCGCACACCGCGATCCAAAAACAGGAAAAATAACGACCCAATTTACCCCGAAACTGGGTACGCCCCGCTAAACGGGACGACTTGGTCGTGCGCGGTCTTCACAGATACGTGCGGGCCGTTGATACGGACGTGTGGGATTTCGCGGAAGTCGATTCGGGTGTGCGTGCACACCGGGATCAACGCGTATCCGCGGACAACGTCCCGTATCCGACTTTTCTGAATCATGTCCTAACTTTCTGTACACACGTCGGATTGAAACGAAACCTGCGCCATCGGACTCATAGCGATATGCTGGTCCTGTGACCCAAGTTTGGTTTGATTCTGAGAACGTTGACGAAATCGCGTGTCGTGGGCCCCACAGGCCCCACTCGACGGGCGATTTTGTGATCGGCTCATCGGAATTCAATTCTGGAAGTTCCGTTGGGTTCGTATCATCGTTCCTGACCTGTTGACACTAAGTTTGGTGAATTTGGAGACCTTTGATCCTGACACGTTTTTCGTTGCAAAGTGGGCCCATATGTGGACCCCGTTTTGATCCAAAATTGCCGTTTTTGCCTTTGTCTTCAAATTGGACTCAAGGACAGGCATTTCTAGCTATTTTATATCTTCTGAGCATGATGGTAATATTTATTTCAGCATCCGGAGACATTTCTGGAAATTTCTCGAGAATAGATCCGTAGTTGGAATCCAAACATCAGGCAAGTACCTGCACTTCAAGTTTATTCTTTATATTATGATAATTAGTTCTTTGCTCTACTAGCACCATTGGATGATTACACTTAGTGTTAGGATTTGGAGTTCATGTCTTGCTTTTCGTGTCGGGAGGGAGAATACTAGGAGGCATGTAGTTTACCCTTCCCCCTGTCCTGACTGCTAGCTGTTGGTACGCGACTGTACCATCAGCCTGATACTCGATTATTCCTGACTGATAGTCGTCTATGACGGCCTGATTAGCCTTATAACCCCCTACATGCCAACTATGTATTCTAAATACACAATCACACACACATAGTTTCTTTGTCTTGTTGCAGTTCTATTTTCTTGTCTCATTATAACCCTGTTTTACTTATATTCCTGATTTTTAGTGCTTAACCTTAGTTAATTTTACTACTTATTATGTATATTCTTATCATGATGTTTAGTCAGTTTTCACTACTTGTCATAAATATTTAGTTTAAACTTTGTTGTGTATTGGTACTTTGCTCCTTTCCTGACTGGATCCGTTGATATTAGGCGATGATGAGGACTATGCCCCTACCTTTTATGGCCCATATGACGTAGCAGGTGATAGATTTGAGGAGCCGATTCCTACTCAGGAGACTACTTTTGAGGAGTAGCTAGCCAGTTGGCTAGTATTTTCTTTCAGCACAGTACTCGGGTTTGTCCCCGATTTATCTTCTGGTTCTGTAATAAACTGTGGATTTGTTGTCACAATTTGTCTTATGAAATCTTAGCATTCCTATTTTTTGTGATTATCCTTGCCTATTTATTATTGTGGATGAGCTAGATTTAAATTACCTGTGAATATGGTCTAGACAGCGTACTACCGCCGACACTGCGGCGTAGGCTGGACGTACTCACGTACTCGTGCCCTAATATCCGGGTGCGGGTCATGACACTCCCTTTTTATATATTTACTAAGAAGGTTGTACCACATCCTTCCGGATTATTTTAAACCGTACAAAGAACATCTTAGCTTTATGGAATGCATGTCCTTAGCTTTTGAGCTGGGTAGATTAAATCCACCTGGGATTTTCATATAGATATTGCTATCTAAATCACCATATAGATAGGTTGTTACAACGTCCATAAGTCTCATGTCCAACTTTTTTTCAACTGCCAGACTTATCAAATAATGGAACGTTGTTGTATCCATTACGGGAGAATACGTCTCTTCGTAATCAATTTCGGATCTGAGAAAACCCTTGTGCCACCAATCGTGCCTTAAATCGAGCAATTTTATTATTTTTATTTTGCTTTCTTACAACCACCCACTTGTAAGCTACCGGTTTGACGTCTTTTGGTGTTTGTACTATAGGTCCGAATACTCCACGTTTATTAAGGGAATCAAATTCTGCTTGAATAAGATCCTTCCATTTTGGCCAATCTTTTTTTCTCGACATTCATCGATGCTATGTGGTTCAGTATCATCAATGCCCTTAGATATTTCAGTAGCTACTGAGAATGAGAATATCTTATCTATTGTTATATCTTTACTATCCCATACCTCTCTTGCATATGAATAAAATATAGAGATCTCTTTGTTTTCAGGTACCTGGGCCTCATCTTGGGCTTGTGTCTTTTCTAAGATAATAACCTCTTCTGGGTTTTCAAAGAGTATGGGTCTGTCATTCATAACCTCTTCTTGAGTGTTATGTGTAACCTCCTTAAGAGCGTTACTTGGGCATTTTCTCTTTTTAAGGACTAAGTCCTTCGAACCTATAGGTCTACCACGCTTCTGGCGTGCAGTAGATTCATTAGCCACTCTGCTATTTTTTTTTACGGGGATATCAATTCGAGCTGGCGCATTTGTAGCGGACACATATGATTTAATCACTTTAGCTGCATCAGTAAATATATCTGGCATTTGATTGGCAATCTCCTGTAGATGTAATATTCTTTGTACCTCTGTTTTACATTGAATAGTACAAGGATCTAGATGAGACAGAGTGGCATTATCCTACGATAATTTATGCCACATCGACCAGCTTATCCAGTACCAGGAGCACCACAGGCGAAAGATGGAGGATTCAGACCACCAGCATCGGGAGGATATCAGCCGAGGCCACCCTTGGCATCACACGCAGCACTCTTCCAGCAGGCCCAGCAACACAGAGGGCACCACCACAGGGATGTGGACAGGTTTTTGCGATGATAGTAGAGGAGAAACTGACTCGAGGAGTAGCGAGTATGGGTAAGATTTAGTCTTATCATAGCTAGCTATAGTAACGAATATTTCTAGTAATACTTTAGCATGTGCCTGTTAGTTCCATTCCCTAGTCTATACCTAGTATTATGTTAGCATGAACATATTAGTCTAGAGTAATAATATGTAAGAGGTACCCCAGTTTTCATAAGTTGTAGTTGATCTTCGTTCTAATCAGACTCCTTTACTCTTGAGTTACTCATCTCTCATTGCCTAAAAAAAAGTTTTCATTACTTTCCTACGTATTCTGCTTGAACAAAAGCCTCACCCTTCCTCTTGACTTTTTTTTCTTGTTTATGGTCCCTTATCCTTTGTGTCATGCTTCAACAAATATGTCATACAACCACGTCATATCTTCTGGAACAAACCTTTCCTGATCGGTTATGTTTCGTTTCTCTTAATTGCGAGGACGCAATTATTTTAAGGTGGGTAGATTGTGAGCACCCTGGTTTTTATATATGGCTAGTTCGATAATTAATAATTAAATTTTATTTTTAAATATTTATTCGATAATTTAATTGAACTTTGGAAACCACCCACCATGGTTTTAAGATCTTGAGTGCAACGCTAGCCTTTCCCTTCAACCAACCTAGCATGCTTGTCTTAGACGAGTCAAATTAGGCTCCTGCCATGACTGTCCCTCACAAATTCGTAATTTCATACTTTGTTTTGGTCACATAATTTTTGTGACACAATCACGAGAAAACGATAATTAATTAACCCTTTTGTCGTGGCATACGATTTTAACACGCCACACCAACCCATTGATTTCAACTAAATTTATACTATGAGCCTAACTAGTCCTATTACGCACATGATACTCGAGTTGCATTATTCGAACCCTTGCATGCTTCCAATATAATATTAAGTAAAAAATAAAATTTGTAGATTTATTTAACTAATTTAATATTCATTCATATTTAGTAAATACCTTTTGAATTGATATAAATATGGTTGTAAATTATTTGTTGGAAGAAATATAAATTTTCTAGAATTTTTTTCAAGTACCTAACTATTTTTAAAAATTTCTATATATAATATTGAATAAAATAAAATAAAAGAAAAGGAAAGGAAAGGAAAAGAAAAGAAAAGAAAAGAAAAGAAAGGAAATAAAATAAAACTCTAACCTAACTAAACAACCCATACCCGCTAACCTAACCCAGACCCCAACCCGTGTAAGTCCCCCACCCCCAATTATATATATATATATATATATATATATATATATATATATATATATATATATATATATATATATATATATGTGTGTGTGTGTGTGTGTACATATATAAAACCATAAACCTAACCCTAGAGAACACCACCTCCACCATCACCTACGTCTCCACCCTCCAAGCGACACCCACGTCGGACTCCGACCACCCAGGCGGCCACCTCTGGCTACTCGTCGACCACCCTGACCCCTCGTCGCCGCCATCGCCGCGCCGAAGCAGCGCTCGAGCGCCGCCGCAGTTACCTCCCGCGCGTTGTACATAACAGCAGCATCCTCCCCCGTGAGCCCATCTTTGAGGTACGAGAACGCCCTCCTCGCTCGATCATTTTATGAGATTTTTGTCAGTATACATTCGCAATATGAAGGCCATCAAACCCCTTCAAGAAGTTTGAATTTGGATGATCTATATAAAGAGAAATTTGAACCGAAAGTTGGTCCAAAAACCTTCGTTTCGAGCAATTTTGAAACTAACACCTATATTTTGAGGGCTATAACTCTCAACCCACGAGGCCAAACTGAGTTATTCTTTTTCTTGTGTAACGACAACATAACCAAGATTAAATTCGTTCAAATAGTTTTATATTTCTATTTCTATTTCTATTTTTATTTATTATGTGTTGAAAGTAAGAAAAAACTTATTTTTAAAGAACCAAAAATCTTCGATACGGAGTACGTTCCACCAAACGAGGCCACATCATAGGTGCAGATTGTACCGAATGGTGCGTAATGTAAACGCGAACGTGTGGGCATTCGCAAAAATTGATTTGGACGTGTGTACACGCTGAAATCAATGCATATCCGCCAAAAAATACTGTATCAGCCTATTCAAATACCTCTGTCACGCCCCAGTCCCAAAATACGTAGGACCAGAAATACGTAAGCATGTCAGCCGTATGTATATGGCAACTCCAATATATGGATACCATAATATACACGTGCGCTATAATATGAATATAAACTCACATGTGGTATATATAATGTCACAAGTCATAGATATGCTAATCTCATTCACACAACAAACCATATAAAAGAAATACTAAACTAGAATAAGGAGTCTGAAATATCCAAATAATAGTCGGGTGGAGACAAATCCACTACCAAATACTATATCCAAAACTAAAATGAGAGAGGAGTATAAAATCTCCAATATAAAATAATGTCAACAGAAGTGTATCAGCTAAAAGAATCCATCGCTAGATGTAATCAAAGATGCTCAGAAGGTAAGACCTCCTCGGCAGAAAGGAATGCGTCAGGTCCAGGCCCGTACTCATGCGGATACTCCTGGTCGTATATACCTGGCAAGGGACCAGGTCCTCAGAGGGACATAACAAGATACATAGAAGCAAGCCAATTTAAATACAGTGAACATGCATAATGTTTGAAAATAAATAAGTACGCTGTACAAGACAATCTATATGAATGCAAATGAGGATAACTTTTCGACGTATGGGCAAGGGTAGGCTACTCGATCTAAGCCTCACAACTCACGCACCCGCCAGTGGACATCAGAAATCGTCATACCTCGGGGGTAGCGACCAGCGCGACTCTACAGAAATCGACATACCTCGGGTTTAGCGACCAGCGCGACACACGCCCGTAGTGCGAACTATATACTACGGTTAACAGAGTGGTTAAAAGCCCATACGCCTAATGACTGTCCTCTCATGATACTAGGTGTCATGTGTGTGTCAACATATCTAATACATAATAATGACTAAAGGAAAGCTATAAATGCAAGAACTATACAGAAATGCAATAAATATACAGAAATATACTAAGCATGAAAAATACTGTAAATAATTTGGTAAGGTATCTTGCCTGGCAAGAAAGCTACGAAAATGTAATGTCCAGATGTCACGCACGCAGGAGTAGAAACTGTGGCCTCAGAATGAACGTCTCTGGATGCTGAAATAAATATTACCAACGTTCCCAGAATAAGCAAAATAGCTAGAAAGTACTTCCCTTTCGTCCAATTTGGACACAGGGGCAAAACGATAATTTTGGATAAAAGTGGGGTCAACGTGTGGCCCACTTTGCACCGAAAAATGTGCCAAGGATAACAGTCTCTAAATAGGATAAATTATAGGTCAAACAAACTCTAGATGTCAATACGAATCCAACGAAATATCCAAATGTGGACTCTGATGGGCCGAACATAATTTTGCCCAAAAAGTCAACCGTAGGGCCCGCCAATTGACGATTTGGTCAACTGTCTCAGAATTGCATAAAAATTGGGTCACAGGACCAGCGCGTTACCATGAGTCTAGTGGCGCAAGTTTCGTCGCAATCTAACGAGCGTGCACAAAATGCGTGCGACTTTCATAAAAGTTGTGACACGGGATGTGTCCGCGGATACGGGCTGATTTTGGCACGCTCACACGTCCAAATCAGTTTTTGGGAACTCTCACGTGTCCGGTTACGCTACGCGCACCGTTTGGTACACTTGGTACATGGTAGGAATGTCCCGTTTGGCGGGACGCGCTCCATTTTATAACTTTTGGAAATCTAGAAAAGTATGTTCGCGGGGTTTTCCAACGAATTTAATTCTGTCTACAACAGTTAATAATCTAGTGTTATTTAACAAAAATTAAACTAGGTCAAGTGGTCTACGCATACCAAAAAGAATCATTGAATTTGGATCTCTGTGGTGGGAGATTCGAACTCGGAAACATTGGTGATCACCGTAGTTTTATGCGATCCCAGAATTTGGTCTATTTCTGCCAACTTTGGCACTGTTTTCGCCTATGGTTACGCGTTGTTTGAGGTATACTATCATACAGATATGGAAGAGAGTTAAGGGTTGAGCATATCGGTGAAGATAGGGTGGCATTTGGTTGAGCGAGGCGACAAAAACACAACTCTGGAACACATGTACCTCGCTGCAGAAATCTGCAGTGCGCGGGGTGCGCGGGATCGCGGTCGTCGGGATTGGTTTGGACGGCCTGGCGGGGTTCTCCGGCTGCGGTGGAGGCGCTCCTTAAGTCTAGATAGGAATAAGAAGGGATTGGATTGATCTAGGGTTAGGGTTTTATTGAAATAGAATATATATATATATATATATATATATATATATATATATATATATATATATATATATATATGTGTGTGTGTGTGTGTGTGTGTATAAGAGAGAGAATGAGGAGGGAATCCGTTTGCGGGTGTGCGGGTCTTGGTGTACGCAGGGTGTGTGTGGGCTTCTTCCCACGGGCGGGTGGCTGGCTCACCAAGGCAAGGGTCTGCTGCTATGCTGCTACTAAAGAAAGGGGGCGGGTGACTTATGCTAACGGCTTGGTAGCAATGGGTAGTGGCTGTTATTTTAGGATGGGTAGGATAGTATATGGGTAGTTGGTTTAAATAGTGGTTTGTTTTGTTTAAAGGGTAGGTAGTGGTTTTGCTTATTTGCAACTAAAAGGGGGGGGGGGGGGGGTGAGGCGGCTGCTACAAAGCAACGGGTAGCAATGGTTGCATAGGAATGGGTAGTTGTAGTTAATAGTTTAGTAATGGTTTATTTATATATATTTTTTTCTTTCCTTTTTTTTCCTTTTAAATATATTTATATATATATATATATTTATATATACCCATAGAAAAAATCTAGAATTACACTAATACATACCATTAAGCTAGCAACTGCTCAAGGGGTCTACTACATGGAATAAATTCAAAATTTTTTCTAATGGCCCCATAAATCTCCTAAGTTCACCAGCACCTAAAATAAAAAATAATAAAAATCTATTTCTCCTAATTAGCACATAATTACTATAATTTAATTAATAATTAATAAAAAAATACGGTTTCTGGGAATAAGGATTTTGCATTCTACCCAACTTATAAAATTTTTATCCTCGAAATTGACACTAACCCATATTCATAATGATAGCTATAACTATTACACTACATTGGTATCTAGCATGACTCCTAAAACTCATGGTCTGTCATTCTAACACTTTCTCATCTATTGTCCATACACTATTCTATCATCCTCTAACTCGTCTACACTACCCAACTTACAAGAATTCTACTAGTAGTCACATTCTTTGAAGCTATTGTCTAGGTTTTAAGGCAAATACATTTATTGGGTCGAGAATCTTGGGATACTTGTCTAGAATCTCATAACTATGACTTTTTTTCGTAACCGTCAAGTATTATAGTCTAATACTGCCACGCCACCTGGTCAGTATGGCTGCAAGTAATTCGACTACTCTACCAAAATTGTCTGGTTGCAACTGTCGCTACCTCGCCAGCGATTTGTCATAGTCATCAGTTCGTAACAAGTGCCTTCAACTCTTTCCTAGGCATAGTCTAAGTTTTTAGGGAAACACTTAAGGTCTTGACTAACTATTAGGGGTATGATCTATTTCCAATGACCTAACAAATTTCTATTAGGCTACATGGTGCTACTTAAGGGTTAAACTAATAAAGAATACATATATTACTATAGTGCATATACATGTTAAGAACTCATCCTTAGTTATCAAGCATTACTAATACATTTATGTTTTAACTAACAAAATAGGAGTGAGGTTGATATGAATCAAACAATTCATAATGGCACGAAAGATACAACTATGATAGGAAGAGTTAAGCACGAGATAAGAAATGAATATAAAAGGAGGAGATGAGTCACCCAAGAGGGCGAGATAAGGATAGGGGAAGAATACTACTACTGCTACTCACGTCATCCATTAGCATCGCGTGTATGCCACCTGGGTAAAATATACATACATCCTCATAACTACTAAACTACCATATATATAATTCTACATCTATTTGTACATCTAAGATCTTGTGTCACATTGGGGTTATAAGTATGCGACGACAATTATAACTAAAAGGTCGTACCTGTATCTACGGCTTCCTGTGTCTGCTCTCCCATATTTGTCATAATGAGTGCTTGGCCTTGTCCTTGGTTGTTCAACTGGGGTCTAGTCCCCTCCATTTGTGCAGACTGTAGAAGCAGTGGTGGGTCCCTTTGGTCTCCTATGCTTGAGGGTGTATGCGGTGTTCCTGATTCAAATGCCATAGACCTCTAGTTCTGCTGAGGACATTCTCGGGTTTGATGGTGACTTGATCCACATACCATGCACAGTCCCAATCAACGACGACAATCTCCATGAATATGACCTGGTATACCACAAAAGTTACAAGTACGGTGCCCCTTGGCTGGATATAGTACGACACTATTTGGTTACTGGCGTGTCAAAGGGTGTCTAATGGGTCCTCCTGGCTGTGTCCTTACTGGTCCTTGATGAATTCTTTGTTGAATTCTGTTTCCCCTGCTGATGGCCTCCTGGATCCTGGCCTCTGTCAATAGCTCGGCATAAGAGATCCAGGACTGGAAGCTAGTGTAGTGCTGGAGCTCCTGAGTCAGCCCGCGGTGAAACCTCTTAGCCTTCTCCAAGTCATTAGGTATTAGGACTGTGCCATACTTACTGAGGCGGCTAAACTCTGCGTCATACTCATCAACTGTCTTGTTCCTCTGCTCCAGATGGAGGAACTGATCATACAATGCGTCCCTTACAGTATCCGAAAAGTACTTTCTCTCAAAGTACTCCAAGAATTGTTCCCAAGTCTAATGCGTACCCAACTGGCGCTCCATTGATTCCCACCAGTGATGCGCGTTGCCTGAGTCCTTACGCCTATCATCCATAAGTCAGAAGGTAATTGTGATGCCTCTAACAACTTCTTGGTATTGGCAATCCAGTTTGTGGTCTTCTCTGGACTCTCATTGCCCTTATACGGCTTAGGGCCCATCTGCACAAAGTTTTTGACTGAACCAACCCGAGCTTGTGATACTGAAACTAGTGCTTGGGTTGGTGTAGGGGCTAGTGCAGCCATTCTCTCCAGTGCTACCAGAAATTCTAGCCTCTGCTCTGCTGCCTACTGCCTCTGTTCCTGTATTATCATCTGAAAGAATTGGAACAACTGTGCCTGGCCATCTTACGGTGCTGATAAAGCTGGAAGGGTCCCATCAGGTATCATGGAAGGAGTTGATAGAATTTGATTGTTAGTCAGTCCATCCGGTCCGGAAAGAAGATGTGTCATTGAGGTCTCTCCGGGTGATTGGTCGTCGTCCCCTGGAGACGTGTTGTCCCCGGTAGCGGCATGCCCGTTATGCAAATTCATCTCTCTGCAAGAGATGGACGAAGGATTAAGAAGAGTACATGAATCAAGCAGGATGCAAGAACTTAAGTAGGACATGTTGGAAGGAGGGTAAGTTATAGTCAAGTGTGGATGAGATCTAAAATTCTAATCCTAGGTGCAGGCCCGCTCTGTACAGTTACGTAACCGA
Source organism: Iris macrosiphon (assembly GCA_036927795.1). NCBI lineage: Eukaryota > Viridiplantae > Streptophyta > Magnoliopsida > Asparagales > Iridaceae > Iris > Iris macrosiphon. The sequence continues at coordinate 329,032 of JAYESA010000172.1, forward strand.
AACGGCTAACTCGACCTGCATGGGCCACCACAAAATATGTCACGCCCTAGTCTCAAAATATGTAGGACTAGGAATACGTAAGCATGCCAGCCGTATGTATATGACAACTTCAATATATGGATACCATAATACACACGTGCGCTGTAATATGAATATAAACTCACATGTGGTATATATAATATCACAAGTCATAGATATGCTAATCTCATCCACACAACAAGCCATAGAAAAGAAATACTAAACTAGAATAAGGAGTCTGAAATATCCAAATAATAGTCGGGTGGAGACAAATCCACTACCAAAGACTATATCCAAAACTAAAATGAGAGAGGAGTATAAAATCTCCAATATAAAACAATATCAGCAGAAGTGTATCAGCTAAAAGAATCCATCGCTAGATGTAATCAAAGATGCTCAGAAGGTAAGACCTCCTCGGCAGAAAGGAATGCGTCAGGTCCAGGCCCGTACTCCTGCGGATACTCCTGGTCGTCTATACCTGGCAAGGGACCAGGTCCTCAGAGGGACATAACAAGATACATAGAAGCAAGCCAATTTGAATACAGTGAACATGCATAATATTTGAAAATAAATAAGTACGCTGTACAAGACAATCTATATGAATGCAAATGAGGATAACTTTTCGACGTATGGGCAAGGGTAGGCTACTCGATCTAAGCCTCACAACTCACACACCCGCCAGTGGACATCAGAAATCGTCATACCTCGGGGGTAGCGACCAGCACGACTCTACTGAAATTGACATACCTCGGGGGGTAGCGACCAGCGCGACACACTCCCATAGTGCGAACTATATACTATGGTTTACCAGAGTGGTTAAAAGCCTATACGCCTAATGATTGTCCTCTCATGATACTAGGTGTCATGTGTGTGTCAACATATCTAATACATAGTAATGACTGAAGAAAAGCTACACATGCAAGAACTATACAAAAATGCAATAAATATACAGAAATATACTAAGCATGTAAAATACTGTAAGCAATTTGGCAAGGTATCTTGCCTGGCAAGAAAGCTACGAAAATGTAATGTCCAGATGTCACGCACGCAGGAGTAGAAGCTTCGGCCTCAGAATGAACGTCTCCAGATGCTAAAATAAATATCACCAACGTTCCCAGAATAAGCAAAATAGCTAGAAAGCACTTCCCTTTCGTCCAATTTGGACACAGGGGCAAAACGATAATTTCGGATAAAAGTGGGGTCCACGTGTGGCCCACTTTGCACCAAAAAATGTGCCAAGGGTAACAGTCTCTAAATGGGACAATTATAGGTCAAAAAAATTCTAGATATCAATACGAACCCAACGGTATGTCCAAATATGGACTCTGATGGGCCGAACACAATTTTGCCCAAAAAGTCAACCATGGGGCCCGTAAATTGGCGATTTGGTCAACTGTCTCAGAATTGCGTGAAAAATGGCTCACAGGACAAGCGTATTACCACGAGTCCAGTGGCACAATTTTTATCGCAATCTGACGAGCGTGCACAAAATGCGTGCAACTTTCGCAAAAGTTACGACACAGGGTGTGTCCGTGGATACGGGCTGATTTCGGAGCGCTCACGCGTCCGAATCAGTTTTCGCGAACTCTCACATGTCCGGTTACGCTACGCGCACCGTTTGGTACCCTTGGTACACGAAAGGGCGGTCCCGTTTGGCGGGGCGCACTCTGTTTCATAATTTTTAGAAATCTGAAAAAGTGTGTTCGTGGAGTTTTTCAACGAATTTAATTCTGTCTACATCAGTTAATAATCTAGGATTATTTAACAAAAATTAAACTAGGTCAAGTGGTCGATGCATACCAAAAAGAATCATTGAATTCAAATATCTGTGGTGGGATATACGAACTCAAAAACATGGATGATCACCGCAGTTTTTTCTATCCCAGAATTTGGTCTATTTCTGCCAACTTTGCTACTATTTTTGCCTATGGTTACGCGTTATTCGAGATCTACTATCATATAGATATGGAAGAGGGTTAAGGGATGAGCATACCGGTGAAGACGGGGTGACGTTTGGTTGAGCGAGGTGACAGAAAACAACTCTGGAACACAGGTATCTCTCTACGGAAATCTGCAGTGCGCGGGGTGCGCGGGGTGCGCGGGGTCACGGTCGTCGAGATTGGTTTGGACGGCCTGGCGGGGTTCTTCGGCTGCGGTGGCGGCGCTCCTTAAGTCTAGATGGGAAGAGGAAGGGATTGGATTGATCTAGGTTTAGGATTTTATTGAAATAGAATATATATATATATGTGTATAAGAGAGAGAATGAGGAGGGAATCCATTCGCGGGTGTACGGGTCTTTGTGTATGCGGGGTGTGTGTGGGCTTCTTCCCATGGGCGGGTGGCTGTCTCACCAAGGCAAGGGTCTGTTGCTATGCTGCTACAAAAGAAAGGGGGCGGGTGACTTATGCTAACGGGTTGGTAGCAATGGGTAGTGGTTGTTGATTTAGGATGGGTAGGATAGTATATGGGTAGTTGGTTTGAATAGTGGTTTGTTTTGTTTAAAGGATAGGTAGTGGTTTTGCTTATTTGCAACTAAAAGGGGGGGGGGAAGGCTGCTGCTACAAAGCAGCGGATAGCAATGGTTGCATAGGAATGGGTAGTTGTAGTTAATAGTTTAGTAATGGTTTATTTATAGTTTTTTTTCCTTTTTTTTATTTTTCTTTAAAATATATATGTATATATATATTTATATATACGTATGTACTCATAGAAAAAATCTAGAATTACACTAATACATACCATTAAGCTAGCAACTGCTCAAGGGGTCTCCTATATGGAATAAATTTGAAAAAATTTCTAATGGCCCCATAAATCCTCTAAGTTCACCAACACCTAAAATAAAAATTAATAAATATCTATTTCTCCTAATTAGCACATAATTACTATAATTAAATTGATAATTAATAAAAAAAATACGGTTTCTAGGAATAGGGGTTTTACAACCTCACCAAAACTTCGTGTGTACTCGTCAATTCATAACGAAACTAGTACCATTGTATTCACAGCATTATGTTGGTCATGTGACCTAAGTTTGGATATAATCTGATAACGTTGACAAAATACCGTTTCGTGGGCCCTACGGTTCCATATGACGGTCGATTTCGTGATCGGCTCATCAGAATCCAGTTTTGAATGTTCCGTTGGGTTCGTATCATCGTTCTAAACACGTAGACACTAAGTTTGATAAATTTAGAGAACTTTATCTCTAACATATTTTTTGGTGCAAAATGGGCCGGGACCTCATATGGACCCCATTTTGACCCAAAATTGTTAATTTTTCTCCTGTATTCAAATTGGACTTATGGGTAGTCAATCCTAGATATTTTAAGTATTCTGAGAACGTTGGTGATGTTTATTTCAGCATCCGGAGGTGTACGTACAGATTCTACTTTTCCAGGAGTAGTTGACGGAGTTCAGAACCCAAACAAGTGTACCTTGCCAAACTTGCAGTAGAGCCTGTACCTTGCCAAACTTGCAGTAGAGTATATTATATTATCGACTTGTGTTTCTTTTTATATATATATTCTGGTGATGTGCCTGCTTAACCTAGAACCGTGAGATGTTGCTTAGCGTCCGAACAAGATTCGGGTGTCGACGCAAAACGCGGAGTCGTGTAACGTCACTTAGAGAGTTGATTCCACGATCCTATTTTTATGTGCTTGCTTTACCAAGTACGCCATACCGTAGTACACTTGACACTATTTTATGTGACAGAATCTTTCTTGAGTTATTCATGGTAATTCTGTATAGGCTTACAGGATTTACGATTTGAGACTTGCATATTATATAGCTATCATTATGACTCGTTGTACTAGCTAGAGTTCATGATCTTGCATGTTTGGATATGAGATATTATGGACATGAGACGTGAGGTTACATTGGGTGGGGAGACACACACATGCTACAGGCTGATTATGTTATATATATACTATATTACTGGAGGTGCTTAGTCTCTAAAACAGAGCTTGGCACACTTACTGGCCCTACGAGATACTACTTGTTGCTATGGTCTCACCAAAACAGATTCTGTAGTGGTCTCAGCCTGAGTACTAGTGATGCTCTTATTTGTATTTTACTTAGTTGGTTACATAGCTTGCCCTGAGGATCTGTTTATATTTACTTGCTGTATTTTATTTGGCTTTAGTGATTATTGTACCTTGCTATGTCCCCTGAAGACCTGGATCCGGATTACGTCCCTAGGTGTAGATGATGAGAGCTATCTCGAGATTTACGGGACATGTGATACTATTAGAGACGTACAGGTTGCAGAGGATGAGGTTGTTTCGGAGGAGTTCTCTTGAGCACACAGTATTCTCACCATTCATTTATTATGCTTAGTGTTCTTAGATATTTTATCTTATAGTGACTTCTGGATATTGTACTTGAAATTATTTTTCTTTTCATTTTGATAACGGGTTGTTCCCCGTGATATTATTTATATTGCTTTGGTTGGACATATTATTTTATATTATTGTGACTGGACTATTTTTTTGTGATTTCGATGCTTATCATGGATGTGATTAGATATACAAATTATGAAAGGTATTTGTAGACCATTTTATATGTATTACAGCTTAAGTGCACTCTAACGGGTCTATTAAATTGGGTTTGTCCATTGGAGTTGTGCTGCTGGCCATTGCCACGTGGCTAGTCCCTTGGTATTTTAGGACTGGGGCATGACAGTGTGAGTTGTTTCACTATCTATCAAGCATATTCCATCATCTTTGTCCATACCTTTCAAAAACAAAAATTAATAATATATTAATATGCTACTAAATGGTTAAACTTGACATATTGTCAATTATTATAACTTGATATAAATCTAAATAAAACTGCTTCAAAGAAAGTAAATTACCTAGACTATTGACCATAAAAGTAAACTACCTAGATTATTGATCATATAACGACCAATTTATTCAAAGTTGAAAGTAAATAAACTTAAATAAGCATACAATAACTATTCATTGACTTCGCCTATCATGACGTTGAAGTAGTATTCCAAAATTGCATTTTTATCCTTATCTTAGAAGAAATCATTTAAATCCATGCGTGTTGTATCCTCCATGAGATTAGTCTCCACACCCTTTGAAGCTTCATACTCGTCCACTTTCTTTTGTGAGGTGCGACAGTTTCGCATCCAATGACCAGCTCTTCCACAACGTTTGCAAATATCCGTTTGAGCAGCTGGATTGAAAATTTGGGCATTATTTTTTCGAGGATTAAATCCCTTATTTTTGAACTATGTATCGTTTCTTGGACCTGAATTGTAGCCATTTATTTGGCTTATACGGCATCCATGCCCTTTACCTTTGTGATTTTCTCGACCCTTAGTATTAGTCATATTTTTTCGAGCACTAGTCGCATTCACTTCAGCTAGAATTGGTGCAGACCCAGTTGATCTACTAGTGTTATTTTTGATTAATAACTCATTGTTTTTCTCAGCCACGAGTAAGACAACAATGAGTTCGGAATACTTTTTAAATTTCTCTCCCTATACTTCTGTTGTAAGGTCATGTTAGTCGCATAAAATATGGTAAATATTTTTTCTAGCATGGAATGCTCTGTCACTTCTTTACCACATAACTTCAATTATGAAGTAATCCTGAACATAGCTGAATTATAGGCTGCAACTATCTTATAATCTTGGAAGCGTAGATTGAGCCATTCATGGATTGCACCTTGTAGTATGACCATTTTCTGGTGATCATATCTCTCAGCTAGAGAATTCCATAGCACTAAGGAGTCCTTGACTGTTAAGCACTTAGCCTTGAGATCATCATGAATATGATGTCTTAGAAAAATTAAAACGTTCACTTTATCTTGTGCAGATATTGGCTTATCAGCCACAATTGCATCACCTAAGCTTTTGGCTTGAAGGTGCAATTCAGCATCCAATCTCCAGTTGAGAAAGTTCTGGTCTTCTAAATTTAGAGGCTTAAAATCATGCTTTGTGAGGCTCGACATATTGTTGTATAAGATCAATAAGAACAAGTTAACATAAGAACTTAGTAAATCACCAAACAATTCATGTTCATGGTGTATGCTTCAAACAATGATGTTTCAGAAGTCTATTTATACCAAACAAATTTTGTTCATGGTATGCTTCAAACAATAATGTTCCAGAAGTCGTAGGTAAATAGCAAACACTAGATGTTCATGGTATGCTTCGAACAATGATTATGTTCAAGAAGTATTTCAAAAATATCACATATGGTATGCTTCGAACAATGATGTTCCAGAAGTCTTATATATACCAAACAATTCATGTTCACGGTCATTAGATTTCTGATAGTTTTGATCTGAATCTATTAACATATATAAAAGAAAGAAAAAAGTAAAGAATAATTTTAGCATTCTCTCCAAGAGATCTATATGCGATTAACATCGGAGTGCTATCAGAGTTAATTAAAAGAAGTGAGATGAATGGATAAAAAATATTCTTTTTGCCCTAGCAGTATGCCAAGAGATATATAAACATCAACATCATGCTGCGTATAGGGTATACATATGCAAAAAAAGATAAACATAAATAACCATACCTATTACCGAAATGAAAAATCCGTAAATGGCGGCTTCACTGAGATGCTCTCGCTTATTTTCTCTCATTAGGGCTTCGTGCTGATAGCGTGTTATAATAAACGTAGAAGAAGGAAGAAAAAAATATGAGAGAAGATATCTTATTAGTGTCATCACATAGTGGGAGGCAAATGTCTTATTTGTACAACCCAATAAAGAAGTAATACTAATATCTAACCAATGTGGAACTAAAAACAAAGTGAAAATCTAACTCTTTAGTAATCCACGTTACATTATTTTTCTCTTTTTTGTAGAAATAGTTAATATGTCGTTTGGTATCATTCTCAATTTTGGTTACATATTTTATCATTATAGTTTCTCTCTCTTCAGAAATACAATTTGGTACAGTACTTCAATTTCTAATCAGGATGGGCACTAGGATCCAAATTCAAACCAATTTTTAAATATAAACTTGGTACAAGAACAATAACAACAATAACAAATCCTACTCCACCACATGAAGAATTCTTTTTCCATTAGCCCTATGAAGGATCATTACCTCATATAAATAAAGCAAATATAATATATGGTGTGGACTATAAATATGGACATTTTTTAAACAAATATAATTCTCCGTATTGCATGAACACGTCCACGCAACATGTCCTGGTTGAGGACAGACCAAACGACTGTTCAGAATCCAAAAAATAAAGAAACATCAACATGATTATATCTAAAATAGATGCACATAAATTTTAGTTTATATTGTTAGTCCCGAGGCTTAACCAAAGATGAAATAACATGTGGTCGAGATCAGAAATTCACACAAAATTTTTTACTCTGACTATTCTTGATTTCTACGAAGAACTAAATAATGATTCTGATTACAACTTGTTCTCAAGATAAAAATAAAACAGAAAAAAATAAACTTCACATTCTTCCTTGCACTCGCAGTTGAAGACGAACATAACGAAATTACAACTAACAGAAGAGAAGAGAAGGAAAAAGAAGAAGAAGAAAATCTGCTTGGTGGGGTGATGAAGATCACCATTGCTCAAAGTAAGATTCTTCCAACACGATCTGCTCCCAGGAACCAGTAAGTTCATGTAGAACTTCTGAAACGCTCGATGTTACCTCCTTGCTTGGACTCGCACGAACTTCTTGGACTTTAATGACGGCTCTAGCAACAACTCTTTTCCTTTCACAATTTTTGAAGTAAGTCCTCAAATAGGATTTGAAGAGAGTATTTATAAGCATATGGAGGAATCCATAATCCTAATCCCGACCGTCCATCAATTACAAAAAGATTGGAATGAATTTAATTCATATCCTACAAGATTGGAATGCATTAAATTTAAATCCCATATGATTGATTTAAATTAAATTCAAATGCCACATGATTAAATTTAAATCCTACATGATTAGAATGAATTAAATTCAAATCCCACATGATTAATTTAAATGCTACATGATTGGAATAAATTAAATTCAAATCCCACAAATATCGAATTTAAATTAATGACTTAATCTTTCTATAACTGATTAAATCTATCCGATAGCAACGGACCCGTTTGTAACCACTTATGCGACCCTTCAAGCAACCGCTCATGCGGCCCCGCAAGCTGCAGCGCATGAGGCCACTGATGCGGCCCGCCCATGCGGCGACTCATGCGGCCAGTCCATGCGGCCACGCATGCAGCCAGCTCATACGGCCAGCTAATGCGGCTCACGCATATCCGAGCACATGAGCGCATCAATTGCGCACAAGCGTATTGCGACAATACTGACGTGCTAAGTGCAAAGTGCACCAACAAAGCGCCACTTTGCGTCCTTGAGTCCGAGTTCGAGTCGCTAATTCTCTTTGGGGCTTAGCTCCTATGAAAATAATTTCAAGAGCATGACAAAAAGCATAAATGCTTTCATGAGGAGTTAATCATTTTTTCTCCTAAAAAATACCCCCACATGGCACCCATATGCCCCACCACACTCCAAGTGTACACCTCAACTCATACAAAGAATTATATTGAGATACCCACTTGGTGGTGTAGCCAATGTGGGACTATTTTTCTTAGTCCAGAGGCAAAAACTCCAACAATCCTTCACATATCTCAATATATGGGTTGAGCGTTCCCCACAGTGACTGCCCATCATGCATTAGGATAAATGTCACTTCGACTTGAATCTTCCCACATGGGTCAAATAACAATATAATACAAGAATGGACTAAGCCTTGAATTCTACACCATAGTTGTAATTCTTTCCACTCATACAATAACATCAACTGTGCTTCTGGTTGCACATTAAAAGTCATGTACACGCCTGGTTTCAGTGTATGTATCTTGGGCGTCTACGAGTTTACCCTCAAGAGACGGTCTATATCTTTTTCCATACATTTTAGGTGAGTTCTTTTAAAGAGTTCTTGGCATGAAGCCTCGAGCTTCCTTGCGGTGCTACGCCGCTATAACATGGCCTTCTGCCTAGGTTCACTCCCTCATGTGGTGTCATCCACTGTAGCATGAGGTTCACTCCCTTTTTGTAGTACCAAACTACCCAGTATAAAGCCTTACACTTCCTTTGCGGTATTATGCCACTGTAAATGTCACGCCCCAGTCCCAAAATATCGAGGGACTGGACACGTGTCAATGGCCAGTAGCACACATCGATGGACAAACCCAATCTAATGGATCCATCGGGACATACTTAAGCTGTATTACAACAATAATCAGGGTCTACTAATCTCATCCACAGAATGAATATATCAAATATCAACAAAAGGAAACATAAACATCATCATCAAGTCACAAGTACATAAATCGGGGAACAACCCGATAATCAAGTCTGTTACAATTATTCAAGATACAAAAATAAAGATATCAACAACAATACTGAGTATGGACAAAGTATATACTCAGAAGATACCGTAGAAATCACTCGACTTCTGGATCTGGTACTGCTCCAGTGTCTGCTCCTGTTCCTGCTTCTGCTCCTGCTAATACTCCTGTTTCGTGTACCTCAGGGTCGATCTCGTCTACTATATCTGGGGACATAATCCGGATCCAGGTCCTCAGGGGACATAGCAAGGTACAGATAATACAAGCCAAAGATAATGCAGTGCAGCAAATAAATGAAACAATAGGGTAAATATATAACCAGCTAAGTGATATGCAAGATGAGAGCAGCACTATAACTCAGGCTGAAACTACTACAAGCTCTGTGTCGGGGAGCCGGTAATAGTGATATCATGTGGTTTGTCTAGCTCAAAGGGAGACTACGACACCGTCATAATATAATCAACCTGTAGCCTGTGTGTCTCTCCCCACCCAATGTAATCATACATCTCATGTCCATGACGTCTCATGTCCATGCCACGCAGGATCATTTCTAATGCAACTAGTCATATAATATCTAAGCAAAGGAATAAGTCATAAAAACTGTATCCTGTACAGAATCACCATGAATATCTCAGGATAATTCTGTATCATGAATAGTATTAAGTGTCCTGGGTAAAACATACTTGATAATGCAAGCACGAGAAGTATAGGGTCTCGATAACCATGTCTAGGTGACGTTACACAATTCCGCGTACGAAGTTGGCACCCGACTATTAATCGGACGCTAAGTAAGTCACACGATCCTAGGTCAAGCATGTACCATAATTTATATATATAAGCCAAGGAAATAAATAACAAGAACTGCAAGTTTTGGCAAGGTACACTTGCCTGGGGTTCCTGCTCCAATTGTGGCTCTGACTTCAGCGAAAATTGTAGGGACTGCTCCGGTTGCTGAAATAAACATCACCATCAGATCCATAAAATATCAATCAGCTAGAAACGCCTGTCCTTGAGTCCAATTTGGACACAGGGGCAAAAATGAAAGTTTTTAGTCAAGGCGGGGTCCACATGTGGGCCGCTTTGCACCGAAAAATGTGTCAGGGTCAAAGGTCTCTAAATTCATCCAACTTAGTGTCAACAAGTCAGGAATGATGATACGAACCCAACGGAACTTCCAGAATTGGATTCCGATGAGCCGATCACAAAATCGCCCGTCAAGTAGAGCCTGTGGGGCCCACAATACACGATTTTGTCAACGTTTTCAGAATCGAACCAAACTTGGGTCACAGGACCAGCGTATTTTTACGAGTCCGATGGCACAAGTTTTGTCTCGATCCGACGTGTATACACTAAGTTACATCGCAAACTAGAAAGGACGGATACGGGACGTTGTCGACGGATACGCGTTGATTCCGGTGTGCACGCACATCCAAATCAACTTCTGTAAAATCCTGTATGTCCGTATCAACAACACGCATGTATCGGTGAAGACCGTACACGACCAAGTCATCCCGTTTGGCAAGGCGTACTCAGTTCCGGGGTGAAACAGGGCATTGGTTTTCCTATTTTTGAATCGCGGTTCGCGATCGCCACAGGACGCGATGCACCGAGCGAGTTGCACGGCCACCGAGAGGGTCACGCAGGGTTTGCGTCACAACTGACGGAACAAGAAACATAGCTACGAGGAGAGAGAAAAGAATACCTGAACAAGGCTCAAGAATCTGAGAATTCTCGTGTTCGCGTGTCGTGTCCGAGTCCTGTGTCCGTCTACGGTTTAGGGTTCTGATGTGTCCAAGCTCGCCGGAGGCTACGCTGGATGGGGATGGGTATCGCCGGAGTCGGAAGGATGCTGGCGGCTGGCCGGAGCTTCGCGGAGGCGGCTGGCTCGTCGGAACTTCATCGGAGGGAGGAGATGAGGAGCTGGAGGCGGTGGCTAGGTCGAGAGAGGATGGTGGAGAGGGAGGCCAGGGGGAGCGGGGTGAGGGAGACGGTGGTCGGGGAAGTTCTGCGGGCTGGAGGGGCTGCGACGTGGCGGAGCAGGGTCGGGCGGCGGAGGCTCGGGACTGACAACAGTGGGGAGGAGACGCGGGGTCAGCGGGGAGAGGCGGCTCGGGTCTAGCTGGGAGGTCGATGAGGGGCTGAGGAGTGAGGGAGCGGGCGGCGGAGAAAGTGTGTCACCACCCCATTTCCAGAGCCGGGTATTTTTTTTATTTTTAATTTAGTTAATTGTGTATTATTTATAATTAATTGTATTTATATTTAATTAGTGATTGCATTATTTTTTATTATATTTTTATTGTATGTTTTAGGATTTTGGCTAGCCTGGACCCATGTCAGACCCTAGTGGACCCATGTCCGACCCAGCCCACACCCTTGTGAGAATTATTTTAGGGCATAGAATATTTATTTTATTTTTAGGAGGTTAGTTGGAGAGATTTGGAACTAGTTTGAGTGCATTTGGAGCCCCGAAACCCAAAACCGAGTTACGGGAGGGCATTTTGGTCATTTGGACTTAGTGGAACCCTTTATTAAGTGGCCGGCCCTATTTTTCTCCCCCCACACCCGTGAACCAGCAGCTCTTCTTCCCTCTCTTCATTCCACTCTTCTTCTTCTTCTTCTTCTTCTTCTTCTTCTTCTTCTTCTTCTTCTCCACTCATTTTTCTTCTTCCTTTCTCCTTCCTACTTCAAGTAAGTTCACTTTTCTTCCTTCTTTCTTCCATTCCTTCTTCTTTATGTAACCCTAACCCTAGATCTTTCTCCAACCTAGGTGGGTAGAGCCTAGATTTGGTGTTGGAGCTTGGATTTGAGGCTTGGAGCTTGTAGGAGGTGAATTTGGAGAGATTTGGAGATTTTGGCTTGGGATTCCAACTCCCAAGAGGTAAACCCTAAATTTTCCCTTGTAATTACTCTTTTATAGTGTAATTAATATTTTGGAACCTTCCTAGACCCTTAGGCTACCCGTGGGAGGAAGTTGGAACTAGTTGGGTAGTGTTTGGAGACTTTAACACTAGGTTTTGTGTCAATTTCGGGTGGAATCCGAATTTGGCCCAATTTTGGGTGATGCCCTAGGTTAGATGGACCTAGGTAGACGTTGTCGGGAGTCGTGAGGGTGAGTGCGTGTCTCCGTTTGGACACGGGAAGCCGTGTCGCGGAGAAACGGGCATTTCGGGCGAAATTGGGGCTTTTCGTCGTCGCCGATTCTAAGTGCGTGTGCGTTTCTGCCACGGACCTAGAATCGACGCGGGAGCACATTTTCTAGGATCTAGACATCGTGTAGAGCGCGTGGGTAAATTTTGGGCCAATTCTGAGTTCGTTTGGTGTGCGTTTCAGGAGGTTTTCCGAGCCGCGCACCACGTGTTCGTCGAAATGACCGAACGGCCATTTCGACTTGGTTTCCTCGTTTCGGGCTTGTGCGCGCGTTGGGTTAGTATCGGGGAGTGTGTGCTAGAATTCTTGGGCTATATTTTATATATTTTTAGGTGTTTGGGCGTGTCGGGGTCGTTGGGCGTGCGTTGGTGGGCGTTGTGGGCGTGGTGTGCGTTGTGTTGTGTTTGTTTATATATATGTGTATATATATATATTGTGTGTGTGTTTTTATATATATATTTATATATATGTGTGTGGTTATGTGTTTGTGAGCGTGTTAGGGAGTGCTTGTGTGAGTGTGTAGGTGAGTGTGTGAGTGAGTGCTTGTGTGTAGGTGAGTGTGTGTGAGTGTGAGTGAGTGTTTATAGGTATATACATATGAGTTTATATATATATGTATATATATTTGTATATATATGTATGAGTGATTATGTGTGTGTGTGTGTGTTGATTTGTGTTTGAGTGTGTGTGTGTGTGTGTTAGAATGTATATAAGTTAGTGTGTATATATAGCTATAGAGTTATATATATATGTATATATGTATGTATATATATATATATGTATATGGGTATGTGGTCGTGTGTGTGTGTGTGAGATGAGAGGGAGGGGCTGAAACTGAGAACAGCAGAAGTGTGCAGCAGCTTTAGCAGCAAAAAGCAGCAGCAACAGCAGATTTCAGCAGCGGCAGCGCCGCGGCAGCAGCTCGCTCGAGCGGCAGCACGCCGCGGCAGCAGCTCGCTCGAGCGGCAGCATGCCGCGGCAGCAGCAGCATCAGCTGCAGGCGCAGCACGCCGCGGCAGCAGCGACAGCACGCCGCGGCAGCAGTTTGCTCGAGCGCAGCAGCCTGAGGCAGCAGCAGCAGCCTGCGGCAGCACGTGCAGGCGCCGCGGCGCGCACCGCGGCAGCAGATCGCTGCAGCGCAGCAGTGCAGCAGCAGCAGCAGCAGGTTTGAGCAGCAGCAGCAGCAGGTTTGAGCAGCAGCAGCTTGGCATTCGCGGCGGGGAGCGGGGTAGCTTAGTGTGAGAGTTATAGATAGATAGGTATCTATGATTTAATAGATAAATAGGTAGCAAGATAGATATTAGATCAATAGGTAGATGGATAGATAGACGGATTGATAAATAGATTAGATAGATACATAGGTAAAGGGATACCTAGATAGTTAGAGATAAATAGATAGATACTATATAGATATTAGATAGTTAGGTAAATAGTTAGATAGACTATTGATAGATAGACATATAGATAGATAGGTAGTAGAAAGATAAATAGATATATAGTTATATAGCTAGCTAGATAGATAGATTCATAAATAGGTAGATTAATAGATAGGTAATTAGATAGATAGTTAGATAGGTAAATACTAGATATAGATAACTAGTTAGATAGTTAGATAGATAACTAGATAGGTAGATGGATAGGTAGAGGGATAGCTAGATATATAGATCTATATGTATAGGTATATACATATAGCTAGGTAGATAGTTTAGATATCTAGATATAGGGATACATATATATTTATGAGGAGGGTAAGGTAAGGTAAGGTAAGTTAAGGTAAGGTAAAGTATGTAGATACCTAGGTATATGCCTATATGTATTAGATATATATATTTTAGCCTAGATTATAGCTAGACATATATGTTTATGCATAGTTAACTAGCTAGAGGGGTAGTCGGGTTGAGTTTAGAGAGGTATCTCAATACCTTGAGATACCGAGGTATCTCAATACCTTAAGATAACCAAGGTATTGAGTTTCGAGCGGGGTTTTTGAGCAATAGCCTAGGAAATGTATTGGAGTGATTTTTATATGCTTATGTGTATATATTTACGCGTGCTAGCATAGGTTTTAGAGGGTATAGGCGGGGTGCGTAGCCTAGATTGAGGTATCGGATACCGAGGGTATCCCGGTATCTCAAGGAGGCGAGTTTGTGAGTTTTCTAGCTTAATGACCTCGGTTTGACCTAGAATTTCAGGAGCACCCTAGTTTGACCCAGACTTGACCGTAGTTGACTCGGTTGACCGCCAAAGTCAACTTTTGACCTAGTTTTGACCCAGAGTTGACTTTTTGGACCCAGAGTTGACTTTTTGATCCAGATTTCACCGGTTTGACCCGTTTGACCTAGAACGACCCTAGAAGCCTATTTTTAATTATTTTATATCTGTTTAACTCATTAGAACCCTGTTTAACCTTGCTTTTCGCATTAGGTCCTTGCGACACCGGTTCGGATCGCCAGTTGCTCAGGACGTCAGGCGAGTACATTCTCTGATAGTTTTCATTATCTGATGATTATTATGATTCAGCTTCTAGTATAGTATCATATGATTATTCTGGCACAACACGGGACACTGACTGGTATTTCTGGATTCATTTACTTGCGACACGTATATTTCATATTTCTGGCCTCTATTCTGGAATCACTACTGGCATCACTACTGGCATCACTACAGGCATCACTACAGGCATCATTCATGTACAGGCTGGACTCATCTTGATTTGCGTGTCGGGTCTTGGATCCACTTGTATTAGTCGGGGCGGGGAAATACTCGAGTAGACATGTAAACATTCCTATCTGGCATCATCAGGAATCACTCCCTCTGGTCTAATCTGGAATGATAGCAGCCGCGCACCCAGTGTGCGGTGAGCCGTACTTACCCTTAGCCGTTTACATGTCGAAACAAGTATTTCAAAGATACCGAGTTCATTCTTTATAGTCTGGACTCTCATGCATTTCTTGACTTGTCTCACTTACATGTTTCTGGACTTGACTCACTACATGTTTTTCATGCTGGACTCACTACACGTTCTTGTGCACGGACTTGATCTTAGCTTAGATTTTCTGTATCTTGCAGTTATTACTATCTTGCTCTGATATCCATGCATCTTTACCTTTATGCACCAGTTATACATATTTCCTTGTTTCATACTTGCTTCACTCTTCTTGCTACTTGCTATAACTGTTTTATAGTTTTTATCATTTAAATGGAACTGCTGTTAGAGATGTACTTGCTCCAGTCCTGACTGGACATATTTTTTCAGAGTATCCGGAGGATTGGTGTCCGACGTTTTATGGACCTGAGCCTGTCGACGGTGCAGACAGGGATCCTCTAGTTTAGGAGTGATTTCCGGGTTGGTAGCCGGGATCACTAGGATCTTGTTGTTGTTTTATTAGCTTTTAGCACCGGATTTGTCTCCGGTTTTAGATTGAGACCTTGTTTGTATATTATTTTTGGATGTTGTATTATTATTATGGATGTTGTGGTTGTTGTAGTAGTTGGTGATGGTTAGACTTTTTAGTTGTTAGACTCTCTGTGTTATCTTATCGTGCTTAGATTCGTGATTGAGTATATTGTGATTATCATTTGATATTGCTCCTCCGTTTGGAGTTGAGATCTTGACAGGTTTATATATATTTTGATTGTGTGGTTGTCCTCCTTTTGGAGAGGTCATGCCCGATTTTTGTGTGAGATTATTATCTAGATAGTTGACCTAGACAGCGTTCTACCGCCGATGCTGCGGCGTAGGCTGGACGTACCCACGACTCATGCCCGATTTTCGGGTGCGGGTCGTGACACGTTTTTGGTGGCGGCCCCATGCAGGTCTCGATTCGCAATTAGTGCGATGTCGTGGTGGTACAACAACTTAGTTGTACTGCTGCGAGCCTGCTCTAGGATATAGGATCTAGGATGAGTGTGTACTCAATCACGACTAGGAACAATTCCAATCTAATTATTCTGAAATTGCTTTCTTTTGAAATATTACTGTCCTTCTTTGATGATATCGTATCTTGCACCGTATTGACTTCTTTTGATCTGTGTTCAGGATGCCTCCGAAGATACGATCTCATCGTACCGTTCCAGCAGTTGCCACTGAGAGGTCTGCTACCTCTCGTCCAGCTCGTATTCAGGCAGCTGCTACCGCTCCACTCACCACTCCTGCGGTTGAGGGAGCATCTGCTTCTTTCGGGGATCCTCTTTCACCTGTCGATCCGAGGACTACCCCAGTCGTTCCGGTGGTTCCTCCACCACTTCCTGCTCCAGTAGATGCTGCGCAGTTGTTTGCGTTCTTCAGGGAGATGATGGACGCGCAGCACCGTCAGGTGGATGTGATGAGGCTGGGCATTGAGAACGCCCACCAGGTGGCCATGACAGCAGTTGATAGGGTGGTACAGGTTCAGCCACAGGCAGATCAGATTCAGCATCCGAGGCCGGGCAGTATTATCGACTTTCAGAGGATGCGGCCCAAGGAGTTCCGTGGTACAGAAGGGATCCTGTACGCGGATGACTGGATAGAGCAGATTGAGGGCATCTTCAGGCTGGCGCAGATTCCAGACAGTATGCAGATAGAGGCAGCGGGCAGTCAGATGTTCGACCTCGCTTTGACATGGTATCGCACAGATACGAGGATCGCGGCGCCAGGGCTTACTTGGGAGGCTTTCAAGAGGCTTTTTAAGGAAAAGTTTTTCTCAGATGTGGCGCTCAGTGCTTTGGAGAGCCAGTTTGAGGCACTCGTCCAGGGGAGCATGACGGTGGATGAGTACGCAGCAGAGTTCTGCCGTCTGGGCAGATTTGTAGATGGCTCGAGTGAGGCAGCCAAGGCGAGGAAGTTTCGCAAGGGTTTGGTTATGGCGGTCAAGTCTTTGACCAGGAGCGATCGCGAGGCGACTTTTGAGCAGATAGTAGGAGATGCTCAGAGAGCAGAGGATGACTTGGAGCTCAAGTCCAAGAGAGGCAGGGATGATTCAGGCAGTGCGAGTGGCAGTGCGGGACCAGCTAAGCGTCCCTATGTGCAGAAGGCAGCACAGCAGGGTCAGGATCAGAGAGTGCCCACTTGTGCCTACTGCAGGAACGCAGGACACACGTGGGATATTTGTAGGAGGAGGCTGAAGGTGTGTTTGTTCTGTGGATCCGCTGCTCACCATATGCGAGATTGCCCTACTGCACCTCCATTGGGTGGAGCACAGGATCAGAGAGTTGGAGCTAGGCCATCTGTGGCACAGCATCATGCCCCGCACCAGCAGAGGGATACACCCCAGCAGGGCAGGGCTTATGCGTTGACGGTCGAGGAGGCCGATGCTACGGATGTCGGGTTAGCAGGTCTGTCTCTTGTTTCTTCTTCCTGTCCTTTTCCATTCCTGTGGTGTGCTTCATTAGTACCTGTTAGACTTTTTTTTGTGCTGTGGTAGATAGTGTAGTGACCCTGATGGAGACTGTGATAACACGACCAGTAGGACCATGATCTTGTATGTTGTTTAGGTAGAAATTCTTGACTGTGATTGTTGGGGGTTTGACCTAGAGAGAGTGTGATTGACTTTAAATTTCGAGGACGAAATTTTCTAAGGAGGATAGGCTTGTCACCACCCCATTTCCAGAGCCGGGTATTTTTTTTATTTTTAATTTAGTTAATTGTGTATTATTTATAATTAATTGTATTTATATTTAATTAGTGATTGCATTATTTTTTATTATATTTTTATTGTATGTTTTAGGATTTTGGCTAGCCTGGACCCATGTCAGACCCTAGTGGACCCATGTCCGACCCAGCCCACACCCTTGTGAGAATTATTTTGGGGCATAGAATATTTATTTTATTTTTAGGAGGTTAGTTGGAGAGATTTGGAACTAGTTTGAGTGCATTTGGAGCCCCGAAACCCAAAACCGAGTTACGGGAGGGCATTTTGGTCATTTGGACTTAGTGGAACCCTTTATTAAGTGGCCGGCCCTATTTTTCTCCCTCCACACCCGTGAACCAGCAGCTCTTCTTCCCTCTCTTCATTCCACTCTTCTTCTTCTTCTTCTTCTTCTTCTTCTTCTTCTTCTTCTTCTTCTTCTTCCTTTCTCCTTCCTACTTCAAGTAAGTTCACTTTTCTTCCTTCTTTCTTCCATTCCTTCTTCTTTATGTAACCCTAACCCTAGATCTTTCTCCAACCTAGGTGGGTAGAGCCTAGATTTGGTATTGGAGCTTGGATTTGAGGCTTGGAGCTTGTAGGAGGTGAATTTGGAGAGATTTGGAGATTTTGGCTTGGGATTCCAACTCCCAAGAGGTAAACCCTAAATTTTCCCTTGTAATTACTCTTTTATAGTGTAATTAATATTTTGGAACCTTCCTAGACCCTTAGGCTACCCGTGGGAGGAAGTTGGAACTAGTTGGGTAGTGTTTGGAGACTTTAACACTAGGTTTTGTGTCAATTTCGGGTGGAATCCGAATTTGGCCCAATTTTGGGTGATGCCCTAGGTTAGATGGACCTAGGTAGACGTTGTCGGGAGTCGTGAGGGTGAGTGCGTGTCTCCGTTTGGGCACGGGAAGCCGTGTCGCGGAGAAACGGGCGTTTCGGGCGAAATTGGGGCTTTTCGTCGTCGCCGATTCTAAGTGCGTGTGCGTTTCTGCCACGGACCTAGAATCGACGCGGGAGCGCATTTTCTAGGATCTAGACATCATGTAGAGCGCGTGGGTAAATTTTGGGCCGATTCCGAGTTCGTTTGGTGTGCGTTTCAGGAGGTTTTCCGAGCCGTGCACCACGTGTTCGTCGAAATGACCGAACGGCCATTTCGACTTGGTTTCCTCGTTTCGGGCTTGTGCGCGCGTTGGGTTAGTATCGGGGAGTGTGTGCTAGAATTCTTGGGCTATATTTTATATATTTTTAGGTGTTTGGGCGTGTCGGGGTCGTTGGGCGTGCGTTGGTGGGCGTTGTGGGCGTGGTGTGCGTTGTGTTGTGTTTGTTTATATATATGTGTATATATATATATTGTGTGTGTGTTTTTATATATATATTTATATATATGTGTGTGGTTATGTGTTTGTGAGCGTGTTAGGGAGTGCTTGTGTGAGTGTGTAGGTGAGTGTGTGAGTGAGTGCTTGTGTGTAGGTGAGTGTGTGTGAGTGTGAGTGAGTGTTTATAGGTATATACATATGAGTTTATATATATATGTATATATATTTGTATATATATGTATGAGTGATTATGTGTGTGTGTGTGTGTTGATTTGTGTTTGAGTGTGTGTGTGTGTGTGTTAGAATGTATATAAGTTAGTGTGTATATATAGCTATAGAGTTATATATATATGTATATATGTATGTATATATATATATATGTATATGGGTATGTGGTCGTGTGTGTGTGTGTGAGATGAGAGGGAGGGGCTGAAACTGAGAACAGCAGAAGTGTGCAGCAGCTTTAGCAGCAAAAAGCAGCAGCAACAGCAGATTTCAGCAGCGGCAGCGCCGCGGCAGCAGCTCGCTCGAGCGGCAGCACGCCGCGGCAGCAGCTCGCTCGAGCGGCAGCATGCCGCGGCAGCAGCAGCATCAGCTGCAGGCGCAGCACGCCGCGGCAGCAGCGACAGCACGCCGCGGCAGCAGTTCGCTCGAGCGCAGCAGCCTGAGGCAGCAGCAGCAGCCTGCGGCAGCACGTGCAGGCGCCGCGGCGCGCACCGCGGCAGCAGATCGCTGCAGCGCAGCAGTGCAGCAGCAGCAGCAGCAGGTTTGAGCAGCAGCAGCAGCAGGTTTGAGCAGCAGCAGCTTGGCATTCGCGGCGGGGAGCGGGGTAGCTTAGTGTGAGAGTTATAGATAGATAGGTATCTATGATTTAATAGATAAATAGGTAGCAAGATAGATATTAGATCAATAGGTAGATGGATAGATAGACGGATTGATAAATAGATTAGATAGATACATAGGTAAAGGGATACCTAGATAGTTAGAGATAAATAGATAGATACTATATAGATATTAGATAGTTAGGTAAATAGTTAGATAGACTATTGATAGATAGACATATAGATAGATAGGTAGTAGAAAGATAAATAGATATATAGTTATATAGCTAGCTAGATAGATAGATTCATAAATAGGTAGATTAATAGATAGGTAATTAGATAGATAGTTAGATAGGTAAATACTAGATATAGATAACTAGTTAGATAGTTAGATAGATAACTAGATAGGTAGATGGATAGGTAGAGGGATAGCTAGATATATAGATCTATATGTATAGGTATATACATATAGCTAGGTAGATAGTTTAGATATCTAGATATAGGGATACATATATATTTATGAGGAGGGTAAGGTAAGGTAAGGTAAGTTAAGGTAAGGTAAAGTATGTAGATACCTAGGTATATGCCTATATGTATTAGATATATGTATTTTAGCCTAGATTATAGCTAGACATATATGTTTATGCATAGTTAGCTAGCTAGAGGGGTAGTCGGGTTGAGTTTAGAGAGGTATCTCAATACCTTGAGATACCGAGGTATCTCAATACCTTAAGATAACCAAGGTATTGAGTTTCGAGCGGAGTTTTTGAGCAATAGCCTAGGAAATGTATTGGAGTGATTTTTATATGCTTATGTGTATATATTTACGCGTGCTAGCATAGGTTTTAGAGGGTATAGGCGGGGTGCGTAGCCTAGATTGAGGTATCGGATACCGAGGGTATCCCGGTATCTCAAGGAGGCGAGTTTGTGAGTTTTCTAGCTTAATGACCTCGGTTTGACCTAGAATTTCAGGAGCACCCTAGTTTGACCCAGACTTGACCGTAGTTGACTCGGTTGACCGCCAAAGTCAACTTTTGACCTAGTTTTGACCCAGAGTTGACTTTTTGGACCCAGAGTTGACTTTTTGATCCAGATTTCACCGGTTTGACCCGTTTGACCTAGAACGACCCTAGAAGCCTATTTTTAATTATTTTATATCTGTTTAACTCATTAGAACCCTGTTTAACCTTGCTTTTCGCATTAGGTCCTTGCGACACCGGTTCGGATCGCCAGTTGCTCAGGACGTCAGGCGAGTACATTCTCTGATAGTTTTCATTATCTGATGATTATTATGATTCAGCTTCTAGTATAGTATCATATGATTATTCTGGCACAACACGGGACACTGACTGGTATTTCTGGATTCATTTACTTGCGACACGTACATTTCATGTTTCTGGCCTCTATTCTGGAATCACTACTGGCATCACTACTGGCATCACTACAGGCATCACTACAGGCATCATTCATGTACAGGCTGGACTCATCTTGATTTGCGTGTCGGGTCTTGGATCCACTTGTATTAGTCGGGGCGGGGAAATACTCGAGTAGACATGTAAACATTCCTATCTGGCATCATCAGGAATCACTCCCTCTGGTCTAATCTGGAATGATAGCAGCCGCGCACCCAGTGTGCGGTGAGCCGTACTTACCCCTAGCCGTTTACATGTCGAAACAAGTATTTCAAAGACACCGAGTTCATTCTTTATAGTCTGGACTCTCATGCATTTCTTGACTTGTCTCACTTACATGTTTCTGGACTTGACTCACTACATGTTTTTCATGCTGGACTCACTACACGTTCTTGTGCACGGACTTGATCTTAGCTTAGATTTTTTGTATCTTGCAGTTATTACTATCTTGCTCTGATATCCATGCATCTTTACCTTTATGCACCAGTTATACATATTTTCTTGTTTCATACTTGCTTCACTCTTCTTGCTACTTGCTATAACTGTTTTATAGTTTTTATCATTTAAATGGAACTGCTGTTAGAGATGTACTTGCTCCAGTCCTGACTGGACATATTTTTTCAGAGTATCCGGAGGATTGGTGTCCGACGTTTTATGGACCTGAGCCTGTCGACGGTGCAGACAGGGATCCTCTAGTTTAGGAGTGATTTTTGGGTTGGTAGCGGGGATCACTAGGATCTTGTTGTTGTTTTATTAGCTTTTAGCACCGGATTTGTCTCCGGTTTTAGATTGAGACCTTGTTTGTATATTATTTTTGGATGTTGTATTATTATTATGGATGTTGTGGTTGTTGTAGTAGTTGGTGATGGTTAGACTTTTTAGTTGTTAGACTCTCTATGTTATCTTATCGTGCTTAGATTCGTGATTGAGTATATTGTGATTATCATTTGATATTGCTCCTCCGTTTGGAGTTGAGATCTTGACAGGTTTATATATATTTTGATTGTGTGGTTGCCCTCCTTTTGGAGAGGTCATGCCCGATTTTTGTGTGAGATTATTATCTAGATAGTTGACCTAGACAGCGTTCTACCGCCGATGCTGCGGCGTAGGCTGGACGTACCCACGACTCATGCCCGATTTTCGAGTGCGGGTCGTGACAAAGTGGGCCGGAGACGGAGGATGAAGGAGAGGGGATAGCCGGAGGGAGGCGCTGGGAGAGGCGGGAGGCAGAGCCGGTGGACGAGGCTAGGGGTTTCTGGCGGAGGAGAGGAGGTTCTGGAACGGGGCCGAGCGGGGCGGTGCTTGTGAACGGCAGAGGGAGACGGTGGAGGCGTCGCGGGCGGGGAGTCGAGGCGGAGCCGGTGGCAGTGGGCTGTGGTTTCTCGCCGGCGAGGTCGAGTGGAAAGGAGGGCGGACGGAGGCGGATAGGGTTTATAAAGGGAAGGAGGGAGGCGGTTACGGGAGAGGAAGAGGGAGAGGCAGCTGGCGGAGAAAGCCGGAGCGGCGCTGGCGTTACACGGCGGGCGACTGCTAACGGCAGCGGCGGAGGCGAAGGGGCTGAGTCGGATGAAACTGTCGGGGAAGAGAGAGGGGTTTACGGGCCGGGTCGGGTCGGGTCTAGCGGATCCGGCCCGATCCAATAAAATTAAATACGGGTCGGGTCGGATTTTGCGTCGCGGGATTGACCCGGATCCGACCCGCAATGATAAGTTGGGTTGGGTTTAGCAATGGGTTTGGTTCGGTTTATTTAAAATAAACCCGGTTTAATTAGGGTTCAATTCGGTTTAATTATAAAATAGTTTTTAGGGCTTTAAAAATACTTTCGGGGTCCAATAAATTCCCGAAAAATTATCCTATGTCCAGTTTTTTATTTTACACTAGAAAATATTATTTTCATAATCTTTTAATATTAATTAGTAATATTTAAAAATCCTTTAATTATAAAATACCTTGATTTTAATAGCAGAAAATTTTTAGAAAATTACAGTAAATTGGGAAAAATTCCAAATTATAATTTTTTGAAAATCAGGGGGATTACAATCTACCCCCTTAAGAGGATTGCGTCCTCGCAATCAAAGAATAACCGGTCAACAGAGATGACACGGTTGCAAATATTATTCGAAGCACATCAAAATCAAGAAGACTCAAGGTTTAGAGTATCACCGAGGAAAAATTATTTCCCTAAGCATTAAAAGTTATAAAATTTTCCGAATGAAGGAAATCTAGAAAATTACAGTTTTAGAAAACCAGTTTTATCCTTTAAAAACTTATCAGGTTATCATTTATAAATATTTTGAGTTATTGGCAAGTTCAAAATAAATTACTAGGTTAACACTAGGTTATCTATTATTAGCAATTTAAAACTGTCAGGTCAAGTCTAGGGTCACGAACCAGCAGGCACGAACTAAAGCAAATCTAGAAACAGATACTACAAAAACTTACGCGCATTAGCTACTCCATGCATCTGCGCGTTCTCCAAGGTCATCGCCAGGGCTTGTCCGCGTCCTTGCAGTCGATTCCTCTGCTGCTGCTGAGCCTACTGGAAGAGCAGTGCCTGGGGTATCAAAGGTGGCCTCGACTGATACCCTCCTGGAGGTGGTGGTATATGTCACGACCCGCACCCAAAAATTCGGGCACGAGTGCGTGGGTACGTCCAGCCTACGCCGCAGAGTCGGCGGTAGTACGCTGTCTAGGTCATATCCACATTTAACTAGTCTAGCTCATTCACAAATAACATAGGCAAGATAATAATGAGAAACAGATACTTAAGATTGCAATTGAAATAAATGCGACAACAGATTCAAATGTTTAGTACAGAAATCAGAATGAAATCGGGGACAAACCCGATTACTAAGATAAGAGCAATAAATAAGAATAGCTACTGCTATCTACTCTGCAGCAGGGGTCTCCTGGGTGGGTTCTGGCTCCTCATAAGTATCATCTGTACCCTCATAGGGACCATAATATGTAGGGGCAAGGTCCTCATCATCTCCTAAATCAACAGATCCAGTCAGGAAAGGAGCAAAGTACACAGTGCACAACAAGATTAAACTAAATATTTATGACAATTAAATTGAGTATCCTTAATGAGAAACTGCATAAAAGAACATAAATATCTCAGAGTTAAAGCTGTAAACAGGAATATGAGAAAACAGAAATAAATGAGACAGGAAATGAAACTACAACAGTCAGCAAGAATTATGACAAGACTAGAAACTATCTGTGTGAACTTGTGTTTGTTTTTAGAATACATAGTTGGCATGTAGGGATTTATAAGGCTAATCCGGCCGTCATAAACGGCTATTAAACAGGGAAAATCAGGATCCGGCTGAGGTACAGTCGCGTACCAACAGCTATTAAACATGGCAGGGGAAAGGGTAAACTACATGCCTTCTAGTATTCTCCCACCCGACATGAAAACAAGACATGAACTCCAATATTCAAGACATAAAATCCAGCATTTCTAACACTAGGTGTAATCATCAAGGGTACTAATAAAGCAGGGAATTAATTATCACAATATAAAGATTTAATTTGAAGTGCAGGTACTTGCCTGTTGTTTGGATCTGATTAATTATTCTTGGGGAAATTTCCAGAGATGAGTCCAAACGCTGAAATAGACATTACCATCACGCTCAGAAGATGTCAAATAGCTAGAAACGCCTATCCTTGGGTCCAATTTGGAGACAAGGGCAAAAACGGCAGTTTCGGGTCAAAACGGGGTCCGCCGGTGGGCCCGCTTTGCACCAAAAAACGTGTCCAGGTCAATGGTCTCCAAATTCACCAAACTTAGTGTTAACAGGTCAGGAACGCTGATACGAACCCAACAGAACTTCCAGATTTGGATTCCGATGAGCCGATCACAAAATCGCCTGTCGAGCGGGGCTTGTGGGGCCCACGACACGCGATTTCGTCAACGTTCTCAGAATCGAACCAAACTTGACCCACAGGACCAGCGTATCGCTACGAGTCCGATGGCATAAGTTTCGTCTCGATCTGACGAGTGTACAAGAAGTTAGGGCAAATTACAAAAAAGTCAGATACGGGGTGATGTCTGCGGATACGCGTTGATTCCGGTGTGCACGCACACCCGAATCAGCTTCCGCAAAATCTCACACGTCCGTATCGATGACACGCACGTATCTGTGAAGACCGCACGCGACCAAGTCGTCCCGTTTGGCGGGGCGCACTCAGTTCCGGGGTGAAACAGGGTCTGGTTTTTCCTATTTTTGGATCGCGGTGTGCGATCACCACAGGACGCGATGTCCCAAACGGTTTATGCGGGCACCGAGAGGGTCATACATGCTTCGCAACACAATTTGCGGAATTGAAAACGGAGCTACGAACAAAATGTTACGAGTACCTGAAGGGGACCCAAAAACAGGGTCGAGTCATGTCCGACACGTGTCCGACTCGTGTCGGACACAGGGAATCTAGGGTTTAGGGTTTCTGGAGCTGCTGCGGTGGCCGGTGGTCGGTACGGCGGCGGGGAGGCCGAGGGTGGCTCGCCGGGGAGAGGGCGCGCGGGGACGGTCGGCAGCGGTGCCGGAGGCGGCGGAGGCGGCTACTGATGCTGTCTCCGCTGCTGTGGACGCCGGAGACGGAGGAGGGAGGCGGCTGGAGGCGACGGCGACGGCGGCGGCAGAGTGGCTGGGCAGCGGCGAGGTCGGCGGCACGGCGGAGAGTTAGGGTTAGGGTTCCGGTGAGGAAGTGGGGAAGAAGAAGAAGAGGGGTGGTTTAAAAAGGGGAGGAGGCGGTTGCTGGGGCCGAGCTAGGCGGGAAAGAGGGGGACGTGGCCGCGGGGAGCGGGGCGAGCCGGCCGGAGCGGGCGGCGCTGCGCGCGGAGGCCGGCGCGGGATGCGGGCGGCGTGGAGCTGGGGTGGAATGGTTCGTGCGGGTCGGGTCGGGCGGCTAACGGGTCCGGACAGACCCGCCCGACCCGCAAGGAAGGCGGGCTGGGGCTGGCTGCTGGGCTCGGCCCACTGGGCCGGGCCCAAGAAAAAGAAAGAAAAAAAAAAAAAAAAAAGTATAATAATAATAATAAATAAACAGTAATTTATATAATTAATTAAAATTAGTTTTTAGGCATTTAAAAATAGGTCTGAGGCCCAGAAAAATCCAGAAAAATTATCCTAAGTCCAGTTTTTCATTTTTCACCCAAAAATATTATTTACATGATATTCTAATATTATTTATTAATAATTAAAAATCATTTAATAATTAAGAACCTTGTTTTTAATTTCAGAAAATTTCCAAAAAATTTCAGAAAATTGGAAAA
The DNA here is from genome assembly GCA_036927795.1 of Iris macrosiphon. Taxonomy (NCBI): domain Eukaryota; kingdom Viridiplantae; phylum Streptophyta; class Magnoliopsida; order Asparagales; family Iridaceae; genus Iris; species Iris macrosiphon. The sequence goes on from JAYESA010000172.1 coordinate 355,983, forward strand.
AACCCAAGATTTAATAATTTGAAAATTCTGAGGGTTTACAACCTACCCAACTTATAAAAATTTTGTCCTCAAAATTTAAGAATAACAAAGGCACGAAAGGAAAGGTCGAGAATTAAAATATACCTCAGGGTTCAAAAAGATAGGGGTATCGCTCTCTAATCTCGTCTTCTCGCTCCCAGGTGGATTCGCCGGGAGAATGGTGCTTCCAAGCTACGCGAACCAGGGAAATGACCTGGTTCCATAGAACTTTCTCCGATCGATCCAGTATCTCCACGGGTTGCTCTTGGTAAGTCAAACTTGGGCCTACTTCGAGCTCTGAGTGATCCAAAATGTGGCTGGGGTCTGACACGTACTTTCTCAGCTGCGACACGTGGAAGACGTTATGGACTCCTTCCAGAGAGGGTGGCAATGCCAGTCGGTATGCCACTTCTCCGATTTTCTCCTGAATGCCAAAAGGTCCAATAAATCTTGGACTGAGTTTTCCACTCCTTCCGAACCTAATGGTGCCACGTGTCGAGGAAATCTTCAAGAATACCAGTTCTCCAACCTTTAACAAAGTCATAATCAAGTCTTAGTTCCATAATCAAAATGTTTAAATTGACTTGAATTTCATAAATTTAATTACCTCAAATTCCAAGGGCCTTCGGTGGCTATTTGCCCAATGTCGTTGCCTGTCTTGAGCCACTCGAAGTCTATCCCTTATTTGTTTTACCTTCTCAGTTGAATCGATCACCATCTCTGGACCCAGCAGGGCTCTTTCTCCAACGTCGTCCCATGATAGCGGGGTACGACATCTTCGTCCATACAGAGCTTCAAATGGAGTCATCTCAATGCTTGCTTGGTAACTGTTATTATAAGAGAACTCCACAAGATGTAGATAGTCTTCCCAGGATCCTCCAAAATCCAGAACACATGTACGAAGCATATCTTCAAGTGTCTGGATTGTACGTTCCGATTGTCCATCGGTTTGGAGATGATAAGCTGTGCTGAATTTGAGTTGAGTCCCCAAACTGGCTTGTAATCTCTTCCAGAAGTGAGAGGTGAATCTTGAATCTCGGTCGGAGATAATACTTACTGGAACTCCATGCAGCCTGACAATGTGTCTGATATATAAATCTGCTAGCTTCTTTGTAGATAGCCCTACTTTGAAGGGTACAAAAATGTGCAGACTTGGTCAGTCTATCTACTATCACCCAGATTGCATCCTTTCCACTAGGTGTCCTTGGAAGTCCAAAAACAAAATCCATTGTGATATGTTCCCACTTCCACTCCAGAATGGGTAGGGGTTGAAGCAATCCTCCAGGTCTTTGTCTTTCTGCCTTGACTTGCTGGCACACTAAACAACGAGATACGAACCTGGCTACTTCTTTTTTCATGCCATGCCACTAAACATGCGTCCTCAGGTCCTTGTACATCTTGTTGGCTCCTGGATGTATAGAGTATTGCGATCTGTACGCCTCTTGCATAATTTCTTCCCTTATGTCTCCTTGAGGTACACATAATCTATCGCCATGACTCAGTGATCCATCTTCATGAATTCTGAAATCTTCTACTAATCCAGCTTGCACTTGACCTCGAAGGCTCCGCAGGCCTTCGTCTTGAAACTGAGTTTCCTTGATCTTGTCTATTAAAGTAGACTGAATCTGCAAGTTCATCATTTGGCCTTCTTTTCCTGGGATAATTACTTCAATACCTAAACTTTCCAAGTCCTCGAGTAGGTGTCGGTCCATAGTCAAGTACATCGCCATAGGATATCTGCTTAGAGCATCAGCAACTACATTGGCCTTCCCAGGATGATACTGAAGGGTGATATCAAAATCTTTCATTAGTTCCAGCCACCTTCTTTGCCTCATGTTCAGCTCTTTCTGGGTGAAGATATATTTTAGACTTTTATGGTCTGTAAATATTTCCACCTTTTCTCCATAAAGATAATGCTTCCATAGTTTAAGAGCAAAAATGACAGCTGCCAATTCTAAATCATGAGTTGGATAGTTCTTTTCATGGGGTCGAAGCTGTCTAGAGGCATATGCTATTACTTTCTTGTTCTACTCCAATACACAACCTAGACCTTTTCCAGAAGCATCACTATAAATAGCGAAACCTCCGGTTCCAGAAGGTAAGGTCAGAATAGGGGCAGTAGTCAGCCTTTTCTTCAATTCCTCAAAAGCATGCTGACATTCATCAGTCCAGGTGAACTCTTCATCCTTCCTTGTTAGTTTTGTCATGGGTTCAGCAATTCTAGCAAAGTCCTTCACAAACTTTCGATAGTAGCCAGCTAGTCCCATGAAACTTCTAATTTCTGCTACCGAGTCTGGAGTGGGCCAGGATTCTACTGCCGCTATCTTCTTAGGATCTACTGCTATTCCATCTCCAGTCACAACATGTCCCAAGAATTCTACTTTGTCTAGGAAGAAAGCACATTTAGATAATTTTCCATAAAGTTTTTCCTTCCTCAAAGTCTCCAATGCTAGCCTCAAATGTTCTTCATGTTCTTCGGGGGTCTTGGAGTAGATCAAAATATCATCAATAAAGACCACTACAAATTTGTCTAAATATTTCTGAAATACTCTGTTCATCAAGTTCATAAAAACTGCTGGTGCATTCGTCAACCCGAACGGCATTACTAAGAATTCGTAGTGTCCGTTCCGGGTATTGAAAGCAGTTTTAGGGATGTCTTCCTTTCTCACCCTTACTTGGTGGTAACCAGACCTCAAATCAATCTTTGAAAATACCCGAGCTCCACTTAACTGATCAAATAGGTCATCTATCCTGGGCAGGGGATACTTATTCTTAATTGTTAAGGCATTCAAGGCCCTATAGTCAATACACATTCGGGATGTTCCGTCCTTCTTGGGCACAAATAATACTGGAGCTCCCCAGGGTGAGACACTAGACCTAATGAAGCATTTGTCTTCTAGTTCTTTGATTTGCTCATTTAGTTCTATTATCTCCTTCTTGTTGATTCTGTAGGGATTTTGAGATACTGGTGCTGCTCCTGGCACTAAGTCAATAGAGAATTCAACTTCTCGGTCTGGGGGTAAGCCTGGGAGATCCTCAGGGAAGACATCAAGATATTCAGAGATGATGGGTAGTGGCAATTCTTCTGTTACTAGGGCTCCACAAATTTTGTTATTACCCATTTCTCTAGAACCTCTAGCAAATTCAAATTCTGGCTTGTCAGGGGGCCTGAAGATTACACTCTGTGGCAGTCTATAGTGGCATGATGTTGACTCAACCAATCCATACCCAGTATAATATCAAAACTGGGCACTGGCATTACGAGTAGCCTAGCATACAGTTCTCTTCCACACAATGTAATAGGGCAATTGTTACAGGCATCACTAACCGGGATAATTCCTCCACCGGTAATGATCTTATAACAATTCCTAAGGGGTTTAGTGATTAAGCTATGCTTCATAAGGAAATCTACTGACATGAATGAATATGAAGCTCCAGAGTCAAACAAAGTAATAGCTGGTATTGAATTTATAAGCACAGAACTTGTGATCACGTCTGCTGTGGCTTCAGCTTCTTCCAGAGTCATTGCATAAGCACGGCATTGCTGCGGTGCACCCCTCTGTTGCTGCTGTTGGTGCTGAGCAAAGCGTTGTTGTTGTGTTGGAAGCGGGGGTCCCCTCTGTTGTGCTGCTGGGGCCCTGGCCTGGGCTGGAGCCTTTGGTGCAGCGGTGCGTCCTTGAGCAGCAGGACAGTCCCTCATTTGATGCGCTGCTGAGCCGCAGTAGAGGCAGGCACCTAGCCTCTTCCTGCAGACTTGCCAAGTGTGACCTGGTTTTTGGCAAAAGTTACAAGCAGCAGCTTGTTGGTTCTGTCCTTGAGCCTGGTGTTGGGGTGCTGGAGCTCGAGGGAGAGGACGCTGAGTTTGCTGCGGGCCCTCTGCTGTTGTTGTTGTTGAAAAGGACGTTTATTGGGTCCCGCACTTCCGGTATCTCTCTCTCGTTTTAGTTTATGTCCCATGTCTCTCTCAACACCTTGTGCCACGCTCAGGATTTCCTCATAGGTGCGAGCTCGGCTGGTGGTGACAGCAAGGCGAATATCCGGGAACAGCCCCTTCTTGAATCTACGGGCTCTGTCCTCCGGGGTACGAACCATGTACTCCGCAAAGTGGCTCAACCTGCTAAATTCAGCAGTATACTCATCAACAGACATGTTACCTTGTTCTAGTCTCTCGAATTGGCTTTCGAGAGCTTCCCGAGCCACTTCGGGGTAGAATTTCTCCTTGAATAGCCTCTTGAAGTCCTCCCAGGTGAGGTCAGGAGCAGATAGTTAGGGTTCATCTCTGAACTAGGTTCGAGCAATGTCGAACAGTTGCAGGCTTGCGGACTCCACTTTGAGATCATCAGGAACCCGAGCAGTCTTCAGGAGTCTCTCAACATTCTCTATCCACTCATCGGCATAGAGAATGCCCTCAGTTCCGTAGAATTCCAGGGGTCTAAGATTCTTGAAGTCTTTGGCACTCCCTGGCCTCTTGAGTGGCGACTCCTGGGACTTAAGAGCTTCTGAGAGGCTGGTCCGCAGAAGTGCAGTCTGTTCTTTCTGGGATTCCACCAGTCCCTCGAACACTCCAAGTAGCTGTGCCCCATCCAGAGTAACTGTCGGAACAGATGGAGGCGGTGGGAGTGCAAGAGTCTCGGGCACATTCTGCTCAGCTGGTTCTGATGTGCCTCCTACTGTGTTCCTTGTCTGGACCATTCTGAAAGATTAAGGGATAGGAAGATCAGAATAGATTACTTGGAAATCAAAGACGATAGGAAAATTGAGCAGAAATGATATCAAGAATTGAAATAAGGACCCTATACTGTGAATGAGCTTTTCCTAGAATCCTCAATCTTATTCCATACCCTGTCCTAGGGTATTACCCTATTTAAGGATAGGACCTGCATGGGCCACCATAAAAACGTGTCACGACCCGCACCCGGAAATTCGGGCACGAGTGCGTGGGTACGTCCAGCCTACGCCGCAGAGTCGGCAGTAGTACGCTGTCTAGGTCATATCCACATTTAACTAGTCTAGCTCATTCACAAATAACATAGGCAAGATAATAATGAGAAACAGATACTTAAGATTGCAATTGAAATAAATGTGACAACAGATTCAAATATTTAGTACAGAAATCAGAATGAAATCGGGGACAAACCCGATTACTAAGATAAGAGCAATAAATAAGAATAGCTACTGCTATCTACTCTGCAGCAGGGGTCTCCTGGGTGGGTTCTGGCTCCTTATAAGTATCATCTGTACCCTCATAGGGACCATAATATGTAGGGGCAAGGTCCTCATCATCGCCTAAATTAACAGATCCAGTCAGAAAAGGAGCAAAGTACACAGTGCACAACAAGATTAAACTAAATATTTATGACAATTAAATTGAGTATCCTTAATGAGAAACTGCATAAAAGAACATCAATATCTCAGAGTTAAAGCTGTAAACAGGAATATGAGAAAATAAAAATAAATGAGACAGGAAATGAAACTACAACAGTCAGCAAGAATTATGACAAGACTAGAAACTATCTGTGTGAACTTGTGTTTGTTTTTAGAATACATAGTTGGCATGTAGGGGTTTATAAGGCTAATCCGGCCGTCATAAACAGCTATTAAACAGGGAAAATCGGGATCCGGCTGAGGTACAGTCGCGTACCAACAGCTATTAAACATGGTAGGGGAAAGGGTAAACTACATGCCTTCTAGTATTCTCCCACCCGACATGAAAACAAGACATGAACTCCAATATTCAAGACATAAAATCCAGCATTTCTAAAACTAGGTATAATCATCAAGGGTACTAATAAAGCAGAAAATTAATTATCACAATATAAAGATTTAATTTGAAGTGCAGGTACTTGCCTGTTGTTTGGATCTGATTAATTATTCTTGGGGAAATTTCTAGAGATGAGTCCAAAAGCTGAAATAGACATTACCATCACGCTCAGAAGATGTCAAATAGTTAGAAATGCCTGTCCTTAGATCCAATTTGGAGACAAGGGCAAAAACGGCAGTTTCGGGTCAAAACGGGGTCCGCCGGTGGACCCGCTTTGCACCAAAAAACGTTTCCGGGTCAATGGTCTCCAAATTCACCAAACTTAGTGTCAATAGGTCAGGAACGCTGATACGAACCCAACAGAACTTTCAGATTTGGATTCCGATGAGCCGATCACAAAATCGCCCGTCGAGCGGGGCATGTAGGGCCTACGACACGCGATTTCGTCAACGTTCTCAGAATCGAACCAAACTTGACCCACAGGACCAGCGTATCGCTACGAGTCCGATGGCGCAAGTTTTGTCTCGATCTGAAGAGTGTACAAGAAGTTAGGGCGAATTGTAGAAAAGTCGGATATGGGGCGATATCCGCGGATACGAGTTGATTCCGGTGTGCACGCACACCCGAATCAGCTTCCGCAAAATCTCACACGTCCGTATCGACGATGCGCACGTATCTGTAAAGACCGCACGCGACCAAGTCGTCCTGTTTGGCGGGGCGCACTCAGTTCTGGGGTAAAACAGGGTGTAGTTTTTCCTGTTTTTGGATCGCTGTGTACGATCACCACAGGACGCGATGCCCCGAACGGTTTATCCGGGCACCGAGAGGGTCATACAGGCTTCGCAACACAATTTGCGGAATTAAAAACGGAGCTACGAACAAAAAGTTACGAGTACCTGAAGGGGATCCGAAAACAGGGTCGAGTCGTGTCCGACACGTGTCCGACTCGTGTCGGACACAGGGAATCTAGGGTTTAGGGTTTCTGGAGCTGCTGCGGTGGCCGGTGGTCGGCACGGCGGCGGGGAGGCCGAGGGTGGCTCGCCGGGGAGAGGGCGCTCGGGGACGGTCGGCAGCGGTGCCGGAGGCGGCTGTTGCGGCTGCTGATGCTGTCTCCGCTGCTGTGGACGCCGGAGACGGAGGAGGGAGGCGGCTGGAGGCGACGGCGACGGCGGCGACAGGGTGGCTGGGCAGCGGCGAGGGCAGGGCGGCGAGGTCGGCGGCACGGCGGAGAGTTAGGGTTAGGGTTCCGGTGAGGAAGTGGGGAAGAAGAAGAAGAGGGGGGGTTTAAAAATGGGAGGAGGCGGTTGCTGGGGCCGAGCTAGGCGGGGAAGAGGGGGACGTGGCCGCGGGGAGCGGGGCGAGCCGGCCGGAGCGGGCGGCGCTGCGCGCGGAGGCTGGCGCGGGATGCGGGCGGCGTGGGGCTGGGGGGGAATGGTTCGTGCGGGTCGGGTCGGGCGGCTAACGGGTCCGGACAGACCCGCCCGACCCGCATGGAAGGCGGGCTGGGGCTAGCTGCTGGGCTCGGCCCACTGGGCCGGGCCGGGCCCAAGAAAAAGAAAGAAAAATAAAATAAAAATAAGTATAATAATAATAATAAATAAACAGTAATTTATATAATTAATTAAAATTAGTTTTTAGGCATTTAAAAATAGGTCTGAGGCCCAGAAAAATCCAGAAAAATTACCCTAAGTCCAGTTTTTCATTTTTCACCCAAAAATATTATTTCCATGATATTTTAATATTATTTATTAACAATTAAAAATCATTTAATAATTAAGAACCTTGTTTTTAATTTCAGAAAATTCCCAAAAAATTCCAGAAAATTGGGAAAAACCCAAGATTTAATAATTTGAAAATTCTGGAGGTTTACAGTATAACTCCTTCAACTTTCGTTTGCGGTACTCCCAATGCTGGATAGGCTGGCCTCGATGCTGGTAACTCTTGTTGGTTTACCATTGGTGCTCTATCTCGACGCTCAGGCCATTCCCTCAATAAATATTGACTGGATCCGCAAGCTAAACATAATCTCATTTTTTGTCTGCACTTGTTCTCTATATGGCCTCGCATGTGATAATATGGACAGACAGGTATTGCTTGTGGAGATGCTTCTGGTGTCTGGTGCATGTGAGGTCTTTTTGTAATTTCTTCTTGTGGTGCTCCGGCTGGTGTTGATGTGGATGGCCGCTTCAGACTGGTCTCTCTCCTGATGACGCGCTCTATGCGTCAGGCTGCATCAAGGACGTCCGTGTACGAAGTAGGTGCAACGGATCCAATTAGTTTCTGCAGCTCGAAGTTTAGTCCGTCGAAAAACTTCTCGCCCTTCTCTTCTTCTGTCGGGATCAAGGTTGGGGCGAAGCAACTTAGACGAATGAACTCAGCGTTGTACTCTTCCACTGTCATACTGATCTGAGTGAGGCGATTGAACTTGTCCCGAAGTTCTGATCGAGCGATAGCCAAAATGTACATCTCCTGAAAGAGTCTGGAAAACTCTTCCCAAGTGACTCGGTCTGGTCCGAGCCTGGTCTCTTCAGATAGCCACCAGTGATGAGCATTGTCCGTCAACTGCATTCTAACGACGGTCACCCAACGTTCTCGTAGAATCTCAGCTGCTTCTAATTGATGTTGAGTGTTGGTGAGCCACTCATGAACCAGTAGGCACGAACTAAAGCAAATCTAGAAACAGATACTACAAAAACTTACGCGCATTAGCTACTCCATGCATCTGCGCGTTCTCCAAGGTCATCGCCAGGGCTTGTCCGCATCCTTGCAGTCGATTCCTCTGCTGCTGCTGAGCCTGCTGGAAGAGCAGTGCCTGGGGTATCAAAGGTGGCCTCGACTGATACCCTCCTGGAGGTGGTGGTATAACTCCTTCAACTTTCGTTTGCGGTACTCCCAATGCTGGATAGGCTGGCCTCGATGCTGGTAACTCTTGTTGGTTTACCATTGGTGCTCTATCTCGACGCTCAGGGCATTCCCTCAATAAATGTTGACTAGATCCGCAAGCTAAACATAATCTCATTTTTTGTCTGCACTTGTTCTCTATATGGCCTCGCCTGTGACAATATGGACATACAGGTATTGCTTATGGAGATGCTTCTGGTGTCTGGTGCATGTGAGGTCTTTTTGCAACTTCTTCTTGTGGTGCTCCGGCTGGTGTTGATGTGGATGGCCGCTTCAGACTGGTCTCTCTCCTGATAATGCGCTCTATGCGTCGGGCTGCAGCAAGGACGTCCGTGTACGAAGTAGGTGCAACGGATCCAATTAGTTTCTGCAGCTCAAAGTTTAGTCCGTCAAAAAACTTCTCGGCCTTCTCTTCTTCTGTCGGGATCAAGGTTGGGGCGAAGCGACTTAGACGAATGAACTCAGCGTTGTACTCTTCCACTGTCATACTGATCTGAGTGAGGCGATTGAACTTGTCCCGAAGTTCTGATCGAGCGATAGCCAAAATGTACATCTCCTGAAAGAGTCTGGAAAACTCTTCCCAAGTGACTCGGTCTGGTCCGAGCCTGGTCTCTTCAGATAGCCACCAGTGATGAGCATTGTCCGTCAACTGCATTCTAACGGCGGTCACCCAACATTCTCGTGGAATCTCAGCTGCTTCTAATTGATGTTGAGTGTTGGTGAGCCACTCATGAACTTCTGTGGGCTATTCTTTTCCTGAGAAGGTACGAGGCTTCAGCTGACAAAAATCGGTGATAGAACCTGTCGTTGGCCGTCGTGTTGGTAGATCTGCCTGCTCTATTGTGGTTACTAGGCTGCTCCTCAAGTTCTCTGCCTCATGACGCAGAGCCTCTTGTTGAATTTGTTGTTGAGCTTGCATCATTGCGTAGATCATTTGTAATATCTAATGCTCGTCCATAGCCTATCCTTGTGGGAATACGGGCATTGGTGGAATAAATTGCGTCGATGGTGGAACGTCATCTTGCTGGATTCTCGAGGTATGCTGATTCGCTTGACTACGTTGTTGAGCGGATTGACCTTCGTCAACTGGTGTTACTTCATCTTCGTTGGTTACCACAGCATCTCGTGGTGATGTTGCAGGAGTCTCGTCGTTTGCTCGTGAATCCATAATTCTGCAACCAAAATAAACAATAAGAGGCATACAGGAATCAAAGCAGGATGCAATTCAAAAATTAATTCGAATCCGATACGGATATCAAGAACATTTCAAGCAAGTGGATGAGATCCTAAAACTTATCCTATCTTATTGCAGGCATGTTCGGTCCCTAAGTTGAAACCGAATAATTTAGTCGTTGACCTGCATGGGCCACCACAAAAACCATGTCACGCCCCAGTCCCAAAATATCGAGGGACTGGACACGTGGCAATGGCCAGCAGCACACACCGATGGACAAACCCAATCTAATGGATCCATCGGGACATACTTAAGCTGTATTACAACAATAATCAGGGTCTACTAATCTCATCCACAGAATGAATATATCAAATATCAACAAAAGGAAACATAAACATCATCATCAAGTCACAAGTACATAAATCGGGGAATAACCCGATAATCAAGTCTGTTACAATTATTCAAGATACAGAAATAGAGATATCAACAACAATACTGAGTATGGACAAAGTATATACTCAGAAGATACCGTAGAAATCACTCGACTTCTGGATCTGGTACTGCTCCAGTGTCTGCTCCTGTTCCTGCTTCTGCTCCTGCTAATACTCCTGTTCCGTGTACCTCAGGGTCGATCTCGTCTGCTATATCTGGGGACATAATCCGGATCCAGGTCCTCAGGGGACATAGCAAGGTACAGATAATACAAGCCAAATATAATACAGTGCATCAAATAAATGAAATAATAGGGTAAATATATAACCAGCTAAGCGATATGCAAGATGAGAGCAGCACTATAACTCAGGCTGAAAATACTACAAGCTCTGTGTCGGGGAGCCGGTAACAGTGATATCATGTGGTTTGTCTAGCTCAAAGGGAGACTACGACACCGTCATAATATAATCAACCTGTAGCCTGTGTGTCTCTTCCCACCCAATGTAATCATACGTCTCATGTCCATGACGTCTCATGTCCATGCCACGCAGGATCATTTCTAATGCAACCAGTCATATAATATCTAAGCAAAGGAATAAGTCATGAAAACTGTATCCTGTACAAAATCACCATAAATATCTCAGGATGATTCTATATCATGAATAGTGTCAAGTGTCCTGGGTAAAACGTACTTGATAATGCAAGCACGAGAAGTATAGGGTCTCGATAACCATGTCTAGGTGACGTTACACAATTCCGCGTACGGAGTTGGCACCCGACTATTAATCGGACGCTAAGTAAGTCACACGATCCTAGGTCAAGCATGTACCACAATTTATATATATAAGCCAAGGAAATAAATAACAAGAACTGTAAGTTTTGGCAAGATACACTTGCTTGGGGTTCCTGCTCCAATTGTGGCTCTGACTTCAGCGAAAATTGCAGGAACTGCTCCGGTTGCTGAAATAAATATCACCATCAGATCCAAAAAATATCAATCAGCTAGAAACGCCTGTCCTTGAGTCCAATTTGGACACAAGAGCAAAAATGACAGTTTCTGGTCAAGGCGGGGTCCACAGGTGGACCGCTTTGCACCGAAAAATGTGTCAGGGTCAAAGGTCTCTAAATTTGTCCAACTTAGTATCAACAAGTCAGGAACGATGATACGAACCCAACGGAACTTCCAGAATTGGATTCCGATGAGCCGATCACAAAATCGCCCGTCAAGTGGAGCCTATGGGGCCCACGATACACGATTTTGTCAACGTTCTCAGAATCGAACCAAACTTGGGTCACAGGACCAACGTATTGCTACGAGTTCGATGGCGCAAGTTTTGTCTTGATCCGACGTGTGTACACTAAGTTACAGCACGAACTAGAAAGGACGGATACGGGACGTTGTCGGCGGATACGCGTTAATTTCGGTGTGCAAGCACATCCAAATCAACTTCTGTGAAATCCCGCAAGTCCGTATCAACAACGCACACGTATCGGTGAAGACCGCACGTGACCAAATTATCCCGTTTGGCGGGGCGTACTCAGTTTCAGGGTGAAACAGGGCGTTAGTTTTCCTGTTTTAGGATCGCGGTTCGCGATTGCCACAGGACGCGATGCACCGAGCGGGTTGCACGACCACCGAGAGGGTCACGCAGGGTTCGCGTCACAACTGACGGAACGAGAAACAGAGCTACGAGGAGAGAGAAAAGAATACCTGAACAAGGCTCAAGAATCTGAGAATTCTCGTGTCCGCGTGTCGTGTCCGAGTCCTGTGTCCTTCTACGGTTTAGGGTTCTGATGTGTCCAAGCTCGCCGGAGGCTACGCTGGACGGGGATGGGTGTCGCCGGAGTCGAGAGGATGCTGGCGGCTGGCCGGAGCTTCGCGGAGGCGGCTGGCTCTTCGGAACTTCGCCGGAGGGAGGAGATGAGGAGCTGGAGGCGGTGGCTGGGCCGAGAGAGGATGGTGGAGAGGGAGGCCAGGGGGAGCGGGGTGAGGGAGACGGTGGTCGGGGAAGTTCTGCGGGCTGGAGTGGCTGCGACGTGGCGGAGCAGGGTCGGGCGGCGGAGGCTCGGGACTGACAGCGATGGGGAGGAGACGCGGGGTCAGCGGGGAGAGGCGGCTCGGGTCTAGCTGGGAGGTCGACGAGGGGCTGAGGAGTGAGGGAGCGGGCGGCGGAGGATGAAGGAGAGGGGATGGCCGGAGGGAGGTGCTGGGAGAGGCGGGAGGCAGAGCCGGTGGACGAGGCTGGGGGTTTCTCGCGGAGGAGAGGAGGTTCTGGAACGGGGCCGAGCGGGGCGGTGCTTGTGAACGGCAGAGGGAGACGGTGGCGGCGTTGCGGGCGGGGAGTCGAGGCAGAGCAGGTGGCAGTGGGCTGTGGGTTCTGGCCGGCGTGGTCGAGTAGAAAGGAGGGCGGACGGAGGCGGCTAGGGTTTATAAAGGGGAGGAGGGAGGCGGTTACGGGATAGGAAGAGGGAGAGGCGGTTGGCGGGAAAAGCCGGAGCGGCGCTGGCGTTACACAGTGGGCGACGGCTAACGGCAGCGACGGAGGCCAAGGGGCTGAGCCGGATGAAACTGTAGGGGAAGAGAGAGGGGTTTACGGGCCGGGCCGGGTCGGCAGGTCGGGTTGGGTCTAGCGGATCCGGCCCGATCCAATAAAATTAAATACGGGTCGGGTCGGGTTTGACCCGGATCCGACCCGCAATGATAAGTTGGGTTGGGTTTAGCAATGGGTTTGGTTCGGTTTATTTAAAATAAACCCGATTTAATTAGGGTTCAATTTGGTTTAATTATAAAATAGTTTTTAGGGCTTTAAAAATACTTCCGGGGTCCAATAAATTCCCAAAAAATTACCCTATGTCCAGTTTTTTATTTTACACTAAAAAAATATTATTTTCATAATATTTTAATATTATTTAATAATATTTAAAAATCCTTTAATTATAAAATACCTTGACTTTAATAGCAGAAAAATTTCAGAAAATTACAGTAAATTGGGAAAATTTCCAAATTATAAATTTTTGAAAATCAGGGGGATTACAGTAAAATGGCTCGCAAAGCAGAGGTTAACTCCCTCGTGTGGTGTCACACTACTGTAACATAAGGTTCACTCCCTCTTTGTAGTGCTTCCTATAACTCTTTATTCTACACCATTAGGCTACCTGGCTATGTGCGGTGGTACGCCGCTGTGACATGGCCTTCCGTCGAGGTTCACTCCCTCGTGTGGTATCACGCCACTGTAGCATGGGATCTCAGTCCCTTGTAGTGCTGATACTACGTGCTTCCTGCAAAGCACACCGGACATTCACTTTGTCCGAAAACTCATTAAGGCGTCAAAGCCACCCTTCTACAGGAAATTATTCTACATAAAGAACAAGGAGTAGACAATAGTGGTTGTCACGTCCCAGTCCCAGAATACATGGAACTAGGCCACGTGGCAATAGCCAGCTCACACGTCTCCGAGGATATCCCAATTTAATGGATCCTAACGAAGAGTGCTACGTTGTCCTAAAATACTAACATGTCCCATAACAATGAATCAACAGGTAACTAATCTCATCCACAATGTAAGCTGCAAGAATATAAAATAAACTGCTGGAAGATAAATGCCAGTCTCAAAATATCATAGTACAACTGATAATGTCTGGTGGGAACAAACCCACTACTATGAAGAAAGAAAGTACTAAAATGAATGATAAAAGATAAGGACTAAAGCATCAGCTGCCTCGATAATGATGCTCCCAATCCTAGGCAGTAGGCCTACCAAGTGATCACGAAAACTCCGAAGGTAGAACCTCTAACTCCTCTGTAGTAGCGAATCTCGTCTCCTGTCCTGGGCCGTAGACGGTGGGGTAGTAAGCCTCGTCCAAATCTGGAAAGGTACCAGGTCCTCAGAGGGACGTAACAAGATACATAGAAGCATGCCATATATAAATACTGAATAAAATAAACACAATATAGGGTGTGATAACCAATCTAAGTGAATGCAATGTGAGGACAACTTTGGTACGTATGGGTAGGCGTAGGCATAACGTCCAATACCCCGAAGAGCGTGGCAGCAGTACAGTATATCGGCCATATCGCTCTGAAAAATGTGGCAGCAGTACAGTATATCGTTCATATCGCTCCGAAGAATGTGGCAGCAGTGTAAAGGGAGTCATTGGTTCCGTGGTTCCTCTGGATACAACAGAATCCAATGGGGCTATCCCATACGCCTACTAATGTCCTCCCCTCCCAATGTAGATACGCAAGTCGACTACTCGACGTGCATACCACGTATCTATATGCCAAGTCTTTATCAATACAATATAAACTGAACTATGTACTAACCGTGATGTAGGTCACACGCAACGATAGCTAGTCGAGTACGCAAACCCACATCCCAATATGAATATATCTCCGTGAACGTGTAAGGTGTTAGGTCTCAGACGATAACAGGATATCATCTAATGGGTGGGTCTGCTAATGACTAGGTCAAGTATACTATCATCGACGTATCCGTCGAATGCACCCGAGTCAATCTCGGACGCGCACAGTTGTATAAAGTAAAAGCAACAAGAATACAATACAACATATGCATAATTTAATTTAGACAGTAAATATGGCAAGGTATCTTGCCTGGGTCCTGAAGATGTGAATGCCAGAAGCTGGTTCCTGCAGTGTCTTCCGGCTGATCCAAAGGTCCTAAACACAAATATAATATAATAATCTAATATTAGACGCTAAATATTAAATGTTTACGATTACAACGCGATGCTTGAATATTATCGCAAGTTCCCGTCTGTTCGAATACAGCGTCACATGTGCACTTAGCTAGGGTGCACACGGGTTCTGTGCTCGATCATCCTGGCCCTTGGGACAATAAGTTCAAGTTACGGTCTGACCTCGATCGCTGTTTTGTGCAAACACGCTCCTTGGTTTCTATGTTCACTACACGTAGTTTATGTACAGAGTTTAGGGTGGAGATGCAAGTCCTTGGCGTTATGCCTCATGATTTAGGGTTTGCTAGAAAATACACAGATTCTAAACCTTATTATTCATTAATCCAATTTGCACATAGTTAGGGTGGTATTTAATAACAACCATTAATGACACATCGATATGATGCAACGATATTTACATGAAATTGACGTGGTTACCTCTTCGTGGCTTGCTCGGACAGGGTCTGCTCTTGTCGCGGCGTACTCCGGCGAGACTGTAGCAGCGGCGATGGAACTGTAGCAGGTGCGGCAGCGGTGCATGAGGGTAGCGGGTCGGGGGTGTACGGGGCAGGCGTCGGCTGTGTATGGAGGGCAATCGGCTGTGTATGGGGGCAGCGGTCGACAATGTCTGGGGGGTGGTCGGCTGTGTATGGGGGGCAGTCGGCTGTGTATGGGGGGAGATGGTGATGGTTGGTGCAAATGAGGAGGAGTATTCGGCTAGGGTTAGGGTTTTGGTGAGGCTTTGTTATTTTAGGGTTTCATATGGAGAAGTTATGTATTTATATAGGGGATGAGGTTTGGGATTGGTCTCGGGGTTTGGGCCGGCCAGGGTCCAAGGATCCGGTTTGGTCAGGTCCAGTTGAGGTAAAATTAGCCATAAGTTAATTAATTAATTAAATGCTTATTTGCGCAAGGCGAAGTTAATTCCTATTGTATAATCATGGTTGCACTATGGTAGAGGGTACTTAAGATCTTCTTACAAAATTTAAATTAACTTGGTTTGTCCCTATTATCAGTTCTTTAAAATTACAACGAAATCCTAATTTGCTTGAGGGGGTTTACAGTGGTTCTGGGTCCGTAACCCCTAAATGTCTCTAAGGACTATCCACTGTTCCCGATATTCTCTCAGTCAATGGTCCTCCCTTGAACCAATAGCTAGATGCCTAGTAGATTTTTCTTTGAACTAAAAGCATAAAACTAAATGGTAGGATTGCAAAGACATAATATCAGAGGTCCTCCAAGCCCATATATGATGTATCCTTGACTATAAGTAGTGTTACGCTGTTGTGACATAACCCAAAGCCGAGGTTCACTCCCTCTTGTGGTATCACGCCACTGTAACATGGAGTACTATCCACTTTTATAGTTCTTGGGATCAACTGGTGCTGGAGGCCTTACATGAACGGATCTGTCAGACCCTCCTGGCTTCGATCATCAAACACTATAATGATCCACGCTAGCTGCGCTCATTCAGTATCCTGTACTGGCCCTTGAAGCCTATCATGAACAGATCTGCCAAATTTTTCTGACTCTGATCATCAAAGCACTATAATAATCCACGCAATCTGCGCTCATTCAGTGTCATGTGTTATATCCACATAGTTTTCTTTAAACCGTTGAAGAGATGAACAGATGCCACTACTGCAGCTTCTTGGTTTTCTCAGTATGTCGGTATCACCCAAATCTGTGTACTAACCATAGGAAGATCATCTGAGAGCTTTCAAAGCTATTTTGCTTTACTTACTACAACTTGATAGTGTAAAGAACTCAGAGAGTAAAGAATGCTTCTTTGACTTTCACGATATAGCACCACCACCCATGGAGAAGTCACGTCCTCCTATGGTTCTTTCACTCTTCTTTTTCGAGCACCAAATGGCACTACCGAAGCCTTCCTTTATATCTGGATAACTGTTGTAGCACAGGATATAGTTCTGAGTTCTTCTGAGAATTTTGACAACTCTCTTCACAGCTTTCAGTGTTCAACACATATACTGCTTGTGAACTGACTCAATATTCCTACATCAAAATCTGTGTCAGGCATGGTGATAGACGCAGCTTGAATCATTCATCTGATAATGCTCGAGTACACCAACTGTCTGACAATTTTTCTTGGATTTGGCCTAATATTTATGTCACACCTGAGGAGTATCGTCCCTGATACCCAAAACGTGTAATCAATATTTCATGCCTGAGAGCTTGTGACTAAGCAAGCCCACCTGGCATCCGGATTATCTTATATCCTTAGGATGACATCTGCAATCCCATGTCATAAGTTTGGACAAAAAATATATCTTTGTTCTATTGACACTTCTATGTCCACAACTGGGACTTGTCATCCACATAGATACAAACGATGACTCCTCCATTATCAGCGAACTTCGTATACACACACACTTGTCCGTCTCACTGATCTTGCGACAACTTTTACTAGATGACTTATCAAACTCCTACTGCCACATCCTGGAAATTGCTTCAGGCTGTATCGAGATATCACCAACTCGCATACTATCTTTAAACCTGAATGACAATAATTCTGACTGTTATCCGTAAATCTCTCATGTTTGTCTTCATCCAAGACTTGTTGTCTTTCCATCATGTGATAAATAATCAGATTGTGAATAGCAGCTATGACAATAATTATCCTGATCTATGACAACCTCATTGGGGTGTCAAAGAACTAAATTCCCTATTTTCTGATAAAACCCCTAGGTAGATAGCCTAGTCTAGAACTCAACTGTTCTATCTGCTTTCATCTTCATCGACTTAAAGATCTGATAAGCATCTGATTGGTTTAGCTCCTTCAGGAAGATTGACCAACACCTAAGTGTGGTTGGAGGTTATTGAGTCATACTCATTATTTATAGCCTCCCTCCAGAAAATAACATTTCTGGTCTTTATCGTCTCATCATAGGTAAGCGGATCTACTTTCACATGATAGGTGACAAAATCTTCTCCGAAGTCCTTCGGTCTCTTCACTCGCTTAGACACCGGTTCTGTGAGTTCTGTTTTGATCTTTGTCGTTGGGATAACAAATTTTTTTTGGACTACATCTTCGTTGAAAGCTTCAGCCTCATGTGCACCCATACTATTTTTTGAAATATCAGCGATAACAATATTATTATGCCTTGGAAAATTAATCTTCAAAGAGTTTTGCGTCGCGAGATTCAATGATATGATTTGATTCGAAATCTCAAAGCATCACTTTTCTCAGAATCACCCTTAAAGATTGTCTCCGTAGTCCTCGATTCCAGCTTCTGAATCTTCAATTTCGGAAGCTTCACAAACACCAAACACCCCCACACTCGAATGGCATTCAAGTTGGGTCTGACTCTAAACCAGAGTTCCTGAGGAGTAAGATCAAAAGTTGCGTATGGCACTCTATTCAGAATGAACGTAGTCGTCTGTACAGCTTCTTCCCAGACGTAGTTTGGAAGATCCACAGTCAACAGCATTGAGTTTATCATTTTTGTCAACGTCCTGTTATTTCTTTCAACTACTATATTTGATTGAGAAGAATACGAAGCAGTTGTCTCATTGACAATTCTATGTTCTTTGCATTACGATTCAAATTCAATAGACCTATACTCTCCGCCTTGATCACTTCTGAGTCTCTTGAGTTGTTGCCCCATTTGAAGTTCAGCCTCAACCATGAACTTCTTGAACTTCTTGAATGCTTCATATTTTAACTTGAGCAGATAGACGAACGCGTACTTCGAGTAGTCGCCGGTGAAAGCAATGGAGTATTTCCTCTTGGCCTTTGTGGAGAACTGCTTGAAGTCATAGATATCTGAGTGAACCATCTCTAGAAGATCTGTACTTTATTTTACCCGTTTGAACAATTTTTTGGTAATCTTTTCTGCGCACAGACCTTATACTTCTCCACCTCCTTACCCACACATTTGGAGATAAACCCTAGACTAGACTTCTGGCAGTAGGAAGTACATGTCCTAGTTGGGGGTCCCACAACTCTTACAATGAAACTTCAGTCACAAGCAGAAGCTCGAACATCCATTTAAAACTGAACGCCTTGTTTCAAAATATGTCTCCTGCTAAGATATCACCATCTGGCAAACATGGATGTTCACCCTCAAGTCTGTAACAGACTTTCTGAGATCAGGTCCTTGCTAATCATTGGTACGTTGCTACACGCACTCTTTGACTGTAACTTCTTGAAGTTCAGAACCATTGTCCCAATCCCCATATCCTCTGCTTGATCCTTGCTTGCCATCAAGACCTTCACCACTGAAAGGTTCGACCTTGATCAATAGCTCTTCCTAAAGCACATATGGTTAGATGCACCAGTTTTTATCCATTTGTCAGCAACCACGCCATAGGACTTAACCTGTGTAATCATAACAACCAAGTTAAGTAATCAAAGGAACCAAGTTTAGTTATACCTTGCTATATTGGTTCGGATTGGTTCTACTTTCAAGTTCCAATTTCAACCATGCGTCAAGTCTTGTATAGTGCAGTGACCTTCATGTGCATAGGCCACCATGCGCCAATCAATGCGCATAAGCCCCCATGCACCAATCCATACGCATAAGCCTCCATGCGCCAATCCATGCGCATAAGCCACCATGAGCGTCCCACATACGCAGAGACCATCATGCGCATTGAGATACTATGCACCCAGCTATGCCATACGCTAAGACTTCCAATGCACTGAGACCTCCAATGCGCTGCCATACGTTAAGTCTTGCTATACGTCAAGGTCTGAAATGCGCCAAGGTCTGCCCCTTGTGCGCATGCTCTACAATCCTTGGTCATCTTGTAATCTTCCTTCCAACTGAAATGCGCGTCCTTCAGACGCTATCTCCTCCATCCTCGGAAATGGTAGGTTCCGACAACTCATTTTTAACATTTGACAAATGACTCATTCTAACTGAAATGTGCGTCCTTCAGCCAATGCGGCCACGCATGCAACCAGCTCATGCGACTCGCGCATATCCGAGCACATGAGTGCATAATATGCCCAAAAGAGCCATGCGATGATGCTAACGTGCAAAGTGAGCGCCAATTTGCGCCCTTGAGTTCGAGTCCGAGTCGCTAAGTCCCTTTGGGATTTAGCTCCTATGGAAATAATTTCAAGAACATGACAAAAAATATAAATGATTTCATGAGAAGTTAATCATTTTTTCTCCTAGAAAAATACCCCCACATGGCACCCATGTTCTCCACCACATTTCAAGTGCACACCTCAACTCATACAAAGTATTATATAGAGATACCTACTTGGTGGTGTAGCTAATGTGGGACTATTTTCTTAGTCCAAAAATAAAAACACCAACACATATAAAAATTGCCTCGGGATCCATGAACTCTGGGTTGGCTCTGTCGTGCAACATAGATGCACATAAATTTGTGGAGTGCATACTTAAGACATGTTACATGATTGCTATTGTTGAAATTCGAAAATTTAAGTTCATATAAAAATTTACCCACAAAAGTGGTATAACATCAAGTATAAATTGCTAATTAATAAGTCCAGATGACGGTAAAAAAAACGTTAAAATAAATATAGTGAAACTGTTAACAGAAAAAAAAAAAAATTGTTGAAAAGCAAACAGTAAAAACTATTGTAAATCGTTTGGATGATAAAAATTACTATTGTTCAAAGCAAGATTCGTCTGTCTCTGTCAGTTCGTTTTCAGGAACCAACAAATTAGAAAGAACTTCTGAAACTCTTTTTTGACACTACATTTTCTTGGTAGACAAGTACTAACGTACTACTAGACTTTCAGATTAGCACTGACAATACCTTTCCTTCGTAGAGAAGTACTTACGTTCTTTTATTTCTTTTTTAAATTTAATTTCCTCCTCTAAGCACTAAGTCCTGGAGCTAACTACTTCAAATATAGGTCTCTGCTCAGTGGCAACCATCCACTAAAGACATAGGAGGATTAACAGGAAGTAACTCCATAATCAATCGAGGAGTTATGAACATCAACTACCTATTGAATAGAGCGGTTACAAACTGAACATCGCTCTCCAGCTGCAGTAAAATCGTAACATTGAGACAATGCAGTAGTTCAGAGTTGATGCCACCGTAGCCTGTGAACTTCTATGGCCCCGCTACTCTGTAGCTTCGCAGCATCGTGCCACTGCACCCCACTATTTCTGCATGAATTCCACGTCTAATATTTACGTGCAAAATACGTAAATATTAGACGTCTGAGTCCGTACCTACGTCTGAGTCCGAGCTAGGTTCTCCTACAATGGGATTTGAAATTTGTCCACAAGTAATTAAAATCCCCACTATATTACTAACCACTTGACCAAACACAACTCGTTTACATATAAGTCAATAAATACAAAAAATTTATTGTACAGAAAATATTTGTAAACAAATTAACAAAAATAAAATAATTTTAAAAATTTTGAAATCATGAAATCTTTCACTATCTGGGATGACAAAAATATGAAAACATATATTTTTTTTATATTTGTCAAATTTTCGCCAACCAAGTTGACAAAAAATCTGATAATGATTTTTTTTTACCGTTTGTTTTGGTTTGTTTTTTAATTATTTTTTGTGTTGGTTTTTTATTTCGATAGTTGGATTTGATTTTTTTTGTGTGTGTGTTGTTTTTATAAAAAAATTAACCAATAGATTTTCTAAAGACAATTTAAAATTAACTAAAATATTTTTTCAAATATTATATACCACATCGATTATCATTCAAAATATAATTTTAGAAATAGAAACCGTTTGATTATTATCTATACTAATTTGTTATTATGTATACTAATATAATTTTGAAAATATAATTATTATCTATACTAATTTGTTAAATAGCAACTTTTTTGATTAAATCAAAATATATTATTAGTTAAATTTTTATTATCTATACTAGTTTGTTATTATCTATACTAATATTAATGATATCCGTTTGATTAAATCAAAATATAATTTGTTATCAAAATATACTAATATGAATGATAACCGTTTGTTATTATCTATACTAATTTTTTATTATCTAACTAAACACATATTCAAAATGTAAAACATATATTTATGAGAAATCATAATTAAAATAGATATCACAATTTAACAAATAACAAACTAATTATTTATTATCTATATAATTAATTATTTTAAATAAATTTTGTGTACAAATAATAATAAATTATCTTTTAGTGAAATGAAAAAAAAATATTGATAATAATATTAATTAATAGATTTTGTTATCATTCATATGAGTATAGATAATAACAAATTAGTATAGCTAATAAAAAATTCGAAAATAAAATTATCGAAAGCAAAATTTGGAGGTCGAAACATCATTTTTTTGCGATTCTAAAATTTTTCAAAGTCCGTCAAACAATAAAATTGTTTATCCTATAGTACTTTTCGATACGGTCATTTTGGCACAAACTGGTCAAAAGTTATGATACTTTAAAGTTTTAAATTTTATACTTTTACCTGTAACATGTACGTCTTGCTTCGGATGAAAATTCTTTCTACACGAATTGTGTTACTCTCGTCGAAAACATACAAATCAACCTATTGTTTGATAAAAATAATTTTTAAACAAATAGTTATGCGCACTCGAATTCTGCTCGACGGCAGACGTAATTTTCTTACGGCATATTTTTTTTTTCTTCTTACAAGTAACTAAGAAAGAAAAGACAAAGGTTTTTTTTTCTTTTCTTACAAGTAACTAAGAAATCATAACCATATAAACATCCTTAAACCCAACAGATTTAATAGAATTTAGGATATACATTTGACATCCGCAGATGTTGGCGTGTAACGAGTCGAATCGATCCGGACCGGACGACAATGACGATGCATGCGTGTGGCCTATAGGTCAAGCCCACAACAGCTCATAGGTGAGTATGTGAGAGGAATTAATATAAAGACAAAAAGGTGGAATGCTCTATTCGAGGTGGGACTAAAGCTAAAATTACTTCTTTTTTTCAAACTACTGAATACAACAATCCTATCAAAAAATAATTATAGAAAACAGAGTTAACTAAATTTTTAAAAATAATAATATTTTTTCTTTGGACAAATGAATACTATATATAAGGCGAAAGAATAATAGTACATAATTTATGGACAAATGAATAAGGTGCCTATTGTCTTTTTTTATTGTTATTTTTGACTTTCCGGTACCTTATGTCCAAGATACTCATCATACTTTTGGCACTTGACATCTTGATATTATCCATTACCTAGTTCTAATACCCAATATCTTAATATCTTGACCAATACCTTATTCTCTTAGATACTTACCTAATTAACTCTAATACTAATATTTGATACTAAATATGATACCTTATTTGTCACGCCCCAGTCCCAAAATACCGAGGGACTAGACACGTGGCTATGGCCAATAGCACACACCGATGGAAAAAATCCAATTTAATGGACCCATCAGGGTGTACTTAAGCTGTAAAACAACTTTAAAGGTCTATGATACTAATCTCATCCATAGAAGATAAATAAAATCAATATCAGATTCATCAAGATGAAATAATAATCAACAAGTCCCAATAAATATCTCGGGGAACAACCCGATAAAGAGTTTGATAAAGCAGTTTAATAAACAGGAAATAAGAGTCTAACAATAGAAATAACTGAGTATAATAAACCGGATATTCAGGAGAAATCCTCTGGTATCACCTTGTCCTATGGTTTTGGTACTGCTCCAGCGCCTGCTCTTGTCCCATATACCTCGGGGTAGATCTCCTCTGTTAAACCTGGGGACATAATCCGGATCCAGGTCCTCAGGGACATAGCAAGGTACAAGAATAACTCAAGCCAAACAAGTGCAATATAAAAATGAATTAATAGGGTAAACTATGTAACCATCTATGTGATATGCAAGTTGAGAGCATCACTAGAACTCAGGCTGAGACCACTACAAGCTCTGTGTCGGGAAGCCGGTAGCAGTTATACTATGAAGATATACTATGTAGTGGGCCTAACACTATAGTGGCTGTGGCACCGTAATAAATATATATATATAATCAGCCTGTAGTTTGTGTGTCTCTCCCCACCCAATGTAATCACACGTCTCATGTCCATGACGTCTTATGTCCATGACACACAAGATCATGACCTCTAACTAATACAGCGAGTCATAATGATAGCTAAGCATATGTAATATCTATGTCACGAATCATGTAACCTATACAGAATCACCATGAATATCTCAGGAAGATTCTGTCTCATGAACAGTGTCAAGTGTCCTATGGTATGACGTACTTGATAATGCAAGCACGAAGATATATAGGGTCGCGATATGAATCTCTAGTGACGTTACACGACTCCGCTTACGGCGTCGACATCCGAATCTTATTTGGACACTAAGCAATGTCACACGGTCCTAGGTTGAACAGATACATCATATAAATAAATCAAGGAAATAATATAAAATAAGTACTGCAAGATTGGCAAGGTACACTTGCCTGGGGTTTGAATTCCTCCAATTGCTCTGTTAACAGCAAGATCTTCAGGTACTCCTACTGTAAACACCCTAATTTTTCTAAAATTTTAAAATATATTTTTCCCAATTTTTCTGAAATTTTTTGGAAATAAAATTAAGGTATTTTATAATTAAAAGATTTTTAAATACTGTTAATTAATATTAAAATATTATAAAAATAATATTTTATGGTGTAAAATGGAAAACCGGACATAGGATAATTTTTTGTGAATTTATTGGACTCCGAAAGCGTTTTTAAAGTCCTAAAAACCGATGTAGAATTAACCCTAAATAAACCCTGCCTGAACCCGGTTTAATTGAAATTAAACCAAACCAAACTGACTCAAACCGAACCAGACCAACCCAGACCTAACAGGTCGGGTCGGGTCAGATCCGAATCAAACCCGACCCGGACCCGAAACCCTAAACGAACCCTAATCGGATCTCCGCCGGATTTATTGTTCACGACCTATAAAACCCCTCGACTTCTGTGCCCCGCCGCCGCAAAACCCTACAGACCCATCTCCGCCTCAGCCACCTCCTTCATCCAGCACTTCCCCGACCATCACCACCCCAGCCGTCGACCCTGACTTGATCTCCTCCTTTCCCGATTCCTCCTCCCACCGACGAACTTTCCTCCACCTTTCTCCGCCTCGTCGTCCCCGAACACGACGAAACCCCTAGCTCCGACCCCCTGAAACCTAACGCCATCTCCCCTCGACCGCCCAGCTCCGCCCTCTCCTCACCGTCACCCATACAGCCGCCTACCAGGATCTCCTCCGCCCCAGCCCGATCGTCACCCACCGCCTGAACTCGCACAGCCAGCTCGACCCCGCCGACCAGCACCCCGGACACCCTAGGCCGAGCCGCCCTCCGCCGGCGAGTCCAACCCCGCTGTCTTAGGACACAGCCCTAGCCCAGACACGGATCCTGTGTAGACCGGACACGGTGACCAGGACACGATCCAGCATCCCGGATACGAGAATTCTCGGTTCACGGAGCCCTGTTCAGGTAACCCGTTCTCTCTTCTCGTGATTCTATTTTCCGTTTCGTCAGTTATGTCGCGTAGACTGTATAACTCTCTCGATGCCTGTGCAATCCGCTCGGTGCGTCGCATCCTGTGGTGATCGCAAACCGCGATCCAAAAACAGAAAAACCAACGCCTTGTTTCACCCCGAAACTGAGTGCGCCCCGCCAAACGGGACGACTTGGTCGCATGCAGTCTTTACCGAAATATGCGCATCATTGATACGGATGTGCGGGATTTCGTAGAAGTTGATTTGGATGTGCGTGCACACCGGAATCAACGCGTATCCGCCAACACCGTCCCGTATCCGCCTATTCTAGAATACGCTGTAACTTTGTGTACACACGTCGGATCGAGACAAAACTTACGCCATCGGACTCGTAGCAATACGCTGGTCCTGTGATCCAAGTTTGGTTCGATTCTGAGAACGTTGACAAAATCGCGTATCGTGGGCCCCACAGGCTTCACTTGACGGGCAATTTTGTGATCGGCTCATCGGAATCCAATTCTGGAAGTTCCGTTGGGTTCGTATCATCGTTCCTGACTTGTTGACACTAAGTTTGACGAATTTGGAGACCTTTGACCCTGACCCATTTTTCGGTGCAAAGTGGCCCACATGTGAACCCCGCTTTTGCCCCTCTGTCCAAATTGGACTTAAGGACAGGCGTTTCTAGCTATTTGATATTTTTTGAGACTGTTGGTGATGTTTATTTTAGCTTTTGGAGGAGTACCTGTCACTACCCAATTCTAGAAAATAGGGTATATATATATATTTTTTTTTATTTGATAAATAGTGTATTGTATTTAATTATTTATATTTATAATTAATTAGTGCTTGTCTTATTTTTTATTTTGATTGTTTTAGGGTTTTGGCTAGCCTGGACCCATGTCAGACCCTAGTGGACCCATGTCCGACCCAGCCCACACCCTGGTGAGAATTATTTTGGGGCTTAGAATTATTATTTTATTTTTAGGAGGTTAGTTGGAGAGATTTGGAACTAGTTTGAGCGCATTTGGAACCCGGAACCCAAAACTAAGTGAATAGGGGCATTTTGGGAATTTGGTGACTTATGTACCTATTTATTTCTACATGGCCGGCCTACCTACCCCCCCACCCGTGAGAAAACCAGCAGCCCCTCCCCTTTGCTTTGTGTTCTCCACTTCTTCTTCTTCATTTCTTCTTCTTCTCCACTTCTTCTTTCTTCTCCTTCTTCCTCCAAAGTAAGTTTTCTTCCACTTTTCTTCTTTCTTTCTTCCATTCCTTCTTCCTTAAGCTAACCCTCACCTTACATTTTCTCTAACCTAGGTGTGAGAAGCTTAGATCTAGTGTGGGAGCTAGAGTTGGTGGCTTGGAGCTTGAGGGAGGTGATTTCTAGGAGATCGGAGACCTTGGCCTTGGGATTCCAACTCCCAAGAGGTAAAACCTAACTTTCCCATTCCTAATTATTTTTATGTAGTGTAATTAGTGTTGTAGAACCCTCCTAGACCCTAACCCTACCCGTAGGAGGAAGTTGGAACTAGTTTGGGTGAGTTTATAGACTTTGACATTAGGTTTTGTGTCGAATTCGGGTGGAATCCAAATTTGGCCCAATTTTGGGTGATGCCCTAGGTTAGATGGACCTAGGTAGACGTTGTCGGGTGTCTAGAGGGTGAGTGCGTGTCTCCGTTCGGACACGGGAAGCCGTGTCGCGGAGAAACGGGCGTTTCGGGCAAAATTGGGGCTTTTCGTCGTCGCCGATTCTAAGTGCATGTGCGTTTCCGCCACGGGCCTAGAATCGACGTGGGAGCGCATTTTCTAGGATCTAGACATCGTGTAGAGCGCATGGGTAAATTTTGGGCCGATTCCGAGTTCGTTTGGTGTGCATTTCAGGAGGTTTTCCGAGCCGCGCACCACGTGTTCGTCGAAATGACCGAACGGCCATTTCGACTTGGTTTCCTCGTTTCGGCTTTGTGCGCGCGTTGGGTTAGTATCGGGGAGTGTGTGCTAGAGTTTTCGGGCTATATTTTATATATTTTAGGGTATTGGTGAGTGTCGGGGTCGTTGGGCGTGAGTAGGGCGTGTGGTTTGAGTGTTGTGTGCGTTGTTGTGTTTGTTTTGATATGTGTCTATATATATATATATTTATATATGTATGTATGTGTGTTTATATATATATATTTATATATATATGTGTGTATTTAGATTTATGTACTTGTATATGTATATGTCTATGTGTATATATATATATGTATATGTGTAAGTGTGCTTGTGTGTGTGTATATGTATATATATATTTTGGGGGTGTGTATATATATATAGTTGAGAGTGTGTGTAGATATATATATATATCGAGTGTATATATATATATATGTAGCTATGTATATATATTTATGTGTGTGTGTGTTGTTAGTGTTGTGAGTGTGTGTGTATTAGTGTGTGAGTGTGCTAGTGTGTGTGTGTTAGAGTGTGTAGTTAAGTGTGTGTATATATATATGTATCTAGTTATATATATATAGATATATATGTATGTATATATATATATATAGATAGTGATATATATATATGTATATATATGGGTGTGTGTGTGTGTGTGTATGTGTGAGGAAGGGGGGGGCAGAACCAGCCGCAGCGAGCAGCAGCTGCTGCTGCACTGCAGCAGCAGAATCATCAGCAGCAGTAGCATAGAGGAGCAGCAGCAGCGCAGCAATAACAGCAGCCAGCAGCAGCATCATCAGCATGTAGAGCCAGCAGCAGCAGCGCGTTGGCAAGGCTAGTAGCGAGGGGTGTTAGCGAGGGGTGTTAGGTGATAGATAATAGTTAGAGTATATGTTAGATAGATAAGTTAGATAGATAGATAGTAGGATAAATAGATAAGATAGCTAGTTAAATAGTTATTAGATACTTAGATAGATAGATACCTATATCTATGGATACTAGATAGGTAGATAGGTAGATAGGTAGTTTTATCTATCTAGGAGATAGATATCTATATACCTATAGTTAGTTATATATATATAGATATCTTGATAGGTAATATATATATATATATGTTATGATTAGGTAAGGTAATGGGTATTGGGTATATGTGTGGATATATATGTATATAGGTAGATACCTATTTAGATATATAAATATGATAGGTATCTATATTACCTAGCCTAGATTAATAACTAGGTGCATAATTAATAGCTAGGTAGCTAGTTAGAGGGTTTTAGAGCGAAACCTCAATACCTTGAGATACCGAGGTATCTCGATACCTTGAGATATTCAAGGTATTGAGTTTCGAGCGGGGTATTTGAGCATTAGCCTAGGAAATGCTTGGGAATGATTTTTATATGTTTATATGTATATAATTACGCGTGCTAGCATAGGTTTTAGCGGGTTTAGGCGGGGTGCGTGGCCTAGGGCGAGGTATCGGATACCGAGGGTATCTCGGTTTCTCGATTAGGCGAGTTTGAGAGTTTAGTAGCTTAATGAGCTCGGTTTGACCTAGAATTTCAAGGACACCCTAGTTTGACCTAGCTTTGACCATAATTATCCCCGTTGACCGTAAAAGTCAACGTTTGACCTAGTTTTGACCTAGAGTTGACTTTTTGGACCCCTGGTTGACTTTTTGACCCGAATTTCACCGGTTTGACCCGTTCGACCTAGAATAGCCCTAGAAGCCTGTTTTTAATTATTTTATATCAGTTTAAATGCTTAGAACCCTGTTTAATCCTTGCTTTTCGTATTAGGTCCTTGCGTCACCGGTCCGGACCTCGATCCTCATCAGTTGCTCAGGACATCAGGCGAGTACCTACCTCTGATAGTTTCCATTTCATGATAGCGTTTATATCACCTGTTCTAGAACTGTAATACTTGATTCTGACACATTATTACACGAGCTGGTACTAGTGGATCCCGTCATGAGGTGCTATCCCCCTTACCGTGTTCAGCGGGTACTCTATCACGTGTATTTCATCATGTGCTTCGGGTATTGATTATCATGTGCTATCATGTGCTTCTTGTGCTCTCGCCTTCGTGTGCGCGAGCTACTATCATGTACATAGCGTGTTGTGGTTGGATCCAATGGTATTATGGGGGAGGGGAGTAGTGAGTTGGTTATATGATCAAAGCCAAACAGTATTCATGTGTATGTCGGTTATGCAACTCACGCATAACGGAGTTATCGTAGTGACTTTCATGTGCAACCTAAGCCGATCATATAACGAACTTGTGCTCAAGGCACTTAGCTAGTATTCATGTTTCTCACCTGCAGTTACTTTTCCACTACTTGTATTGTTCTCCAGTTTATATTACAGCTATTTATTGTGCTCCAGCATATATTTATTTCCTGTGCATCTTGATTACTTTTCTATTGCTCGTCATATACACCTTACCATGCATTTGGAGTTGCTTTCAGAGCTATGTACTTCGCTCCAGTCCTGACTGGGCATATTTTTTCCAGAGGATCCTGAGGACTATTGCCCTACGTTCTACGGGCCTGGTATTGACGACTGTTGTGACCCCGAGGAGGAGTGCGCCGAGGAGACGCCGATAGCACCCTAGTTAGCTAGGTGGGTTTCCTGGGTTTTCCTTGTGGTCTGTATTTTGGATGACTGTACTTATTCTTTTGTGCTTCTGTGAGATGTTGTAGCTTTTAGACCTGGACTGTATTATTTTGGATTGCCTTGCTCTCTTGGTTCTGTTTCTTGTTTATATCATATCGTGCTTATATTCTTCCTCTAGTTTTGTGATTAAGATTATTGTCATATATATATTGCGTGGTTGCCCTCCTGTTGGAGAGGATTTTATTCACATATATATATTGCGTGGTTTTGCCCTCCTTTTGGAGAGGTCATGCCGGATTTTTCTGTGAGTTATCTAGATAGTTGGTTGACCTAGAACGAACCTTTACAGCGTTCTACCGCCGATTCTGCGGCGTAGGCTGGACGTACCCACGGCTCATGCCCGATTTTCGGGTGCGGGTCGTGACACGTTTTTGGTGGTGGCCCATGCAGGTCAGCTTTTTAGTTTACCTGCAGTAGGATATAGGATATAGGCTGAGAGAGAGTGTGCTCAATCACAACTAGGACCCTTCCTACTTCCTTTTGCTATCTTTAATTTTTCTGAAATTGTTTTCTTTTGCAATATCACTGTCCTTCTTTGATGTTATCGTTTCTTGCACTGTATTGACTTCTTTTGGTCTGTGTTCAGGATGCCTCCGAAGACCAGATCTCAGCGCACCGCCCCAGCAGCTGCCACCGAGAGGTCTGCCACCTCTCGACCTGCTCGACTTCCGGCAGCCGCTACCGCTCCACTCGCCACTCCTGCGGTTGAGGGAGCGTCAGTTTCTCTCGGAGATCCCCTTACTCCCATTGATCCGAGAGCCACCCTAGTTGTTCCGGTGGTACCTCCTCCACCACCGCCTGCGCCAGTGGATGCTACGCAGTTGTTCGCATTCTTCCGAGAGATGATGGATGCGCAGCACCGCTAGGCAGATGTTATGAGGATGGGCATTGAGAATGCTCATCAGGTGGCTTTGACAGCGGTCGACAGAGTGGCTCAGATCCAGCCACAGCCAGAGCAGGCTTAGTATCCTAGGCCGGGTACTATCATCGATTTTCAGAGGATGCGGCCTAAGGAGTTCCGCGGCACAGAGGGGATCCTGTACGCCGACGACTGGATCAAGCATATAGAGGGCATCTTTAGGCTGGCGAAGATCCCAGCCAGCATGCAGATAGAGGCAGCGGGCAGCCAGATGTTCGACCTTGCCCTTACTTGGTTCCGCACGGATACGCGGATAGCAGCTCCGGGATTGACTTGGGAGGCTTTCAAGAAGCTTTTCAAGGAGAAGTTCTTCCCGGACGTGGCTCTCAGTGCCTTAGAGAGTCAGTTCGAGGTGCTCGTCCAGGGGAGTATGCTAGTGGATGAGTATGCAGCGGAGTTCTGCCGTCTGGGCAGATTTGTTGAGGGGTTGTCAGAGGCAGCGAAGGCACGGAAGTTCCGCAAGGGCTTAGTCATGGCGGTCAAGTCCTTGACTAGGAGCGACCGCGAGGCGACCTTCGAGCAGATTGTCAGCGACGCTCAGAGGGCTGAGGATGATTTGGAGCTGAAGACGAAGAGGGGCAGAGACACTTCCGGAGCAGGCAGCAGTGCAGGCCCGGCCAAGAGGCCATTCCAGCAGACCCAGCAGCACCAGGGTCAGGGTCGGGCGCCCTTCCGGCAGGCGCCTCAGCAGCAGAGGCAGGGTCAGCAGCAGGGCCAGAGGCAGCCCATCGTTTGCCCTTTCTGTAAGAAGCCAGGGCACGGATGGGACATATGCAGAAAGAGGCTGGGCAGATGTTTATTGTGTGGCACCGTAGACCACCAGATGAAGGATTGTCCTTCAGCGCTTGCCCGTACAGCTCAGGGCGGAGGAGCCGCTCAGAGGGCACCAGCCAGAGCACCTGCAGCGCAGCAGAGAGGTCAGCCTTTGCAGACTCAGCAGCAGAGGTTCGCCCAGCACCAGCAGCAGCACCGAGGAGGATAGCAGGGGCGAGCTTTTACCCTGACAGTGGACGAGGCCGAGCCAGTTGGTGACGTTATCTCAGGTTCTGTTCTCCTTGATTCCATTCCAGCACTTGCTTTATTTGATTCCGGTGCTTCCCATAGCTTTGTGTCTGTATCTTTTGCTGTTAGACACCATCTTGTTGCTGAACCTTTAGCTAGACTCTGCAAGATCACGACCGGGGGTGGTATCATCCTAGTCCGTGATGTCTGCAGAGACCGGAGAGTTACCTTGGGAGGCCGGGAGTTGAGTGTGTGCCTACTCGTAATGCCACTTCCGAGCTACGATATTGTACTCGGGATGGATTGGTTGAGTACGCATTGTGCTAGTATAGATTGTCGTGGAGGCAGAGTTTTGTTCAGTCCGCCGGGTGAGCCAGAGTTTCAGTTTGCCAGAGGAGCAGCGGAGCAGACCGAGGGAGTCTTCTGCGGAGCCCTGGTGGTAGAGCCGAGGTCGCTACATCCACTGATAGAGGAGTATATGGATGTCTTTCCGGAGGAGTTGCCAGGGTTACCTCCGGATAGAGATGTGGAGTTCTCTATAGACTTGGTGCCAGGCGCGGAGCCGATATCCCAGCACGTCTATAGAGTCAGCAACAGTGAGCTGATAGAGTTGAAGAAGCAGGTGGATGAGCTTCAGGACAAGGGATTTATCAGATCTAGTTCTTCTTCGTGGGGTGCTCCGGTACTTTTTGTGCCGAAGAAGGATGGGTCGATACGGATGTGTATCGACTACAGGGCTCTGAACAGCCTCACAATCAAGAACAAGTATCCGCTGCCGCGTATTGATGATCTATTTGACCAGTTGAGCGGAGCGAGGGTGTTTTCCAGGATTGATCTGAGGACAGGCTACCACCAGGTGAAGGTCAGGAAGGAGGATATTCCGAAGACAGCTTTTCGGACCAGATATGGACAGTATGAGTTCTTGGTGATACCGTTTGGGTTGACTAATGCCCCGGCAGTGTTCATGAATCTGATGAACAAGGTGTTCCATCAGCATCTGGACAGGTTTGTGGTGGTATTTATAGATGACATCTTGGTGTATTCGAAGACCCCAGAGGAGCACGAGGAGCATCTGAGGATAGTGCTGGAGACTCTCAGGAAGGAGGAGCTTTATGGAAAGCTTTCGAAGTGTGAGTTCTTCCTTGACAAGGTTGAATTCCTTGGTCATGTGGTGACTGGAGAGGGTATCTCGGTGGATCCGAGAAAGATCGTGACAGTTGAGGCATGGAGTGCTCCGAGTTCAGTAGCCGAGGTCAGAAGTTTCTTGGGACTGGCAGGCTACTACAGGAGATTTGTTCAGGATTTTTCCCGGATTGCAGAGCCGTTGTCCAGGCTGACTCGGAAGGACGTGGAGTTTGTTTGGTCAGAGGAGTGCCAGATCGCCTTTGATGAGCTGAAGAGGAGGTTGACGACAGCTCCAGTCTTGACGTTGCCATCAGGTTCTGGAGGATTCACTATCTATAGTGATGCATCGGGGAAGGGACTGGGTTGTGTGTTGCAGCAGAATGGGAGGGTGATTGCCTATGCTTCCAGGCAATTACGTCCTCATGAGAAGAACTACCCTACCCACGATTTGGAGTTGGCAGCGGTCATTTTTGCTCTGAAGTTGTGGAAACACTATTTATACGGAGAGCGTGTGGAGATCTTCACAGACCACAAGAGCTTGAAGTATGTGTTTACCCAAAAAGAGCTGAACATGAGGCAGAGGAGATGGTTGGAGTTGATGAAAGACTTCGACATATCATTGCAGTATCATCCAGGGAAGGCGAACATAGTTGCGGATGCATTGAGCAGGTATCCGGTAGCTATGTGCCTGACTACAGATCGTTATCTTCTGGCAGATCTAGAGAGCTTGGACATTGAGGTGATAGTGCCTGGAGTTGAGATACAGATGTGGGGACTGCAGATTCAGTCAGAGTTGGTAGACCGGATCAGGGCTACATAGTTTGAGGATGAGTCCCTGAGGAGCATCAGGGAGCAGGTTCAGATGGGTTTAGCAGACGACTTCACCATTGCTGATGATGGTTCATTGCGGCACGGTACCAGGTTGTGTGTGCCGAGTGGGTCGTTGCACGAGGAGGTTCTCCAGGAGGCGCATCGATCCCAGTACTCTATGTATCCCGGTGCCAACAAGATGTATAGAGATCTGAGACAGCATGTATGGTGGTACGGGATGAAGCGGGAGGTAGCACGCTTCGTATCCCGATGCTTAGTGTGCCAGCAGGTGAAGGCGGAGAGGCAGAGGCCAGGAGGATTACTCCAGCCGTTATCCATTCCGGAGTGGAAATGGGAGCATGTGACCATGGATTTTGTTTCTGGACTTCCCCGTTCTCCAGGCGGGAAAGATGCGATTTGGGTCATCGTGGACAGGTTGACCAAATCGGCCCACTTTCTACCATTCAAAGTGGGTACGTCTACAGAGCGACTAGCAGAGATGTATGTGCGCCAGATAGTCAGACTGCATGGAGTTCCAGTGAGCATAGTATCAGATCGGGACAGTCGCTTTACTTCGTATTTCTGGAGGAGTCTGCAGGCTAGCTTGGGCACCCAGCTCAAGTTTAGTAGTGCGTATCACCCGCAGACAGATGGTCAGTCAGAGAGGACCATTCAGACACTTGAGGACATGCTTCGGACCTGTGTTTTGGATTTCAGAGGCTCTTGGGAGGATCACTTGCACTTGGTAGAGTTTGCTTACAACAACAGCTACCAAGCCAGTATCGAGATGTCACCTTTTGAGGCGTTGTATGGACGGAGGTGTCGCACTCCGTTATCATGGGATGTTGTAGGTGAGAGAGCTTTGCTTGGCCCGGAGATGGTGGTTGATGCAGCGGAGAAGGTCAAGCTCATTAGAGATAGACTTCGGGTGGCGCAGGACAGGCAGCGGCATTGGGCCGATAGCCACCGGAGACCTTTGGAGTTCGAGGTATAGCTTAGAATCTAGATTTTGTTCTTGTGTTTGCTTGTGATTGCTTATTTTAGACTAAGTGCAGAGACCTTGTTTGTGCTAGGTTGGAGATCTGGTGTTCCTGAGGATTTCTCCGACGCGGGGCACTATTCGCTTCGGTGGAGGCGGGAAGCTTAGCCCATGTTTCGTCGGACCCTTCCGTGTTCTTGAGAGGGTCGGCACCGTGGCGTATAGGCTTGAGTTGCCGCCTACGCTGGAGGGAGTTCATGATGTGTTCCACGTGTCACAGTTGAGACGGTACGTGGCGGATCCCAGTCACGTATTGGATCACTCGGAGATCGAGGTGGGCCCCACCCTTAGCTATCCAAAGCAGCCGGTGGAGATTCTGGATCGGCGGGAGAAGGTGTTGAGGAACCAGACTATTCCCTTGGTTCGCGTCGCGTGGAGGCATCACTCTCCAGGGGAGTCGACCTGGGAGAGGGAGGATGAAATGCGCGAGCGATACCCCTATCTCTTCGAGCCCTGAGGTATGGTTCTTTCTTTGCATTCCTGTCCTAGTTTCGTCTTTTAATTTCGAGGACGAAATTATTTTAAGGAGGGTAGACTTGTCACTACCCAATTCTAGAAAATAGGGTATATTTTTTTTTAATTTGATAAATAGTGTATTGTATTTAATTATTTATATTTATAATTAATTAGTGCTTGTCTTATTTTTTATTTTGATTGTTTTAGGGTTTTGGCTAGCCTGGACCCATGTCAGACCCTAGTGGACCCATGTTCGACCCAGCCCACACCCTGGTGAGAATTATTTTGGGGCTTAGAATTATTATTTTATTTTTAGGAGGTTAGTTGGAGAGATTTGGAACTAGTTTGAGCGCATTTGGAACCCGGAACCCAAAACTAAGTGAATAGGGGCATTTTGGGAATTTGGTGACTTATGTACCTATTTATTTCTACATGGCCGGCCTACCTACCCCCCCACCCGTGAGAAAACCAGCAGCCCCTCCCCTTTGCTTTGTGTTCTCCACTTCTTCTTCTTCATTTCTTCTTCTTCTCCACTTCTTCTTTCTTCTCCTTCTTCCTCCAAAGTAAGTTTTCTTTCACTTTTCTTCTTTCTTTCTTCCATTCCTTCTTCCTTAAGCTAACCCTCACCTTACATTTTCTCTAATCTAGGTGTGAGAAGCTTAGATATAGTGTGGGAGCTAGAGTTGGTGGCTTGGAGCTTGAGGGAGGTGATTTCTAGGAGATCGGAGACCTTGGCCTTGGGATTCCAACTCCCAAGAGGTAAAACCTAACTTTCCCATTCCTAATTATTTTTATGTAGTGTAATTAGTGTTGTAGAACCCTCCTAGACCTTAACCCTACCCCGTAGGAGGAAGTTTGAACTAGTTTGGGTGAGTTTAGAGACTTTGACATTAGGTTTTGTGTCGAATTCGGGTGGAATCCGAATTTGGCCCAATTTTGGGTGATGCCCTAGGTTAGATGGACCTAGGTAGACGTTGTCGGGTGTCTAGAGGGTGAGTGCGTGTCTCCGTTCGGACACGGGAAGCCGTGTCGCGGAGAAACGGGCGTTTCGGGCAAAATTGGGGCTTTTCGTCGTCGCCGATTCTAAGTGCGTGTGCGTTTCCGCCACGGGCCTAGAATCGACGTGGGAGCGCATTTTCTAAGATCTAGACATCGTGTAGAGCACGTGGGTAAATTTTGGGCCGATTCCGAGTTCGTTTGGTGTGCGTTTCAGGAGATTTCCGAGCCGCGCACCACGTGTTCGTCGAAATGACCGAACGGCCATTTCGACTTGGTTTCCTCGTTTCGGCTTTGTGCGCGCGTTGGGTTAGTATCGGGGAGTGT